>JAIGNY010000955.1:600000-825000 GCA_020152595.1 Chiridota heheva | reverse complement strand
TCATATAACTGTCTCCACTTTGAAAAGAATCAGGAAATGATTTGATAAACCATGATTACCTCCTCTCAGCCCATACAGAACCACAAGAAAGAGGTGCATTGAATCCTAAGTGAATACATTATTCAATCCTTTGATGCCTCATGTACTTACTGTGAGTAATGGGGATTATTGGAGGTGGCAACACTTCAAATAAACAGTACTTCTTTTGAGAGTCAACTTGTAAGAGGTGGTGGTTATTTGTTTGGTATGTGAAGTGGAGGAATTACAGTTTTAATGGAAATAAAAAACCTCTTCAAGAATGTGCAGAAATAAAACTGAAGGGAAGGAGATGCCACACTTAATTGAACTATGCAGAATTATTGCCTAATGCTTCTTTACTGTTGTTTATAAGAAAACAGCACTTCTAAAAATTGGGGGATGAAAAATAAAATTGTGCAGAAAATATTGTGTTTGTATATTTTATGATTTTAACCTCGCATTTCAATCTCATATCTGAAAATCCCATGGGAATCTTTGAATTGCAATAACTTCTGAACAGAATATTTAAAGAAATATTCCCATGGTTTTTGTAAAAAAAATTTGAAAGAGTACTTTAGAGCCAATTTGGTAGTGTGCACCATTCATAACCTAAGTTATGAAAACTTTAACCAAAACTTTAACCAAAACTCTGTTTAACTGGACACCGACATCGAAGCTGACATCGATGCCGACATCGATATCGACACTGACATCGATGCCGACATCGATGCCGACATCGATGATGACATCGATGCCGACACCGACATCAATGCCGACACCGACATCGATGCCTACATCGATGTCTGTGTCGGCATCGATGCCGACACCGACATCGATGCCGACATCGATGCCGACACCGACATCGATGCCGACACCGACATCGATGCCGACACTGACATCCATGCCGACACTGACATCGATGTCGACACAGACGCCAATGCCGGGGGTAGTAGAAAAAGCTGTACTATTCTTTGAATAGTCGAGCTAAAAATTTCTCCCTGAAGGAAGATTGATGTTTCTCAAATCTTAAACTTTGAAGTACTGTAGGAGCCTATGATGTTGCAGGGGCCATACCCCCTCCCCTTCCTCCCCCCTCCCCCTGCCCTCTAATTAGCTCAGTATGACTTCACATCAACACAATCTCCCACAAAGTTGATGTATTTCATTCAAATCTATCATCCTTATTTATTAGTAAAACCTGCTATAAAAATAAATTGATGAAAGTAAGGTATTTATACACATTGCCAAAAATATACCCTACTTCAATAACTTTTGGAAAATTGTTTCTAATCATACAGAAACAACCAATTAACGTTCAAAGAAATACATAAACATTTGCACATGTAACTTGGCATAGGGGTAGAGGACATGGGTACTGATCAAATGAACATGATTTGGGAGTTGTGTGTGCATACTAATTAGCTTAATTCCATAACAATAAAAGATATTTGTCAGGTTAAAGTTTTGGGTTAATTTTTTTAGAACTTATGAATGTACATTCATGTGACTTGGCATAGGGGTTAGAGGACATATGTTCTGTTCAAATGAGCATGATTGGGGTGGGGGTTGTGTGTGTGCATACTAATTAGCTTATTTGCATAATAATGAAAAATATTTCAGGTTCAAAGTTTTGGTTCAAAGTTTGGGCTTAAAGTTTCCATAACTTAAGCTATGAATGGTGTACGTTCATGTAACTTGGCGTAGGGGTACTGTTCAAGTGAGCATGATTAGGGGTTAAGTGCATTCACTAATTAGCTTATTTGCATATCAATGAAAATATTTGTATCTATAATATCTCTTAAATTAAAGTAAATGTGGTGATTTTGTTTGCACAAATGATCATATATGAGCATTGTTTACACTTCATGGCGAGGTGAAGTGTGCATATTTATTAGGTTATTTGTATAACAATAGACTTTCATATAAAATATTTAACATGAGCGAAGAACTTAAGTTATGAATGGTGTACATTCATGTAACTTGGCACTGGGGTAGAGGACATGGGTATTGTTCAAATAAGCTTAATTGGGGGTAAGATGAGTGCGTACTAATTAGCTTATTTGCATAACAATAAAAAATATTTGTATACATGATATGTCTTAAATTAAAGTGGGAATGGGATTTTGCCCATACAAATGATTATATATGTGAAGAGCATTGTCTATGGTGATGTGTAGGGCTTGGGGGAGGGTACAAGTTGATGCCATTCTTTCATTGACATTGGCAAGTTAGGGACTCTTTCTTTGGTGTACAATTAATAGAACTAAAAGAGGTGTTATAGTTATAAAGACTGATAGCTTTTACATGTTTTCTGAGTTACTGCGAGGGTGAGGTAACCTTGAGCTTTCCTTTTTTTTTTGTCTTAAGATATCTGGGACAACCCAAAAGATACTTTGAAGCTTGTAGTACTGTAAAATATTGTGAAAATTAAGAAAGCAAATAAAAATGTAAGTGCTTCTTTTAAAGCTCAAGTAATTTGAAATCATCTGCCCCAACTACCCTATATAATTCTCCAAAAGCTGATTCTCAATACTAGCTTTGAATAGTGTTGCATATTGTCCTTCCGACAGTTCTTGTTTGATTTCATGTTTCACTTCCTGTTTGTCAAGAAATATGAACCGCCACAACCATTAATAGACATGTACTTTCTGACTAGTGGTTATGAAGTTTGATGTCGATGTTTGAATAGACATCAGGTTTAACCTCTAACAATAACCAAAAATGGTCAAACAGGAAAATGGAAGTTAAGCACATGTGATAGTGTCATTAAAAATGGGTTTACCTTAAGCGAAAATAGCCAAATCTGCTCATCTACAGGAAATGGAGGAATTATGGGGCATAAGCGATGTTCTTTCTTTGAGTAAGGGAATTGGAAAGTTGCGTTTATGAATAGAATATCCACTTTAACGGTACTGCAGGTTGTAATTGCTTCATTTGATTGGTTGACATTTTAGGAGATTTGAATGATACTTTCTCAAATTTGTCACATGGACAAGGAATCAGATGAATTCCACATTTCATCCCAGCTTGAAGGCCCCAGACTCCTAGCTTGATTTATAAAGGGGCAGGGTGATAGATTTGTAACGGGCACTAATATTAATGCATGTGAAGTGGTGTGGGGTCCTAGGACCCCGGGCCTTAAGGCTCAAGCCCTTAGTGAAGCTCTGGAATTTTAGCTATAAATCCTACCTCAGAATTAAACTATTCTGATTGATAAGGACCAGTCATTAGCCAAACAGGACAATTACTTACTATGCTATCAATCTGTCTTCTGTATCCATGGAAGGTATTTCATTGATGAGCTTAATTGCGATTATAAAGTTGAAATTGTATAAATATTTTTTAAATTTTTCTTAGGGGCAGGGTGGGGGTGGGGATGGGCGTGAAACAGCAAAGCTAGGGGTCTGGGCACCCTCAGTTTCTGCTGTTACTCATGGGAACTTTGAAATAGCAGAGGTTTATTAGTGTGTTGATAAGAAAATAGTTAATAAAATAGTTAGCCATTAGAATATTATTGTGGTTGATTTGAACATTCACATAAAAGATTATCAGTGCAATCACTGCAATTAAAGTGTATTCAAATATTCTAGATACTTGCTATGCCCTCACATTGCAACTGAGTGTTCCTATAAGCTAACCTGACTTAGACATGAATATCTGTACAATTTATGCCAACAAATATATTGCAACAAAATGTTTGTTCTCCATGCAGATAAGAAAACCAGATATGAGTTGGGAAATGTTTATTATAAGATTTGAACAAATCACATGCAGAATCATTGGTTATAGTTTGACAGTGCGCAACATTTTGTTCCCAGACTGGAAAACAAGGGAAAAAGGGAAAATAATTCATTGTCATCCATTCATTTTTAACTATGTAAACAAGCAGGACTTCATTGGTTTTTGTCATGAGCAGGATTTGTCTATCGAAAGTGGGTGGTGGCACTGAGGGACAAAATCACAGAATCAGATTTGCCTATTAAAAGTGTGGGTCAAGATAAAGATGATCATGCTACAAGATACAAAAAATCACCTTAAAGAAATATCAAATTGTATAGTAAGTGGATAAGGGGTAGAGGAATTCCTTCTTGGTCCTGCTAATGGGTGTGGTAGGCCGCACAAGCCAATGGGTGTGGTAGGCCGAACAAGCCAATGGGTGTGGTAGGCTGAACAAGCCAATGGGTGTGGTAGGCCGCACAAGCCAATGGGTGTGGTAGGCCGAACAAGCCAATGGGTGTGGTAGGCCGAACAAGCCAATGGGTGTGGTAGGCCGAACAAGCCAATGGGTGTGGTAGGCAGAACAAGCCAATGGGTGTGGTAGGCCGAACAAGCCAATGGGTGTGGTAGGCCGAACAAGCTGCATCCATGTTGACAACATAACTCTGAACACAAATGGTTGTGTACATACATACACTGATAGGCACATACAGTACTTGTGGTTATCTTCACTTTGGATGTTGTTGCATGGTCAGATATGATACACTTCCTTCTTGGCTTTTGATCAAGTTTTGCTCTTCTATGGGTGCTGTGTGCATTGGACAGTCTGCTTGTTAATCATTCATCACTGCACAAACAGTCTTTCATTTTACCTCAGAGCTGCATGATTTAGTGCAAGCATGGAGTACCTCCATGGTGCAAGCATGGAGTACCTCCATGGTGCAAGCATGGAGTACCTCCATGGTGCAAGCATGGAGTACCTTCATGGTGCAAGCATGGAGTACCTCCATGGTGCAAGCATGGAGTACCTCCATGGTGCAAGCATGGAGTACCTCCATGGTGCAAGCATGGAGTACCTCCATGGTGCAAGCATGGAGTACCTTCATGGTGCAAGCATGGAGTACCTCCATGGTGCAAGCATGGAGTACCTCCATGGTGCAAGTTGACATGTTTATCTCATGCAGTGGCCCAGATACCCAGGCAAACCAAAGAAATAGAAAGATTTTGGATTAACAGGCAGAGTGGCTTTCATTCACGTACAAACTGGATATATACTGTGCCAAGGTTGGACTATACTAATTGTGAAACTCACAGTATAAATAACCAAGATGTTTTAAAGTAAATTGGCTACTTGTACAGTATGTTTGTCTGTCCTATCATACCCTGCAGCACATAGAGGTGCAACAGTCGTACAAATTAGTGTGAGAAAGAAAAATGGCATGCAAATGAAAAATAGTGTGTGAAAGGAAATTAAAGGAGCACTAGACAAAAGTGAGAGCGCTTGCTTTTGCAAATTTCACAGCTACAGTATATTACTCACAAAAGATTGATAAACTTCATGCCTCCATAGCCCACAGACGACGTGAGGGCAAAGATCACTTGAATATTCATAATAACCAGAAAATTTGTATGTCGTTGCATGTAAGATGAGCATTTGATTTCTTGGGGGACCCCTTAAAGATACGCCCTCACTTTTCGGTGTAGTGCTCCTTTAAACAGCTGCACCTAATACAATGCTACATTAGGTGTAAATGATAGGTGCTATATGGTACTAACAAAGAAGAAATACTTTTAATATCGATCAAAACTGTCAATCATATCTTATCCGGCTATCGTTTCTGTTTCTATCCATGAATACTTTTCTAAATGTCACATTTAAGGAAGTGTTCCAAATTGTTTCCTTTACATATTTGTATAACACTTCCATTACTTCCTTAAGACACTCTTTGATTTAAAGAAGTATTTAAAGTATGTATATAATCATTTAGTTGGATTCCTTGTTTATGTAGAGGACAACCTAGCCATCAAGTAATCACATCATTTGTGAGTCTAACAGTTAATCCACTATCTCTGTCATTTTATGTGGCGTTCTTTTATCTCTTTTTGGACCAAAATTAAAGGAGCATTAAACCAAAAATGAAGGGTGTATTTTTAAGGGGTCCCCCAAGAAATCAAATGCTTATCTAACATGCAACGGCATACAAATATTCTGGTTGATATGAATATTCAAGTGACCTTAGCCCTCACATCGTTTGTGGGCTATGGAGACATGAAGTTTACTAATCTGTTGTGGATGATATATTTGTGAAATTTGCAAAAACAAGCGCCCTCACTTTTGTTTGGTGCTCCTTTAAGTTAAAGCCCACATCTTTTGAGTCCCTGCACTGTAAGATTTCTTAGTAACACTAGGTCATTGATTAAAATGCAGCTCTCTTTCAATTGGCCCATTCTGAATAAAGGATTAGATTGGTCTTCAAGCAAGTTCATATCTTATGTAAATGAGGACTTGATAAGAAACAGCATGGTGAAGAAACGTTTCATGTTTCACTGACGAACCTTTGTTTATGTCCTTCTCCCGGACTGAACTTTAAGTTACCTGTTTAATTCAAACATTCTGTAATTGCAAACGTGAATGCCATTTGTATTTAACAGACATTGAATAAACTATTATAAGTTTTAAAATAATTTTCCTCTCTTTTTTGTTAAATAAATTATATCTTAGTAGTGTGTTGGTGTTAAACACACATTTCTTATGTTACCTGAAATTATTCAGTGGAAAAGATTAGTTGCATTTATCACATGACCCTCAACTATTTTATTATATTAGCTGATGGTAAAACATGGACAAATAAGGTCATCATGAGGTCACACCGGAAAATCAGGAAGCACCAAGGAACAGAATTGCTGTTATCAGGGCCAAGGCAGAACCTGTAGGCCTTGTATTGGTGGGATAGCGATGTAGGCCTTGTATTGCTGGGATAGCGGATTGCCACGTCCTGTTCATTGATTGCAAGTTCACAACATACTATACTTCAACCATGAAGCTATTAATCGAAATAGCAGAATGGTTCAACACAAATATAGAATGAGGACATGAATGCTATACTGTAGGTGTAGCCCTCTGCTATACTGTAGGTGTAGCCCTCTACTACACTGTAGGTGTAGCCCTCTGTTATACTGTAGGTGTAGCCCTCTGCTATACTGTAGGTATAGCCCTCTGTTACACTGTAGGTGTAGCCCTCTGTTATACTGTAGGTGTAGCCCTCTACTACACTGTAGGTGTAGCCCTCTGTTATACTGTAGGTGTAGCCCTCTGCTATACTGTAGGTATAGCCCTCTGTTACACTGTAGGTGTAGCCCTCTGTTATACTGTAGGTGTAGCCCTCTGCTATACTGTAGGTGTAGCCTCCTGTTATACTGTAGGTGTAGCCCTCTGTTATACTGTAGGTGTAGCACTCTGTTATAATGTAGGTGTAGCCCTCTGCTATACTGTAGGTGTAGCCCTCTGTTACACTGTAGGTGTAGCCCTCTGCTATACTGTAGGTGTAGCCCTCTGCCCACTCTAAAAAGTCTTTCGAACATGACCTGTAAAAGAGCTAAACAATTTTAAAGACATTTTGGTAAAAGCTAGGGGCAGCCCGAGGATGGTGGCGGGGTATTACAGTACATGTTAGGAGGTCAATGAGATAGGTCTAGGTCAATGTAATAGGTCTAGAGATGACTATTATTTTTCATTGCTCTGAAAATGGCTATTTTAGTTTCGTCTATTGAAATAGGACCATTTTCAGACCCTTAATTTGACCATTAGCCAGTGATGAGCTTTGAAAACTATTTGAAGGTCTGATTTTGGGGGATAAATGAAAGACTTCTACTTTGCTTGTTGGTCATTCAGTGATATTACAGTACCTCATTTCACAAGTTTAAGCGCCACCTTTACTGAGGGGGTTCACAATTTTAAGCGCCACCTTTACTGAGGGGGTTCACAAGTTTAAGTGCCACCTTTACTGAGGGGGTTCACTAGTTCATGCGCCACCTTTATTGAGGGGGTCGAGGTATCTAACCTTTGCATTAAAGTATCTACATATTTGTTGATTGATCAAATGGCGTCGATTTTTTTTTGTCTTTTCATGTTTTGTTTTTCTGCCAAAAAAATATTTGTGGACTCCTCCCTTGCTCAGCCACTTCTGATTGTGGTTCACAACTTTGCCCCTCCTGACCCTCCTGGCCTTTAAACAAATGGGTTTATGCCCCGCCACCACTACAGTTTGCTGCATGCACTATAGTATAATAATAACAATACATTTTATAAAGTGCAACAATATGTAAAACAATATTTCTCTGTGCTGTTTAAATGAAAATAACAAATAAACATGCATGGAAAGTGAAGCTGCAGATATCACCCCATATGGGAATATTTTACCTCAAAATGCGCATACGGAAATAATTTGCGAAACTAGTTGTGCTGTGTTATGGAAAGCTAAAAATAAACTTGTAAGGCACTTGGATTGTACCATTATTATGCGGGTTGGTATTAAGAACAAAGTTGAAATGAGTTGAATACTTTTAGTTGTATGCAGTGGAGGTCAAGTTTGTTGAGTTACAATTTTCTTTGAGGGCAAAAAAAATATGGGTTTATTAACACACATGAAAGCCCATTCATGTCTGTATATTTATCATACTAAAGTATTATGTGGTTCTCAGATATAAGAATGTTTACATGTAGCATGGCCATAAGCCAGGATTGTCACTCTTGATAATACCAGTGACAAGATGCTGAGATGGCATATGGGAGAGGGCGGGACTGCATGAGGGAGAGGGTGGGATGGCATGTAGGAATGGGTGGAGATGGCATGAGATGGGTGCATGTGGGAGATGGGATGGCATGTGGGGTGGGGATGGCAGTGGGAGAGGGTGGGACTGCATGTGGGAGAGGTGGGATGGCATGTAGGAATGGGTGGGGATGGCATGTGGGAGAGGGTGGGACTGCATGTGGGAGAAGGTGGGATGGCATGTAGGAATGGGTGGGGATGGCATGTGGGAGAGGGTGGGATGGCATGTAGGAATGGGTGGGGATGGCATGTGGGAGAGGGTGGGACTGCATGTGGGAGAGGGTGAGACGGCATGCCATATTTAACAGCATGACATGCAGCAAAAGTGGAATGGCACGTTAGACAACACTTTATTTGTAAGCAAAACAAATTAAATGAAATTTAATGCACACGCAACTTCAGTTTAAAAGTTTGTTAGACAAGGCATTACTGATGAGAAACTTTTTAAACTCATTAAACAAATATATGGCAAACTGTACTTGTGCTGAATAGAAAACAATTTTTAAGATTACAGTGATAAGAAAAGACATAAAGAAGTTTATTGAAGGATATTATAAACAGATATTAATTCATACAAAAAGTTGAATAAATAGCAGAGTTCTATTTTTGGTATCATAATCATGCAAACTAATGTTGACGTTATACCTCGCTCTTGCACTTTTTCGGTCATGATTGTTGTCGATAATATTTCAGCCAAATAATGTTTTAATTTCTGATGAATACAGTCATATAATAAGAATTATATCTCGGTGTAACAAAATATACAAGAAAACTGTCAAAAATGGAAGAAAATTAGCCAAAATCCAACATTGGGGAACACTAAATCACCTCTGCACAGCAGGTGTACAATACACAAACAACGGGAAACCCTCTGCACACAATAGTACAGTCCATGCAGCTCGAGCGTGAAAGCATTACATCAGAATTAAAATAAAGGGATACATAAGCGGAAACAAAATATTTTCTCATTAATTTCTATTTGTTGGAAAGTACAGGCCCTTTTTTGCACCAATCATGTTGGATTTTATATATGTGATAAATAGGTATATGTTCAGTGTCAGGCCATGTGAAATGTACTCCCAAATACTTTTCTCATAAGTTACAAAGGTCAAAGTGGCAGTGACCTTGTGATTTTGTTTGCACTATCATTTAAAAACAACAAAAATCTCATATTATAATTTACAAAGTGTGGTACTTTTTTTCTAGAATGATTAAACGAAGATGGTCTCAAATGATAGATAATATATTCAAGTTTTCTGTATCGTTTAAAATGGAACAAAAATATTCAGAGACTCTTCAGTTATAACGTTTGAAGTGCAAAATATGTGCGATTTTTCAGAGCGTTTTGCACAGTTAAGGAGATTATCGTAAGCGTATGAACCGAACATTCCCATATGCTTGCTACAGGTGCTAAATGAACTATATCTTCACAAATGACCTTTCATTATTACAGTACAATCTTCTTTTATTGGATTTTCAATGATAAAAAAATTTGAACCATGTTCATATTCTTTGATTGAATTGAAGCTGTAGAAAACAAAACAAAAACCTTTTATTAATTATTCATGCATAAACAATGAACCACAATTGGAAAGACATATTTCAGGGAATTTTGAATGGAAAGTGAAGCGTAAATCTGAGTGTGCAGAATTTCACTTTTAGAAGTCTGAGTATATTGCAACATGTTGAATACATTGTATATGATATATATAGACTGTATGTAAAGAAGTTAAGGAGTTTTTAGGTACAGTATATGTAAGAAATATTTTTTGCTTCACGACCCATCTTTATTATCTTTTTTCCTTTATGTCCCTTTTACCACACATTAGTTGTTTACCTGCTTTTATCTTAGCAGTCATTCAGTGATTACCTTCTCCTAGTAATATACTTATTCATTTATGCAAATTATCTGCCCATTCCTCACTCTTTCCCTTAAATGTTTTGACTTGGTTTTATAATGCAGTAATGTTTTGACTTGGTTTTATAATGCAGTAATGTTTTGACTTGGTTTTATAATGCAGTAATGTTTTGACTTGGTTATAATACAGTAATGTTTTGACTTGGTTTTATAATGCAGTAATGTTTTGACTGACTTGTTATAATGTAATGTTTTGACTTGGTTTTATAATGCAGTAATGTCATGACTTGTTTTGACTTGGTTTTATAATGCAGTAATGTTTTGACTTGATAATGCAGTAATGTTTTACTTGGTTTTATAATGCAGTAATGTTTTGACTTGGTTTTATAATGCAGTAATGTTTTGACTTGGTTATAGTGCAGTAATGTTTTGACTTAATTATAGTGCAGTAATGTTTTGACTTGGTTATAGTGCAGTAATGTTTTGACTTGGTTATAGTGCAGTAATGTTTTGACTTGGTTTTACTAGGGATATGTTATTTGGGAGTAATGTTTTGACTTGGTTTTATAATGCAGTAATGTTTTGACTTGGTTTTATAATGCAGTAATGTTTTAGCTTGGTTATAATGCAGTAATGTTTTGACTTGGTTTTAATGCAGTAATGTTTTGACTTGGTTATAGTGCAGTAATGTTTTAGCTTGGTTTTATAATGCAGTAATGTTTTGACTTGGTTTTATAATGCTGTAATGTTTTGACTTGGTTATAGTGCAGTAATGTTTTAGCTTGGTTATAATGCAGTAATGTTTTGACTTGGTTTTAATGCAGTAATGTTTTGACTTGGTTATAGTGCAGTAATGTTTTAGCTTAGTTATAATGCAGTAATGTTTTAGCTTGGTTATAATGCAGTAATGTTTTGACTTGGTTTTAATGCAGTAATGTTTTGACTTGGTTATAATGCAGTAATGTTTTGACTTGGTTATAATGCTTTGTTTTGACTTGGTTTTATAATGCAGTAATGTTTTAGACTTGGTTATAATGCAGTAATGTTTTGACTTGGTTATAATGCAGTAATGTTTTGACTTGGTTATATAATGTTTTGACTTGGTTTTAATGTTTTGACTTTATAATGGTTGTTTTGATATAATGCAGTAATGTTTTGACTTGGTTTTATAATGCAGTAATGTTTTAGCTTGGTTATAATGCAGTAATGTTTGACTTGGTTTTAATGCAGTAATGTTTTGACTTGGTTTTTAATGCAGTAATGTTTTGACTTGCAGTTTTGTTTATAATGCAGTAATGTTTTAGCTTGGTTATAATGCAGTAATGTTTTGACTTGGTTATAATGCAGTAATGTTTTGACTTGGTTATAGTGCAGTAATGTTTTGACTTGGTTTTAATGCAGTAATGTTTTGACTTGGTTATAATGCAGTAATGTTTTGAGCTTGGTTATAATGCAGTAATGTTTTGACTTGGTTTAAATGCAGTAATGTTTTGACTTGGTTATAATGCAGTAATGTTTTGACTTGGTTATAATGCAGTAATGTTTTGACTTGGTTTTAATGCAGTAATGTTTTGACTTGGTTATAATGCAGTCACAGTTTTAACTTGGTTATAATGCAGTAATGTTTTGACTTGGTTTTAATGCAGTAATGTTTTGACTTGGTTATAATGCAGTAATGTTTTGACTTGGTTATAATGCAGTATTGTTTTGACTTGGTTTTATAATGCAGTAATGTTTTAGCTTGGTTATAATGCAGTAATGTTTTGACTTGGTTATAATGCAGTAATGTTTTGACTTGGTTTTAATGCAGTAATGTTTTGACTTTATAGTGTTATAATGCAGTAATGTTTTGACTTGGTTTAATAAATGTTTTAGCTTGGTTATAATGCAGTAATGTTTTGACTTGGTTTTAATAATGCAGTAATGTTTTTTGACTTGGTTATAATGCAGTAATGTTTTGACTTGGTTTATAATGCAGTAATGTTTTGACTTGGTTATAGTGCAGTAATGTTTTGACTTGGTTATAATGCAGTAATGTTTTAGCTTGGTTATTTGACTTGGTTATAATGCAGTAATGTTTTGACTTGGTTTAATGCAGTAATGTTTTGACTTGGTTATAATGCAGTAATGTTTTGACTTGGTTTTATAATGCAGTAATGTTTTGACTTGGTTATAATGCAGTAATGTTTTGACTTGGTTTTAATGCAGTAATGTTTTGACTTTTATAGTGCAGTAATGTTTTGACTTATAATGCAGTAATGTTTTGACTTGGTTATAATGCAGTAATGTTTTGAATGTTTAATGCAGTAATGTTTGACTTGGTTTTATAATGCAGTAATGTTTTGACTTGGTTATAATGCAGTAATGTTTTGACTTGGTTTTAATGCAGTAATAATGTTTTAATGCAGTAATGTTTTGACTTGGTTTAATAATGCAGTTTAATGCAGTAATGTTTTACTTGGTTTTGTTTTGACTTGGTTATAATGCAGTAATGTTTTGACTTGGTTATAATGCAGTAATGTTTTGACTTGGTTTTAATGTTTTGACAGTAATGTTTTGACTTGGTTATAATGCAGTAATGTTTTGACTTTTTTAATTGTTTGACTTATAATAATGCAGTAATGTTTTAGCTTGGTTATAATGCAGTAATGTTTTGACTTGGTTTATAATGCAGTAATGTTTTGACTTGGTTTTAATGCAGTAATGTTTTGACTTGTTTAATGCAGTAATGTTTTGAACTTTTATAATGCAGTAATGTTTTGACTTGGTTATAATGCAGTAATGTTTTGACTTGGTTATAATGCAGTAATGTTTTGACTTGGTTTTAATGCAGTAATGTTTTGACTTGGTTATAATGCAGTAATGTTTTGACTTGGTTTATAATGCAGTAATGTTTTGACTTGGTTTTAATGCAGTAATGTTTTGACTTGGTTTTATAATGCAGTAATGTTTTGACTTGGTTATAATGTAATTTTTGACTTGGTTTTAATGCAGTAATGTTTTGACTTGGTTATAATGCAGTAATGTTTTGACTTGGTTTTATAATGCAGTAATGTTTTGACTTGGTTATAATGCAGTAATGTTTTGACTTGGTTTAATGCATAATGCATAATGTAATGTTTTGACTTGGTTATAATGCAGTAATGTTTTGACTTGGTTTAATAATGCAGTAATGTTTTGACTTGGTTATAATGCTTGGTTATAATGCAGTAATGTTTTGACTTGGTTTTAAATGCAGTAATGTTTTGACTTGGTTATAATGCAGTAATGTTTTATAATGCTTGACTAATGCAACTTGTTTGTTTTGACTTGGTTTATAATGCAGTAATGTTTTGACTTGGTTATAATGCAGTAATGTTTTGACTTGGTTATAATGTTTTGAGTAATGTTTTTTACTTGGTTATAATGCAGTAATGTTTTGACTTGGTTTTATAATGCAGTAATGTTTTGACTTGGTTTTTATATAATGCAGTAATGTTTTGACTTGGTTATAATGCAGTAATGTTTTAACTTGGTTTTATAATGCAGTAATGTTTTGACTTGGTTTATAATGCAGTAATGTTTTGACTTGGTTATAATGCAGTAATGTTTTGACTTGGTTTTAATGTTTTGATAATGCAGTAATGTTTTGACTTGGTTATAATGCAGTAATGTTTTTGACTTGGTTTAATGCTAATGTTTTAGGTTATAATGTTTTGACTTGAATGCAGTTGGTTTTATAATGCAGTAATGTTTTGACTTGGTTTTATAATGCAGTAATGTTTTGACTTGGTTTTTATAATGCAGTAATGTTTTGACTTGGTTATAATGCAGTAATGTTTTGACTTGGTTTTAATGCAGTAATGTTTTGACTTGGTTTAATGCAATGCAGTAATGTTTTGACTTGGTTATAATGCAGTAATGTTTTGACTTGGTTTATAATGCAGTAATGTTTTGACTTGGTTTTAATGCAGTAATGTTTTAAATGCTTGGTTTTTTGATAATGCAGTAATGTTTTGACTTGGTTTTAATAGTGCAGTAATGTTTTGACTTGGTTATAATGCATAATGCAGTAATGTTTTGACTTGGTTATAATGCAGTAATGTTTTGACTTGGTTATAATGCAGTAATGTTTTGACTTGCAGTTGTTTTGATAAATGCAGTAATGTTTTGACTTGGTTATAATGCAGTAATGTTTTTGACTTGGTTTTAATGCAGTAATGTTTTGACTTGGTTATAATGCAGTAATGTTTTGACTTGTTTATAATGCAGTAATGTTTTATAATGCAGTAATGTTTTGACTTGGTTATAATGCAGTAATGTTTTAACTTGGTTATAATGCAGTAATGTTTTGACTTGTTTTGACTTGGTTTTAATGCAGTAATGTTTTGACTTGGTTTTAATGCAGTAATGTTTTGACTTGGTTTTAATGCAGTAATGTTTTGACAGTAATGTTTTGACTTGGTTATAATGCAGTAATGTTTTGACTTGGTTATAATGCAGTAATGTTTTGACTTGGTTATAATGCAGTAATGTTTTGACTTGGTTTTATAATGCAGTATTGTTTTGACTTGGTTTTATAATGCAGTAATGTTTTGAGCTTGGTTATAATGCAGTAATGTTTTGACTTGGTTATAATGCAGTAATGTTTTGACTTGGTTTTATAATGCAGTTTTGATTGTTTTATAATGCTTGGTTTTATAATGCAGTAATGTTTTGACTTGGTTTTAATGCATGTTTTGAATGGTTTTAATGCAGTAATGTTTTGACTTGGTTTTATAATGCAGTAATGTTTTGACTTGTTTTAGTTTTATAGTGCAGTAATGTTTTGACTTGGTTTTATAATGCAGTAATGTTTTGACTTGGTTATAATGCAGTAATGTTTTGACTTGGTTTTATAATGCAGTAATGTTTTGACTTGGTTTTATAATGCAGTAATGTTTTGACTTGGTTTTATAATGTTTTTTGACTTGGTTTTAATGCAGTAATGTTTTGACTTTTTGACTTGGTTTTATAATGCAGTAATGTTTTGACTTGGTTATAATGCAGTAATGTTTTAGCTTGGTTTTAATGCAGTAATGTTTTGACTTGGTTTTATAATGCAGTAATGTTTTGACTTGGTTATAATGCAGTAATGTTTTGACTTGGTTTTACTGCATAATGGATAATGTTTTGACTTGGTTTTATAATGCAGTAATGTTTTGACTTGGTTTTATAATGCAGTAATGTTTTGACTTGGTTATAATAATGCAGTAATGTTTTGACTTGGTTATAATGCAGTAATGTTTTGACTTGGTTTTATATGCAGTAATGTTTTGACTTGGTTATAATGCAGTAATGTTTTGACTTGGTTATAATGCAGTAATGTTTTGACTTGGTTTTATAATGCAGTAATGTTTTGACTTGGTTATAATGCTTGGTTTTATAATGCAGTAATGTTTTGACTTGGTTTAATGCAGTAATGTTTTGACTTGGTTTTAATGCAGTAATGTTTTTGACTTGGTTATAATGCAGTAATGTTTTAGAGTATTGTTTTGACTTGGTTTTAATGCAGTAATGTTTTGACTTGGTTTTAATGCAGTAATGTTTTGACTTGGTTATAATGCAGTAATGTTTTGACTTGGTTTTATAATGCAGTAATGTAATGTTTGACTTGGTTATAATGCAGTAATGTTTTGACTTGGTTATAATGCAGTAATGTTTTGACTTGGTTTTATAATGCAGTAATGTTTTGACTTGGTTATAATGCAGTAATGTTTTGACTTGGTTATAATGCAGTATTGTTTTGACTTGGTTTTTAACTTGTTTTGACTTGGTTAATGCAGTAATGTTTTGACTTGGTTATAATGCAGTAATGTTTTGACTTGGTTATAATGCAGTAATGTTTTGACTTGGTTTTAATAATGCAGTAATGTTTTGAGCTTGGTTTATAATGCAGTAATGTTTTGACTTGGTTATAATGCAGTAATGTTTTGACTTGGTTATAATGCAGTAATGTTTTGACTTGGTTTAAATGCAGTAATGTTTTGACTTGGTTATAATGCAGTAATGTTTTAACTTGGTTATAGTAATGTTTTGACTTGGTTATAATGCAGTAATGTTTTACTTGGTTATAATGCAGTAATGTTTTGACTTGGTTTTATAATGCAGTAATGTTTTGACTTGGTTTTATAATGCAGTAATGTTTTGACTTAATTTTTGATAATGCAGTAATGTTTTGACTTGGTTATAATGCAGTAATGTTTTGACTTGGTTATAATGCAGTAATGTTTTGACTTGGTTATAATGCAGTAATGTTTTGAATGCAGTAATGTTTTGACTTGGTTTTAATGCAGTAATGTTTTGACTTGGTTATAATGCAGTAATGTTTTGACTTGGTTATAATGCAGTAATGTTTTGACTTGGTTTTATAATGCAGTAATGTTTTTTACTTGGTTATAATGCAGTAATGTTTTGACTTGGTTTTATAATGCAGTAATGTTTTGACTTGGTTTTAATGCAGTAATGTTTTGACTTGGTTTAATGCAGTAATGTTTTGACTTGGTTATAATGCAGTCATGTTTTGACTTGGTTATAATGCAGTAATGTTTTGACTTGGTTATAATGCAGTAATGTTTTGACTTGGTTTTAATGCAGTAATGTTTTGACTTGGTTATAAGTAATGTTTTGTTGGTTTAATGTTTTGACTTGGTTATAATGCAGTAATGTTTTGACTTGGTTATAATGCAGTAATGTTTTGACTTGGTTTTATAATGCAGTAATGTTTTACTTGATAATGCAGTAATGTTTTAGCTTGGTTATAATGCAGTAATGTTTTGACTTGGTTATAGTGCAGTAATGTTTTAGCTTGGTTATAATGCAGTAATGTTTTGACTTGGTTTTAATGCAGTAATGTTTTGACTTGGTTATAGTGCAGTAATGTTTTAGCTTAGTTATAATGCAGTAATGTTTTAGCTTGGTTATAATGCAGTAATGTTTTGACTTGGTTTTAATGCAGTAATGTTTTGACTTGGTTATAATGCAGTAATGTTTTGACTTGGTTATAATGCAGTATTGTTTTGACTTGGTTTTATAATGCAGTAATGTTTTAGCTTGGTTATAATGCAGTAATGTTTTGACTTGGTTATAATGCAGTAATGTTTTGACTTGGTTTTAATGCAGTAATGTTTTGACTTGGTTTTAATGCAGTAATGTTTTGACTTGGTTATAATGCAGTCACAGTTTTAACTTGGTTATAATGCAGTAATGTTTTGACTTGGTTATAATGCAGTAATGTTTTAACTTGGTTATAATGCAGTAATGTTTTGACTTGGTTTTATAATGCAGTAATGTTTTGACTTGGTTATAATGCAGTAATGTTTTGACTTGGTTATAATGCAGTAATGTTTTGACTTGGTTTAATAATGCAGTAATGTTTTGACTTGCTTATAATGCAGTGATGTTTTGACTTGGTTATAATGCAGTATTGTTTTGACTTGGTTTTATAATGCAGTAATGTTTTGACTTGGTTATAATGCAGTAATGTTTTAACTTGGTTTTATAATGCAGTAATGTTTTGACTTGGTGTTATAATGCAGTAATGTTTTGACTTGATTTTATAATGCAGTAATGTTTTAGCTTGGTTTTATAATGCAGTAATGTTTTGACTAGGTTATAATGCAGTAATGTTTTAACTTGGTTTATAAATGCAGTAATGTTTTGATTTGGTTATAATGCAGTAATGTTTTAGACTTGGTTATAATGCAGTAATGTTTTAACTTGGTTTATAAATGCAGTAATGTTTTGACTTGGTTTTATAATGCAGTAATGTTTTGATTTGGTTATAATGCAGTAATGTTTTGACTTGGTTTTATAATGCAGTAATGTTTTGACTTGGTTTTAAAATACAGTTATGTTTTGACTGACTTGGTTATAATGCAGTAATGTTTTGACTTGGTTATAATGCAGTAATGTTTTGACTTGGTTATAATGCAGTAATGTTTTGACTTGGTTTTACCAGGGATATGTTATTTGGGAGTAATGTTTTGACTTGGTTTTATAATGCAGTAATGTTTTCACAAGGTAGTTATTTATTTTTATTTGTGTTTCTTTCTATTGATCTTCGTGTAATATATTTTGCTTATGTCATAGTGTCTAAATAATTCATAAACAAGCTATAACAATAATACAAGATTCATGTAATAATGTTGCTGTCTTGGACTGGCAAGTTGAATACATCAAAATGTTGACAGGTATTGAGGTACCAAGATCAATATATTTATGTATTGGTCATTTCACAACATTTCAAGAAAATGCCAAATTATCACATTATCATTGTCCCTGAGATTGCTTTTCACTTCAAAATACAGACCTGTCCTGTAGTGCAGATGTCACCATATTCTAGCAAATTTGTTTTATTCAAGTCTTTTCAATCATTTCACAACATTTAAAGGTTTATGGATGGGTACAAAAATATTTGAATTTAAAAAAAATTAGCATGTGTATTTTCAATTCAGTATGAACAATCAAAGTTTGAACATGCTTTAGTGCATTAAACAAAATGTGATTCTTAAACAGGAAATGCATCAAAATGCTTTTGTTTTTCCTTATAATTCTTCTCTTAATTTCAGACCATGAAAATGTTCAAAATACCTTCTCCAGCTTGAGGTTGGTAGGGTATTGTTAAGAAATGCCTTTCCAGCTTGAGGTTGGTTGGATATTGTTAAGGAAATGCCTTATCCTGCTTGAGGTTGGTTGGGTATTGTTAAGAAATGCCTTCTCCAGCTCGAGGTTGGTTGGGTATTGTTAAGGAAATGCCTTCTCCAGTTTGAGGTTGGTTGGGTATTGTTAAGGAAATGCCTTATTCAGCTTGAGGTTGGTAGGGTATTGTTAAGAAAATGCCTTATTTTGTTTAAGGTTGGTAGGTTATTGTTAAGAAAATGCCTTATTCAGCTTGAGGTTGGTTGGGTATTGTTAAGGAAATGCCTTCTCCAGCTTGAGGTTGGTAGGGTATTGTTAAGAAAATGCCTTATCCAGCTTGAGGTTGGTTGGGTATTGTTAAAAAAATGCCTTATCCAGCTTAAGGTTGGTAGGGTATTGTTAATCAAATGCCTTTTCCAGCTTGAGGTCAGTAGGGTATTGTTAAAATCAAAACTCACAAAAATGTGCATATGTGCCCAATTAGCACTAAAATGGTCAAGTTTGCTCTCTTCATATTTTTCAGTGCATTTTAAACCAGTTTAGCTAATGGTGCCTGTACTTGTCCCCATATACAGTACAAATGATGGTATTCTTACAGTCAGGTCCAGTTGGCAACAAATACCCACTACACTATGTGCAACCAGCTAATACACCACAAGCAGAAAACAAGGAAACACCCATTGAGAATCGCTTGAAAAATAAAAACAGGAAAACTCTCATTTGACCACACATGCACTGTTAATGTTTTTTCCATGTTGCAATGATATTATCTGTAGTTTTCTATGGGAGTTGTTTTCACTCTAGATCTTAACAGCTCTTTTTCGAAACGAAATTAGTCTCGTTGACATCACATGAGCCATGCTGGCGTATCCTGTTTTCCACCAATTGAAAGTGTTACATGTGATATGTTTTGAGAGCCATGGTTCTGTTTTGACGATGTATGACATATTGGGATGATGTTTTGATAGCAAACCAGAGAGGGGAGAGGAATCAAGATTTGCTCTGCTTTTATTTCTTTTACTTGAACGTGTGTACAATTCATGTTCATTTGATACAAGTTCAGAGCGGAAATAGTACAAGAAATGAAAGACTTAAAATACATTCTATAGGCTTATGTCATAAAGTCCTGCAGTGTATTTATTCAAATTAGTCAAACAAAAGTGTTAAATAAAAAATATGTCATGACACTCCATGCAGAAGTCATGACACTCCATGCAGACGTTATGATACTCCATGTAGACATTATGACACTCCATGCAGAGGTTATGACATCAGGGTTTTGGCTAGACAAGTTTGAGTGCTGGGCTCCAGTGACAATCCAGGGTGACCTCCTAGACCCCCCTCCCATGAAGAACTGTTCAAAATTAGTCCATTTCTATTGACAAATTGTCAACGAAAGTTTTTATATATTTTATCGGAATGCTAAAAGGATTTACAAAATATTTGTATGTACAATGAGACTAGAAAATATAATGGATATTTAACTGTCAAAGTGCCCCCTTCCCCTCCCCTCCCCTTCCCGTAACCCTAAAAAAAAAAAAGTACAAAAATTTGCAGGAAACTCTTTTTTCAATTCCCATTGTTATTCATCTTGCCCAAACTTTTTACCACTTTTATTTTTGTCCCAGTATTGTTCGACGAAAGTTAAGTAGCGGCACATGTTCCTATGAACTACGCAACAACTTTTGTCAATATCAAATCCCCACAAATCCCAAGAATATTGATCAGTCCCTTATAATGTTAAATGCATATGGGGTTTACAACAAATGTGATTGGTTACTTACATTTAAACTGGTCTATAAGCACGTATTTGGCCCTTGGGGGTGTAATATTTACTTTGTTAAAGTTTGTTTGTATCGTAAGTGACGGACTCGGTAAGCTGCCAGCAGTGATTCACACGGATTAAAACGTGAACCTGAACTGTGTGAATGTTAGTATGTTTATGTATGGGTGATTTTATGACAATATGTACGTTCAATTGCGTCAGATTGCTTTATAGTTCAGTTGTTTTGATCAGAATTTATTGTGCGTAATGTACGTCATGTTATGTGTGTAAATCAGTAGATGACATAAATAGAGTGAGATTAAAAGGAGATCTGTTTAAATACTTAATTAATTAACTGAATTGAACTTTTGAGTGCTGGGCGGAAGAGTGAATCGTAGAGCTGAGTGCCGGGCGGGAATTGCGAGTCCTGGGTGGGATTTGCGAGTCCTGGGTGGGATTTGCGAGTCCTGGGCGGGATGTGCTAGTCCTGGGTGAGAATTGTAAGTCCTGGGCAGGCCCACCCAGCGCAGCCCACCGTAGCTAGAACCCTGTATGACACTCCATGCAGAGGTCACGACACTCCATGCAGAGGTCACGACACTCCATGCAGAGGTCACGACACTCCATGCAGAGGTCACAACAATCCATGCAGAGGTCATGAAACTCCATGCAGAGGTCACGACACTCCATGTAGAGGTCACGACACTCCATGCAGAGGTGACAACACTCCATGCAGAGATCATGACACTCCATACAGAGGTCATGACACTCCATGCAGAGGTTATGGCACGCCATGCAGAGGTCATGACACTCCATGCAGAGATCATGACACTCCATGCAGAGATCATGACACTCCATACAGAGGTCATGACACTCCATGCAGAGGTCACGACAATCCATGCAGAGGTCATGGCACTCCATGCAGAGGTCACGACACTCCATGTAGAGGCCGAGGCTTTTCAGTCGAGGCTAAGGCCATTCTCCTCGCCCTCAACTTTATTGAGTACTCTCCTCTTAGTCACTTTGCCATTTTCTCTGACTCAAAGGCTGTTCTTACTTTTATTACTTAATCTTAAATGGGATAACCTCACCTGCCACCTCCTCCTCCGGAAACTCTTATCTCCCACCCTCTGCAGGAAAAGTGTTCTTTTCTTCTGGATACTCAGCCATGTTGGCATCCCTGGCAATAACAGGGCTGATACAGCCGCTAAGCTTGCCCTTAACCTCCTCCCTTCCCCTTTTTCCAAAACCCTCTCTGACATCAAACCGCTTATCGCTTCTCTTGTTCGTGACCGCTGGCAAACCTTATGGAACTTCCAAATTGATAACAAACTCCATGTCATCCAGCCCACAATCCCGATCAAATCCACCATCAACAACCTTTCTCGTATCGACAACGTTGATATTACCCGTCTTAGAATTGGTCACACCCACCTCACTCACTCCCACCTTCTTATTGGTTCCCCCCCAACACCTCTGTAACAATTGCCACTGCATCCTCACAATCCAACACGTTCTCCTTGCTTGCCCCCTGTACAACCTTCCCAGAACTTCCCTCGCTCCCCACAACTCAATTGCTGAGTTCTTCCAGAAAAATCCTCCAAATAAAATAATCTCCTTCCTTCAGCATGCATCCCTCTACAACCATATTTAATTCTCCTCTTCCACCCCCTCTCTACTTTGTTTTTGTTTTACCCATGCACCTCCTCTCTCGATCACAGCTTTCTGGCTTTTGTTCTTGAATTTCTCTCATTCTCCCCCTGGTCTCTTTCCTTCCTACCTCTAAAATGATCTGACCTCTCAGCCACAATTTGACCTTTGTTGTCGTGGTGCCGTTAAGACCTCATCAAACAAACAAAACAAAACAAACCATGTAGAGGTCACGACACTCCATGCAGAGGTCACGACACTCCATGCAGAGATCATGACACCCCATACAGAGGTCATAACACTCCATGCAGAGGTTATGACACTCCATGCAGAGGTTATAACACTGCATGCAGAGGTTATGACATGCCATGCAGACACCCCATGCAGAGACTATGACACTCCATGCAGAGGTTTTGACACTCCATGCAGAGGTCATGACACGCCATGCAAAGGTCATGACACTCCATGCAGAGATCATGACACTCCACACAGAGGTCATGACACTCCATGCAGATGTCATGACTCTCCATGCAGATGTTATGACACTCCATGCATATGTTATGACACTCCATGCAGAGGTTTTGACACTCCATGCACAGGTTATGACACTCCATGCAGAAGCTATGACACTCCATGCAGAGTATTCAGAATTTTTTATTTTACTCTTTGTAAACTACTGTTGAAATTTGCAAGAAATTATGACAAATCAGTATAAAGTAAAGCATTTCTGACAAAAACAGTGTGGTTGTAGAGTGGATACTTCTACAGGTATCCAACTTGTCAAGAATATGATAAATCCAGGATAATGCATTGGTAGAACTGCCTTATGCTCTATGCAACTAAGACAACACTGAGTGCAGGGACTGACAGGCTGTATGGTGCACTGGTGCGCCGAGTTCAGGGGCGGACTGACTGTATGGTGCACCGGTGCGCCGAGTGTAGTTGCGGACGGGTTTCACGGTCCACGGGTGTGCCGAGTGCAGGCGTGATCTGGCTGTATGGTCCACCGGTTCGCAGCTGGGCTTAGGCGCCGGTCCCAACTTTGATTTTCTGTTCATTCACTAGCTGAGTGGTAGTCTAAGGCACTGGTTACTCCACTTGGACTGGTAGATTTCTATGTGCCAGTCCGCTCTTGACTGAGTGAATGTACAGTATTCACTATTTCAAAATTCAATAAAACTCCCATATATGCTCGTATGAAATTTTTAGCAACCAATGATTAAGAAATATACATGCTAAGACTAATTAATAAAGAAAATAAACATCTTGCGCATTGTACATGTACTGTATACAAACACCTTGCGTATTGTATATGTACTGTATGTATTCACATGTGAGTACAATGATTGAACGACAAAGCAGTGACTAAACTCTGAAGTAGTGGTTGCATTGCAAATGTTTATTTGAACTGTTTTGTCCTTTTCTGCAGTGGAAAGGAAGAAATAAGGATGTTTATTGTCATTGGGATTTATTAAGTTGTGTTTGTTGTTGTTTATGTTAAATTGTATACAAGAAATATTGGTTTTGCAGTGTTTTCAGTTTCAGGGCAAACATGTCATTTCATTCTTTCAAATTGTGGTGCAATAAAGCTCATCATACAATAAGAGTATTCATGTAGGTGCAGCATTTGTGGGTATGTGTTGGGGGGAATTTGTCATCTTGCAAAATGATTGCTTCTTTTTCACAAAATCTCTTATAATAAATGTATGGGTTACATGCAAAGCAGCTGCATCTGTACAATATGCCCAGATATTTAACCAGAGCTCAGTGGGAGATGTTGGAGGTGATAATTGCTGATAATTCGAGTTCCTTTACAATTTTGTTATCAATGAAACGATACTGAGGGTTGCTGTTTTGCTACACAGTGCAAGATCTGCATAGACTTCAAGATACAGACCCTACTAGACATCAATGATATTATAGCTCAACCCATAATAATGCAAGAAGAATTGATTGCTTTTACTGATTTTATTTTTTGTCATATCTGATATTTTTTATGATGTTTTTTAAAAGTACTACATTTTTTGGGCAATTATTTATGAAAAAAATCCCAAGAGTTTTAACTTTCATGTAGGAGTTGTATTCAGTTTGTTTGGGTTTAATGGCACCTTAAACAGTCAGGTCATATGTGCCAAATGAGGTTAGTTGTGAGTGACTGCCAGATTGCTTCTCAGTGATGACTTAGTTTTGTTGTGGGTGTAGTTAGGTTCACTTCACGGCGATGTTAGAAAAATTATGCTTTTAACAAAAGCTATGTGACATTTAGTGCATGCTGCCATCATGTCTTGCTTGATTACTGACGTTGGCGAGGTCAACGGTTAATTCCACCACAACCTATGGTTAGAAAATACATTTTGTAAACATAGTAAAATTCCTAACATTTACACATAAATCTTCATAAATGTTAAGTTAATTTCATTTGGCATGTACTGAAAAAAGATTACCGACCAAACATGTTTCAAAATGGAAAATTTGTTATATTTAGCCGGTATTTGCCCAAACTAGCAGCTAAAGTTGTGACAGTTAAAAATTTCATAAACGTACAACTGTCACCATTTCAAAATTTTGCCACAAAATTTGCTAAGCTGCGTAATTTGTAATTTGATTGTTGCAAGAAACAGTTGCTCCATTTTGAGAGTATTTATTGGTCTTGTCCAAAAATATGGTTTTAAAAAATCTTTCTATCTTTTTATTCTTTTCTATGCTGAACATTCAAGAATATAGTGGAATTTATCCATGAAGAAAAAATTTCATGAAATCTACGGACACAAATGGAATGTATGAATTAGAGCAACAGAATTTGCACAAATTGATACGATCTCGCATGTTGAGTTCAATCACATACTTTTCTTAAACATACGATAGTTTCTACATTGTGAGTTTCTATTTACTTGAGCCATGGAGGTACCACTTTACCTCCATGGTACTTCCTTGCTTCAGCAAGCCATTCTTGCTCATAAATATCACCTAAATGGAGGCTAAGGACCTTACTTAAAATTTCCTCTGATACATGATTATCACTGTTTTGATAATCTCTGGTTAGGAAGCTCTCAAACATACAACATTCCAGCTTTATCAAGGACATTCTTGACCTTTGAGGTCATGGGGATTTACATATTGTTTTCATACTTAATTCTAAGGAATTTATAGACCATATATATCAACAAAAAAAAATCCTTATTTTTCTCTGAAATTTCTTGTGTGTGTATTTAACAGGTTATGTTAATGAGCGCTAGCCTGGGCCTTCCTTATGAACGCAAGCTAGCTGCGTTCCATCAAATCCCAGGTACAGTGGAAATGTTTAGTGTTATGCACATAGACCACGTGTTTAGTGTTATGCTTATAGACCCCGTCTTTAGTGTTATGCATATAGACCCTGTGTTTAGTGTTATGCATATAGACCCCATGTTTAGTGTTATGCATATAGACCCTGTGTTTAGTGTTAGGCATATGGACTCTGGTGAAATGTGAAGGCAATAATTTAGTGGGTAAAGATTGACATGAGCAGAAGATTGGTTAGATGGTTTTGTAAATTTATGCAAACTTTAAAAAAACAAACATAAAAATTGAAATAACATTTGTTTACAAAAAGAATAAATTCCTAAATGGATAATGGAATAAACGGTTAAACTGATAACCGTCACAACCTTACTAGCTTTGGGATGCCCCCATTGAATACTACCCAGCGATGATCCTTTCACGTATCCACGAACACTGTAAACAAGTTTAAAAGCAAATTTGTATTTCTGGCAGTCTGTTGCCTATATGGCATATTAGTAACAACTCCCGGCTTAGTCAATGTCACGTGCATTCACCAACCCAACAAAACTTTATACTTAGATAGTGCACTTAAGTTACAAATTCTAACCCCCGTGATTGATAGTGCATTTAAGTATAATGTTTGAGCCCCTGCGATGCAATACAATTGGACTTACTGACACTTGGGATTTACTGACACTTGAGATTTACTGACACTTGAGATTTACTGACACTTGAGATTTACTGACACTTGAGATTTACTGTGACTTGAGATTTACTGACACTTGAGATTTACTCTGACTTGAGATTTACTGATACTTGAGATTTACTGACACTTGAGATTTACTGACACTTGAGATTTACTGACACTTGAGATTTACTGACACTTGAGATTTACTGACACTTGAGATTTACTGACACTTGAGATTTACTGACACTTGAGACTTACTGACACTTGAGACTTACTGACACTTGAGATTTACTAACACTTGAGACTTACTGTACGACAAGCGAAAATGTTTAAGCAACAACTTCACATGTTATCTTCTAGGTTATGTCATGACCTATTAAGAACTCGTACTCCAATCCGAAACAATATAATACAGCGTGGCCTAAATAAGATTTCAAGAATTTTCATATTCATAGAAAAATGTCCGAATTCTGATTGAAAAATACTGTGATATGATTAACAACAAGGCACATACATACATGTCAGTACATGTAACCAATAGACATGCACATGTATGGAGGACGTCCATACTAATATCACAGCCGGGTGCAGTACCGGTACAAAACGCGAATACGATTACTGTCTACAGCTGAAAGAGCTACATTTAGCAACATTATGTATTGAAATCTGACACTTTTGTAGACAAAAATGTTACCTTTCTGGAGCTTTAATTAAAAAACTACATGGAATATCTCTTATCTAAAATACAAGCTTTATGAAGCATACAAAAATCTTCCTTGGGCCAGAATCTAGAGCAAAACTGTTAAAACCTATGAGGAGATGATTTTAACACAAAACTTTGTACAGGCACATATGGGAGCTCATGTACAAATTGATAAGATCCACCCATTACACAGAGTGTAATGGGTGGAGCTAAAGATACTACTATGCTGTGGATGGAGGCTTGTGATCACTTGTTCTGTTCTTTCATTTACGATCAGGAAATGACAGGCCTTGTTCATGACCCATAATAATTAAACATTGCTGTTCCATTATTCTTTTGCTGAACTTGATGGTGAAGTAGTAGTGATATATCTGAAAGCAGTCTTTGGTCGTTAAGGTAAAAGCAGATAAGGCCATCTGCAGGGGTAAAAAGACATTGGACAATCTAGGTAAGCGTCAGGGCAATAACCATGTACTGTAGCCCCCATAAGTGTCAGGTTGGTAGCCATGTACCATAGCCCCCCGTAAGTGGCAGGTTTGTAACCATGTACTGTAGCCCCCTGTAAGTGGAAGGTTGATAACCATGTACTGCAGCCCCTGTAAGCATGCGTCACACGCCTCGCCAGAGCAAGGACAACCTAATATGATATCATTATTTGCTTGTCCTGGCACAGCTACCATCTAATTACATTGCCAACACGTGCGAGTGTAATATGATGCCTCTATCTGATGCACGTTGGGCATATTATTAATGCCCCTATGATAGCATACTGAAAGGAAAGAGCTTGCACACATAATGAGTGTCAGGTTGGTAACCATGTACTGTAGCCCCCTGTAAGTGGAAGGTTGATAACCATGTACTGTAGCCCCCCGTAAGTGGAAGGTTGATAACCATGTACTGTAGCCCCTGTAAGTGTCAGGTTGGTAACCATGTACTGTAGCCCTTTTAAGCATCAGGTTGGTAACCATGTACTGTAGCCCCCGTAGTGGAAGGTTGATAACCATGTACTGTAGCCCCCCGTAAGTGGAAGGTTGATAACCATGTACTGTAGCCCCCCGTAAGTGGAAGGTTGATAACCATGTACTGTAGCCCCTGTAAGCGTCAGGTTGGTAACCATGTACTGTAGCCCCCCGTAAGTGTCAGATTGGTAACCATGTACTGTAGCCCTTGTAAGTGGCAGGTTTGTAACCATGTACTGTAGCCCCCCGTAAGTGGAAGGAATTGATAACCATGTACTGTAGCCCCCCGTAAGTGTCAGGTTGGTAACCATGTACTGTAGCCCCTGTAAGGGTCAGGTTGGTAACCATGTACTGTAGCCCCCCGTAAGTGTCAGATTGAGAACCATGTACTGTAGCCCCTGTAAGCGTCAGGTTGGTAACCATGCACTGTAGCCCCCGTAAGTGTCAGGTTGGTAACCATGTACTATAGCCCCCATAGTGGCAGGTTTGTAACCATGTACTGTAGCCCCTGTAAGCGTCAGGTTTGTCACCATGTACTGTAGCCCCTGTAAGTGTCAGGTTTGTAACCATGTACTGTAGCCCCCGTAAGTGTCAGGTTGGTAACCATGTACTGTAGCCCCTGTAAGTGTCAGGTTGGTAACCATGTACTACAGCCCCCATAGTGGCAGGTTTGTAACCATGTACTGTAGCCCCTGTAAGCGTCAGGTTTGTCTGTGGCAAAAAGATGGGAAAATTTTCATGATGTGATTCATACACACACCTGTACAAGGGTAACCGTATGATAATGGGTTAACCATTACGATGAGTATATGATGAGACAATCTGAGGTGCACTGTACCTGGGAGTCACAAACATGAAGTGGGCCCTATTAGTCCCAGTGGTTTCTGGCATTCCCACCCAACCAATTAATTACTGATTATCTTGTCATGATTTGATTCAATATTTTGACCAGAAACTTTAAATTATATTGCTAAATTGTTATATTCTTCATGTTAACACAAAAAATGGACTATAAAATCAAAAGATGTATAAGAAAACTACATTTACACAAATGACAACAATGAATCGAAGCCATATGCTTTCAGTACTTTGTGTTAGGCAACATCATACCTGTATGACCTACCATGAATGTAGGATGGGTGGGATTGAATCTCCTTAATTACTTCCTGTTTTGAGGAAGTTGATTAAAAACCTACATGGAAGTAAAAACAAACAGTTTATTTTACATGTACACCAAAAATAGTGGAAGGTCATTTTCAGACTAGTTGAACTTGAAACCCTTTCCGTGTAGCATATGTGGATCAATTACACAAATCATGTTAACAGCCTAACTCACATATACAGTAGCTAAGACATAATAGCAAAATTAGTTTGAAAATGAATTAATAACCGTGAATATTACATGTAGTGACATCATCAACAATGAACTGATTTTATTTTTAGGTGTAAATATGACATTTTGTTATAAATGAATGGTGGTCTCCTGTTTTCCGTATGAATCTATTGATTTTATTCAAGTGCTTTTCTCCAGCCTTTGAAGTCAAGGACCATAGGCCTACTCTGCCACAGTGTTCGTGCCATATGACAATCATTTGCTTGTAACTTAAATAACCATAATGCATATATACTTAATTTCTGTAGGTGAGTGAAAAGTTTAGAAGAAAAGTTACAGATTCTGAGTAGTGTGCCCTCTTATACCTACATAACATAAATTTTGTATATAAAAAGTTCAATCCATACTAGAGCCATGAAGGCCCATTTGGCCGGTGCTTAGTAAGGCCCATTTGGCCGGTGCCCAATTAGACCTATTTGGCCGGTGCTTGATTAGGCCCATTAGGTCAGTGCTTAATAAGGCCCATTAGGCCGGTGCCTAATAAGGCCCATTTGGCCGATGCTTAATAAGGCCCATTTGGCAGTGCTTAATAAGGCCCATTAGGCCAGTGCTTAGTAAGACCCATTTGGCCAGTGCTTAATCAGGCCCATTAGGCTGGTGCTTAATGAGGCCCATTTGGCGGGTGCTTATAAGGCCCGTTTGGCCGGTGCCTAATAAGGCCCATTTGGCCGGTGCTTAATAAGGCCCATTTGGCCGGTGCTTAATAAGGCCCATTTGGCCGGTGCCAATAAGGCCCATTTGGCCGGTGCCAATAAGGCCCATTTGGCCGGTGCTTAATAAGGCCCATTTGGCCGGTGCCTAATAAGGTCCATTTGGCCGGTGCTTAATAAGGCCCATTTGGCCGGTGCCTAATAAGGTCCATTTGGCTGGTGCTTAATAAGACCCATTTGGCTAGAGCTTAATAAGGCCCATTTAGCCGGTGCCAATAAGGCCCATTTGGCCGGTGCCAATAAGGCCCATTTGGCCGGTGCCAATAAGGCCCATTTGGCCGGTGCTTAATAAGGCCCATTTGGCCGGTGCCTAATAAGGCCCATTTGGCCGGTGCCTAATAAGGCCCATTTGGCTGGTGCTTAATAAGGCCCATTTGGCCGGTGCCTAATAAGGTCCATTTGGCCGGTGCTTAATAAGGCCCATTTGGCCGGTGCTTAATTTTGCCCAACTGTAAGCGGATGAGAGTATATGACTAACTCGGTCAGGGCGCCAGTCCATCGTGGGTCAATTCACAGGTTTTGCTGGTACTCATTTTACAGCTAAGGGAACTGGAGCAAGCAGGGCTTCCGGCGGGGATAGAACCTTAGCCTTTTGCATATGAGCATGACTCCTTAACCACTGAGCCATTCTAAAGACTCCTCAAAAAACTTCAAAAGTCGTTAAAAGAATCAATTCCTCAAGATTTGAAAATAATAGTTTTAACATTAAATACAATTCTGTTTAGGCAAAACAATATGATTTATCAATGTTGAACGGTTGCCATGTTATAACGATATACTTTCATTTCAGAAAGAAGCTGTACAGTGACGCTTAATTGTGGATGACTTTAGTTAATGGCATATTTTACATTGAGACCTGATAAACAGGATTGCACATGTGATTGCAATCTGCGACCCATGACCTTTTACTCTGTTTTTGAAGGACAAGTTCCTTGCAAATTTTAATCATTAAAGAATGGGTACAGTATGAAGAAATAAAGGGAAAGTACTTAAAAATCTGATTATGTTTGAATGAGATACTGCATTCAACTGCATTCAAAACATGATTCTGTGAGTGATTGGTTTTCAAAGAGGTGCACTAGTTTAAGGAAGGAGTCATGCTCGTATTGAAAGGTACCGGGTTCAATTCCCATCGTGAGTGCTGCATTGTGTCCTTGAGCAAGACACTTCTTTACTTGCTTCAGTCCACTCAGCTGTAAAATGGGTGCCAGCGCTGCTGGGGAGTTAAAAGATTTTACTTCAGGGGTCAAGCATGTCCATCTTATATGAAAGAGGACTTTAAAAGAAACATCTTATATAAAGAGGACTTCAAAAGAAACAAAAAGGTGAAGGAAGCATTCACAAATCCTATTCCGTTAAGGAGATATCTAAGTTTAAAGTTTGGTATCATTTGTGTAGAACGACTGAAATTAGACTAGTTGTGATGTCAGAGCCTCAGATTCCTCAAAGTTGTTATTTATTCTATCATAGTTTTTCTTGCGACTTTGTGGCATAAAAACCATGGGATATGTAAAAAAATGTAGTAAAATTAAATCTAGGAAGGGTACTGTATGTGTAATATACCACCTGAAGAAGTTTGAAGGAAAAAATTAAATAGTTAAAAAATCAAATAAACTTTCTGTAAAATACATTAACAATTGTTAAGAATTTGAGGACAAAGACACCAATTTCCCATAGTAGACTTACAACACCAGTCATTTCTACACAGACGGATAAGAAAGAGCTTAAACTTGAATATCTCCTTAACAGGAAAAGATTTTTTAATGCTTTCTTCACCATTTTGTTTCTTTTGACATCCTCTTTTATATAAGATGCACATGCTTGATTACTGAACTAATTCTTTAATCTGCAATGGACTGGCATCCCATCTACAGGAGTTCTGTACTCTCATGATCATCCGCTTGCACCATTAAAACCAGGGATAAGCACCGTCTCTATGAGTCCAATGGCTCGGATGGATCAGCTTAGATTGGTTTATAGAAGGGATATTAGGCACGCCCATGCCGTCTTCAACTCCAACTTCCCAGGTTGCTACCCCATATCCAAGGTGGCTAGCCCCCACACCCCAGGTGGCTATCCCCCACACCCCAGGTGGCTATCCCCCACACCCCAGGTGGCTATCCCCCACACCCCAGGTGGCTAGCCCCCACACCCCAGGTGGCTAGCCCCACACCCCAGGTGGCTAGCCCCACACCCCCAGGTGGCTAGCCCCACACCCCAGGTGGCTAGCCCCACACCGCAGGTGGCTAGCCCCACACCCCAGGTGGCTAGCCCCCACACCCCAGGTGGCTAGCCCCCACACCCCAGGTGGCTAGCCCCCACACCCCAGGTGGCTAGCCCCCACACCCCAGGTGGCTACCCCCCACACCCCAGGTGGCTATCCCCCACTTCTATGCAATAAGTGCAACAGGCAGCTGACTGTCAGATATGTTTGTGTAGATCCCCCTACACATACAGTACCGATGCGAGCAGTTTGACAATTGCGCCGATAATTTTAATGCAGGTAAAGCGCCGGTAAAGCACGAGTAATGCCACCAGTAAAGCGCCAAAAAAAAAGCCTGTTCGAAGCCAAAAAGGTGGTATTAGTTTTCATGCAGCTTGCGATTTAATTTTGAAATACAAAGATAATATCACAAGTGTTATTTTCCAATCACAACTCTGATTTCTTTCAGCGAGGAAAGTCCTCAGTCTACTGTATATAATATTCAACGTCTGCACACGTACCGAACCTGCATATTTCTTTAGTTCAGATAGGTTTAAACTGATGCAAATTTGCCGTTTTAAGCAAAATTAAGTATTTCTTTTTCCCTACTCCAAAGTGATTCCTTCTTCTACATGTTTAATTTAATATTATCAGGCTAACGAATTTAGGGTGGGGGCATTCTCCTTTATGAAAACATACCGTAGTTTGATAGATTATCTCGTCCCCTCTCTAGTTTTCTTCAATTTCTCCAAAAAAACCTAAAGTATTATGATGGCAAGAAGGGGGCGGATGGGGGCAGGGAAAGCGAGGGCGGTGGGGGAGTGGATCTTTGTTATGATCTCCTGGCTCGTTTGCAAGTAGGAGCGACAAATTGGGATCGTTGAACTATTGAATTTGTGGTGAGGGCATTTCCTTTTATGAAAACATAATTTTGTAGATCGTATCGTCCCCACCCAATTTTCTTAAATTTCTTCACAAAAAATGGAAGTATTATGAATAGGAAGAAGGGGTGGATGGAGGCGGGGTGGGGGTGGCAGTGCCATGGTTCTTTCTTAAGATCTCTCCATTTCAGGTTTCAAACGGCAAATTTGATCACCAAACATTGAATTTGAGGTGGGGGAATTTTTTTTTACTGTGAAAACATACTTGGTATATAATATTGTCCTTCCCCCTCCCCATTTTCATTTGTTTTCCCGAATGAAGATAAGGCGATGCTTCCATCATCCCGCTCCCGTGTTCAGTGAATTTCCTCATATCTCTCACTTCACAAATTGTTAGATGTCCACTCTCCCTCCCGGTTTTGGTATTGTTGTCTTTAAAAAAAAAAAATGTTTTACGGCTTTCCCACATTTTGAATGTTTACATAAAAGTGTCACGCATGCAGCAGTATGTCTTTCAACAACTTAGCACCGCATGGCCGAGGAGTGTAAGGAAACCTGTCGCCAGATTATAAACCACCTAGGAGTAGTAAAATTAGACGGGGGGCGTGGGCGGCATATCATTGAACGAAATATTTTGTTGCTTTTCTACCACAGTTTTTATGATTTTGAAAAAAGGAGAATTTATACTGATGCGATGTGTGGTAATAATTTGCTATACATTAACTTGGTGGCCATTAACTGGGGCGACAGCTCCTTGCTCAGAAGGAATGTACCACTAATTTATGGAAGTTTTTTTTTGGTTCGCATGCGAAGCAATAATGCGAACCTATGTAATGGCGATTACGTCCATCCGGCTGTCTACAGATTTGTCCTGAGGTTTCCTCAGAAATGTTAAAGTTTTTTGAGAATTCCTCAGAAAATGTTAAAGTTTTTTCAGAGTTCCTCAGAAAAAGTTGAGGTTTCTTCAGATATCCTTATGGAAGGTTAGAATTTCCTTATAAAATGTAAAAGTTTTTCAGAGATACTTAAGACAGGATTAAAGACTAGTTCCTTAAAAAGTCTACAAAACATTTGATATTTTCTTAGAAGATAACTGTAAAATTATATAACTTTCCAATATTCTTCAGAGATCTTTAAGTCTCTCTTGTAGCACTTGAGATTTGAAATCATTAAAATTCTTCTAAATATTTGGGCACCAACAGTTATATCAGGCATGATTTTTTAAACTCCACCCTTATTATTGTGCTCATTTGCATAAAGTTGCTACAGTGTATGACCTGACCAGACTTTTTTATTTAGTATGCTTAGTCAGGGAGTGTAACAGGATGTGATTGCATATAAATATAGGGAGGGATGCCATGTGGGACATGGATGGGGGTCATGAGGGACATATGATATAATATTTACCATGTTGTATACATTAAAGGCTATATTAGGCATAATAATTTGACTCCCACCTTTTTTTTCTTATTCAACAACTCATTTGCATATAAGTTACATGGACTGATACTTTAATACATAGTATGCTCAATCAGGGACTGTGATAGCTAGGATGAGACTTATTATGGAGCTTATGGGACGTCATGTGAGACAAAGGGTGGGATGCCATGTGGGACATGGGGTGGGATACCATATGGGACATGGGGTGGGATGCCATGTGGAACAGGGTGGAATGCCACATGGGATATGTGGTGGAATGCCATGCAGGACATGGGGTGGATTGCCATGGGATAGAATGTCATGTGGGACATGGGATGTCATGTGGGACATGGCATCCCACCCCATTTCAACAATTCATTTGCATATAAGTTATATAAACTGACACTTTCATACATAGTAAGCTCAATCACGGACTGTGATAGCTAGGATGAGACTCCTTATGGAGCCTATGGGATGTCATGTGGGACATGGGGTGGGATGTCATGTGGGACATGGGGTGGGATACCATGTGGGACATGGGGTGGGATGCCATGTGGAACAGGGTAGAATGCCATGTGGGACATGGTGGGATGCTACAAGTAACACTGAGTGTGACATAGGTTGTGATGCCATGTGTGACATAAGGTAGGATGCCATGTGTGACAAAAGTAGGATGCCATATGTGACATAGGGTAGGAGGCTATGTGGGACAAAGGGTGGGAGGCCATGGGAACATGGGATGTGATGCCATGTGGGACATAAAGTAGGATGTCATTGGGACATTGGGAGGGATACCATGTGGAACATGGTGGGATACCATGTGGGACATCAGGTGGGAAGCCACTGATGCAGGACACAGGGAGGGATGTCATGTGGGACATAGGGAGGGATGTCATGTGGTACATATGGTTGGATTATACTTAACATACTATTGATGTAGGCCCTAATAATACATCAATATGGTGTTTCAAACTCCCATTGCGTTTCTGATATTGTCGAACGTTTCCACTCAATTCAGACTTTTCATTGATTACTTAACTGAATGGGCACGGCAATATTTTGATGTTATAATGACACTGTGTTATAACAACACTAATATAAATTGTTTCGCTATGGCGATGGCTTGTGAAACTGAACAAAATATCTTCCGATTTTGTCATTTTTAAACTCGCCGATAAAGCGTCGGTAGCGCTGGTAAAATGCCGAGAAAACTCACCGGTGTCAAACTGCTGGCATCGGTACTGTACTTATCACTAACCTCCTTCAACACCACCACGAACCAGCAAATATGTCCGTTTATAATAACACCCCACTCCCAAACACATGAACTATCTGATGCCCCTTACCCCAAATTCCCCATAGACAAGAAAAAACCTGGTGTCAGTACAGCAAACCAGTCTGCACATCTTTACTGTACAGTCAGGAGAATCTTGGACTTTTGGTGTAATAAGAAAATACATCAAAACTTGGACCTTCGTATTCATTAAGATTCATGGAGGCCGCCATTGTAACTTGTGATAATGTTATATCAATATGATCTGTACTAAGAGAACGGTAGTATTTGTGTAATGTAACGTATGATGCATGTACACGGTATCAGCGATGACTTAAGCCAACACAGAATCATGTGTCGAGAGGGCTGTCCAAAAGGTCAACGGAAGTCTTGTTATTTTATCGCGAAGTCCACGATGAAATTGAACAGTCTGCAGTCAAATCTAATAAATATTCATATGATATCAGTTTTAATCCCCATTGACCTAACGTTATCACTGTAGTTAAAATGGTGGCATCCATGGATCTTAATGAATACGAAGCTCTGAATTATGGTGTATTTGTTATTACACCAAAAGTCCAGGATTCTCCCCTACTGCGCTGTACTCACTTTGCTGTAAATCTAACATCTGCAGATGGTACAACTTGACCAATGCTATTGAGGCCATTAACCTACCAACCAAGCATCAAAACAATGTAAATACTTTATTATTACATGAACCTTATTCCTTTGTGTTGGGTAAATATTCTTCAGTTACTGATTCAACCCAATAAACCCCAATACTTTCAGCTATATTTGTGCACCCACATGATATCTTCTTCGGTGGGTCTCCAACCAGTGCTCCACAACAGGTTAATAAAACAGCTGAGGCGTCTGGACATAAATACTCCAATGGAGGTCTGTTGGGACATAATTAACCTTGGTACACCAACCAACTAGAATTGTAAAGTTAGTCAGTTTTGCCTGCCATATATTTTTGATTTTCTCATTTTACAATTAGTAACAATGCATGTTTTTACAAGTAACATAGATTAGAAAGAAAAAAAGTGTCCCCACACCCACTTTAATTTAAGAGATTTCATAGATACAAATATTTTCATTATTATGCAAATGAATTAATTAGTATGCACACACATCCCCCAATCATCTCAACTGAACAGTACTCCATGTCCTCTACCACTGTACTAAGTTATCTCAAGTTAAATATTTTGTATGAAAGTCTATTCTTATGCAAATAACCTAATTAGGATGCACACTACACCTCACCATTGAGTGTAGACTGCTCTTTACATATGATCATTTGTGTGAACAAATCCCAGACCCACTTCATTTTAAGAGATGTCATAGATACAAATATTTTCATTGTTATGCAAATAAGCTTATTAGTACACACACACAACCCCAATCATGCTAAATTGAGCAGTATCAATGCCATCTACCATTGTACCAAATGCCATCTACCATTGTACCAAATGCCATCTACCATTGTACCAATGCCATCTACCATTGTACCAATGCCATCTACCATTGTACCAATGCCATCTACCATTGTACCAATGCCATCTACCATTGTACCAATGCCATCTACCATTGTACCAATGCCATCTACCATTGTACCAAGTACCAAATTATTTTCTCAGGTTAAATATTTTGTATGGAAGTCAATTCTTATGCAAATAACCTAATTAATATGCATATTATACCTCACCATTAAGTGTTGACTATGCTCTTCACATATATGATCATTTGTGTAAACAAAATGCCCACACCCACTTTAATTCAAGAGATATCATAGATGCAAATATTTTCATTGGTATGCAAATAAGCTAATTAGTATGTACACACAACCCCCCAATTCTGCTCATTTGAACAGTACCCATGTCCTCTAACCCCTGCGCCAAGTTACATGAATGTACACCATTCATAAATTAAGTTATGAGCTCATGTAAAATATAAGTGTGGTTTCTTGATGAAATTTATTTTGTTGTTATTTCCCTTCGTTTTGCTATGCACACTGATCATTCTGCAATGAAAGCATTCATTTTGATTCAATAGGCAGAATCCTCTACAAAACTATCTTGTTCTCTACAACACAAAGACCAATTTCTCCAACATTCCCTGTTGAAGAGCTCATGTGATATCTCTATAAATTCATCTTTCAAACAATAAAATTCTCTCTGCTTTGATTGGGTTCTTAGTGTCGCCTATTCTTAAACAACTCGAACAGAAAACTTAGCAAACAAAGAAACTTGGATCATTCATAAAGATCAGTTCAAGGATTTTAATCACAAAGAGAGAGACCGCTAAAAAAATCAATAGAAATGAAAATTAGTGATCAAACAAAGACTGATAGATACATGTATGTGTGAACAAGATATGTTAGTAGGTAGTGTCTTGTCGACTTCCTGCGACTGACGAATGGTAGCGAAGATTGGATCAAAAGTTAATGGTTTTTGATACTTACGTGATGAACATAAATTTGTGACAGTGCAGTGAACTCAAGCAATGTGGTATATTTGAGTATAGGGCACTGGTATTCATAGCATTACGCACATGTTCAGCATATTATATTTAGTGGGAATGTATTTATAGCACAGTAATTACTGTATGTGAACAGTTAATGATCACAAAACATTATTTGAGGCTGTGTGAATGTATTTCCTTGGGGTTTTTTTTATGCATACATTTATAGAATTTTAATTAAAAGTTCACAAAAAATGTTCATAGGGAGTGCGTTCTTAGTTTTGATAGCTCATGAAAAACAATTTGGTATGTTGAGTACATGTAGGCAAAATACAGGAAAATATCTTTTGTTTGTGTTTTGTGGACAAATAGAAAGGGTTGTGAAGCAAAATTAGTTAAACAAAACAAGACCTTCAAGACAGAAACAAGAGTACATCCATGATTTACAGTACCTTCTATGTGTAATTCAAATTGTTGCTAAATTTGAAATAGGATTCAAGATCTAATTTTAGATATGTATCTTCAAAATATAGTATATGAGCCATGACATTTATAGTTTTATTAAAAGTTCACAAAAATGTTCAATGTTTTGAAGCTCATGAAAAACAATTTGGTATGTTGAGTACATGAGGCAAAATACAGTATCTTTTGTTTGTGTTTTGTGGACAAATAGAATTGAATTAGTTAAACAAAACAAGAGACAGAAACAAGAGTGATTTACAGTGTAATTCAAATTGTTGCTAAATAGAAATGAAAGATCTAATTTTATATATGTATCTTCAAAATATAGTATATGAGCTGACAGTGTTAACAGTAGAATGAATATATGAGCTGACAGTGTTAACAGTAGAATGAATTAAGCTGAGTGTTAACAGAATAAATATATGAGCTGACAGTGTTAACAGTAGAATGAATATATGAGCTGACAGTGTTAACAGTAGAATGAATATATGAGCTGACAGTGTTAACAGTAGAATGAATATATGAGCTGACGGTGTTAACAGTAGAATGAATATATGAGCCGACAGTGTTAACAGTAGAATAAATATATGAGCTGACAGTGTTAACAGTAGAATAAATATATGAGCTGACAGTGTTAACAGTAGAATGAATATATTAGCTGACAGTGTTAACAGTAGAATGAATATATTAGCTGACAGTGTTAACAGTAGAATGAATATATTAGCTGACAGTGTTAATAGTAGAATGTGAAACTGTAAACGAGCCTGGAGCGCCACTTTTCATTCTGAAAAAATTCTGACTTGATTTTTGATACTGCATTTTGTAGCAGTTTGCTAACATGCATGCCCAGTTACTGCCAAGGCAGTGACCAGACCACAAATACCAACAGATTATTATTTTAGACTTATCACCTATGTATGTTTCGTGATAATTTTAAGTTACATTTTCAAGGCTTGGCAAGGATGATGAGTAAGATTCACTCCAGCACTAATTGAGGTATTGATCATTTTTTAATCAGTTGACAAATGGTTAATCATAACGGTAGGGCCAGTATTGATCAGTCTTTAATCAGTTGACGAATGGTTAATCATAACGGTAGGGCCAGTATTGATCATTTTATATTCAATTGACGAATGGTTGATCATAATGGGAGGGCCAGTATATGCATCGCCGCCCTGGCCTATGGTGGTATTGATTATTACAGTGTTCATTGTGCAATAAACTGCACAAGGCAAGATAAGAGCTCTGGAGCATATGTTTGTGTTATGAAGTACTCGTTAAACACACTAATTGATGTTTTTCTCTAAGGAATTAAACTGATTAATGGAAGCTATTATTAGGTATGAGTAACTGAACCAGAATGAAAAGTTTGGGCAGAGTAAATGCTAATACATGAAGAAGCACAAGAATGTACTGATTAATAAATAAATATTTACATAATTGCAGATTCAAGATCAAAGTATAAAAGGGAAATTGAGCTGTGTCTTTCATGTAATGTCCATGGGCATGTTAACCTTATATCCCATCTTATAATTTAAGCAAAAAAAGTATTCACAATTCCACTAATAAAAAGAGGCAATTAATTTTCAAAAAATACATTCACTTTGTCTTGAATCAGCAATTATGACATCATGCTGTGCACTGCTACATGTAGGGCACTATTATGACATCATGCTGTGCACTGCTACATGTAGGGGACTATTATGACATCATGCTGTGCACTGCTACATGTAGGGCACTATTATGACATCATGCTGTGCACTGCTACATGTAGGGCACTATTATGACATCATGCTGTGCACTGCTACATGTAGGGCACTATTATGACATCATGCTACATGTGCACTGCTACATGTAGGGCACTATTATGACATCATGCTGTGCACTGCTACATGTAGGGCACTATTATGACATCATGCTGTGTACTGCTACATGTAGGGCACTATTATGACATCATGCTGTGCACTGCTACATGTAGGGCACTATTATGACATCATGCTGTGCACTGCTGCATGTAGGTCACTTTTCAAGACACTAGTGAAATCTTTGAAATGCATTAACTACAAAACGGAATAATTAAGATATCGACATGGTTTCATCAAAATATGAAAATGAAATATATAATGAAATGAATATTCATTTATAAAATTATTTTAGTTGGGGGGTGGGAGTGGGGACCAAACAAACTTTTAGTGAAAAGAAAAAAACAAAATGTTTATATTCTTTAAAAAATTCAAACTCGGCAGTTTCTTGATCCCTTTTTCCTCCTTTGCTAGCAGACCAGTCATTTGCATCTTCAGTAACACCAGCGTCTCTCAAGTAACACCAGCTTCTAAGTTTTCAAACAATTAATATTATGTTTGAGAGAAAATTACTCTCTTAGGAAAATTGAAAATCAGGAAACTAATTTATAATGTGCATGGTGGGAATACTTTACACACCTAAATCATATTTGATGCATTTCACTTCACACAGAATCATGATACTAAGAATTTTACAAATTTGCTAAGGTTTATTACCCTTGGACAATTTGATTATGTGCAGAGTTCTCCCAAGTGTCACATTTTTCTTTTCAAGATGTATTTAACCACTGATGATAGAGGTCATTTCCTCACCTGGGTTTGAGCATAGGATCAGACTCACAGGGGTTTAGATCTGTCAATTTGTTACTGTGAGAATTCTCACCAGATAAGAATGCAGACACTAGATTCTGTTCCTAGGTAAAGGGAAGATCATAATCTGGGGCAGGTGATCAGATTGCATTAGAATTTTTTGCCTGCCGTATTTGGTTACGACAAGCCCTTGAAGTTTGGCGTATTTTGTAAATTTGCCGTCGTATGTACACGCCATTGCGTAATGTACAAGGCACTGCACGCTAGCGAAGCATGCAAGTAATAATTAACACACAAACTTGTGTAGGCCTGCCTTGCTAAAGTGAATGAAAATTGCGCTTAAAATACCAAAAACATTACAAAATTGGACTATTATTATCATAAAAATATTAAGGAAAAGTTCATACCCAATCCTTGTATAATGTGTTGAATCATGAAATTTGGGTTAACAATCCCAAAATAAACTAGAAAATACTTTTGTTTATCGTATCCAAACTTTCATGAGGTTATAGTGAACTTTGACCAATTGAATCGCGCCACAGAGGAAAGATGTTAATGGTTTTCATTTATGTTAATGAAAAACTCTAGCGTAAAATTCCACATGCTATATCTGAATCTTACGACGCAGGTACAACCTGTGTTGTAAGAAATATCAGCCTTGGCATAATATACGACAAATTTGTCGCTAATGCGATTTCTGGTACCAATGAGATTCCTGGTACCAATGAGATTCCTGGAAAATATATGTGAACGCAGATCAGTGACATACAATCTTGTTAGTTATGCATTATGCAATATCATTTTATAAGTTGTCTATATTGCACTAAGAATTAGTCTGTTTTGGGTTTTTTCCCAATTTATCTGATCAGATCCACCATTTAACTTCAGGTCTACTCATACCCCATGATAAGATTGCCTGCAATTTGATCATGAGTCCACAATGCACATGATATGATCTCTGCATTCATCAATTAAGTTGATCTTCCCAGGATCATGATCTGGAGATTAGTGGGAATGCAGTCAGGGAAGTGTGGGAATATGGGTGACCCCCTGACCCTTCGATGCGCCACCTTACAGGAATTTCATTCATAAAGGCTTAAAAATATTTGTGTTTTGTAATCAAGTTTGGAATCCAAAAAAATGAACTTTCATTTTTGAGTGGAATTGCTGGAGACTGAAAGAAAAAGTGATCAATCTCATTTTAGTATTGCTGAATGGTAATGATATATTTTGAAGAGTTAGTTTAATCTTGTAAAGCTTTTTTTAAGCGTTTCCAGAAATTTGAACTGGCACCGAAAGATGCATGTAAGTGTAGAGTACTGTGCATGAAAGTGCCTATACCTATTGGCACCCATATTATACCCATAGTGGTACCCATATTATACCCATAGCCCTAGGCCTGCAATGCATTTATACCTTTGGGAACTTCTAATTCAAGTTTCAATCTGGTTTTGGCTTTTGCAGTATTCAAGAATTGCAAAGAAATTCATATTCTACAGTACAGGAATACATTTCTTGCCTGAGTGAAGTGTGTACATTCACATTCTCTATAAGAGACAAAAGTGAAATCTAATCATAAACCATTTGTTCTGAAAAAAATTGTTTTTAAAGGTTATCTTTATGTTAAATTCTGTCTTAAGATTACTAGTGCCGACTATGACTCACTGCCAGGCCATGAAAACAAAGTCCTTTAATGTTATAAACTAAAAAAATACAAATAAAAGTTAAGTATTTGATATTATGCAATGCAACTTGGAATTTATCTCCTAATAGATATTTTGAACTGCTTTGTAGCCGCCAAATTAGCTGCTGTACTTTTATATTATGCAGATGCATATTACACTTGGACTTCTGGTTTACACACAGAAGAACTCATTACTGATGTATCATTTCAAACCTCATAATGGCCAATTGTTTCAGCATGGAGCACAATGAACTAGTTTCCCTGCCTCATCAGGTTCATTATCATCATTTGGTTTTCTGTTTTTTAATTAAAATTTGTGCCTGGTTGTTTCTTTGTTGTGGTACTTGTTTTTGTAGTGCTGGGTAATAAAGGACTGGAATGGAGTACCATTGCCCAAACAAAAGACAGGAATAGGCCTCAGCTGTGGGAAGGAAGCATTTCATTATCTCTTCAGAAGTTGTGGTACATAAATAGGATTCTCATCTTGTCCAATAAGGAAATAAATGCTTGTTAAGAGTTTTGTTAATGTTGCTAGTAAGGTGACAAATAGGATATTAGTGTTGCTTGCATTGATCACTAATCTGATGATTATTAAAAACATTAAATTTATGTATATTTTGTGCATTGTTTTGATGAAGCTTGTAAATCCTTCGTTGATATTGATAAATAATCAAATGGTCACAATTGGTACAACTGCAAATGAATTGCAATATATTTAGATTATGCTGTTAAGTTTGAGTTTAGTTCATGAGTACATCATCAAATAGAATCACAGGATAACAGGAGGATAAACTTCTTCATCAACATCAGTTGCAATTTCATCGGGCACTCATACATACATTAGTGTGGATTAAAAGTTAATGCTGTAACCTTCTTGTGTCTATAACAACTGCCCCCTCTTCCCCCTTTCCTTTTTACACATACACCCACTCCTCACCCTGCTTTCCAGTGCTTTATTTAGCAGGGTCCATTCTTTCATGCCTTTGATAATTAAATTGTATGAAGATTGAAGCCTTGAAAGGATTCTTATTTCTTCAGGGATGATGAGATGTGGTAGCCATTACAGTATACAGCTTGCTGCACAACGCTAAAAAAAAAGAGGAAAAAAAACCTTTTGTGAGGTTGATAATAATTTCCTTCCTTCATTTTGCATTATGCATGCCCATACATCTGGCTATGACATTATAGGGCTATGACATCATAGGGCTATGGCATCATAGGGCTATGACATCATAGGGCTATGACATAGATGGAGTATTCTTTGCTGACCTCACTTTGTCCATCCTGACAATTTTTTAAAGAAAAAGAAATATATCAGATCATCCTGATTCTCCCTGCCACAATTTGTTTATTTCTATTTGGTGTAAATTGTGTGAGGAACTCCGGGATCATACACTGGGGCTGTTGAACTCAGGGACCATGCACTGGGGCTGTTGAACTCAGGGACCATGCTCTGGGGCTGTTGAACTCAGGGACATGCACTGGGGCTGTTGAACTCAGGGACCATGCTCTGGGGCTGTTGAACTCAGGGCCCATGCACTGGGGCTGTTGAACTCAGGGCCCATGCACTGGGGCTGTTGAACTCAGGGACCATTCACTGGGGCTGTTGAACTCAGGGCCCATGCTCTGGGGCTGTTGAACTCAGGGACCATGCACTGGGGCTGTTGAACTCAGGGACCATGCACTGGGGCTGTTGAACTCAGGGACCATGCACTGGGGCTGTTGAACTCAGGGACCATGCACTGGGGCTGTTGAACTCAGGGACCATGCACTGGGGCTGTTGAACTCAGGGACCATGCTCTGGGGCTGTTGAACTCAGGGACCATGCACTGGGGCTGTTGAACTCAGGGCCCATGCACTGGGGCTGTTGAACTCAGGGACCATGCAGTGGGGCTGTAGAACTCAGGGACCATGCACTAGGGCTGTTGAACTCAGAAACCATGTACTGGGGCTGTTGAACTCAGGGACCATCACTGGGGCTGTTGAACTCAAGGACCATGCACTAGGGCTGTTGAACTTAGGGACCATGCACTGGGGCTGTTGAACTCAGGGACCATGCACTGGGGTTGTTGAACTCAGGGACCATGCACTGGGGCTGCTGAACTCAGGGACCATGCACTGGGGCTGCTGAACTCAGGGACCATGCACTGGGGCTGTTGAACTCAGGGACCATCACTGGGGCTGTTGAACTCAGGGACCATCACTGGGGCTGTTGAACTCAGGAACCATGCACTGGGGCTGTTGAACTCAGGGACCATGCACTGGGGCTGTTGAACTCAGGGACCATCACTGGGGCTGTTGAACTCAGGAACCATGCACTGGGGCTGTTGAACTCAGGGACCATGCACTGGGGCTGCTGAACTCAGGGACCATGCACTGGGGCTGTTGAACTCAGGAACCATGCACTGGGGCTGTTGAACTCAGGAACCATGTACTGGGGCTGTTGAACTCAGGGACCATCACTGGGGCTGTTGAACTCAGGAACCATGCACTGGGGCTGTTGAACTCAGGGACCATGCACTGGGGCTGTTGAACTCAGGGACCATGCACTGGGGCTGTTGAACTTAGGGACCATGCACTGGGGCTGTTGAACTCAGGAACCATGCACTGGGGCTGTTGAACTCAAGGACCATGCACTGGGGCTGTTGAACTCAGGGACCATCACTGGGGCTGTTGAACTCAGGAACCATGCACTGGGGCTGTTGAACTCAGGGCCCATGCACTGGGGCTGTTGAACTCAGGGCATGCACTGGGGCTGTTGAACTCAGGGACCATGTACTGGGGCTGTTGAACTCAGGAACCATGCACTGGGGCTGTTATTTCTCTTCTGAAAATTGTTTGATTTTGTTTTCTCCCACCCTTTTGCATCACGCTCATACAAATGTAGCTAGGACATACCATTGCATATAGCGTCATTACTAAAAGAATATGCTCCGGCGCTATACAACCTCAAAATAAATAAATACATAAATATAACTCATCAAAACAAAATTACAACAAAAGGAAAAGTGAAAAATAATTCAGAAAAATAATTCAATGCTTTTACAAAATGATGGGTTTTGAGCACTTTTTTGAAAAGAATGAAGGATGGCACAGTTTTAATTGACACGAGGAGTTAATTTCACAGTCTTGCCTCGATTAAGCAGGGCTACCAAATGTTTTAGTGTAAGTCCAGGGTACAGCTAGAGCATAAACAGGCATGCTGTGTGTAGTGTAAGCAGAAGTGTAACAGATCACCTGGTCCATCCGCCTTTGTCAATAAAAATGTCATCTACATTTCTATCTGCTCCTTGTGATTCCTGCCATCAATGCCATCAATGGCATACTGTATATCTACTTCTTGTGATTCCTGCCATCAATGACATACTGTAATATCTACTCCTTGTGATTCCTGCCATCAATGCCATCATGTTTATTTTATGGTGTTGAAGACATCAAAAGTTTTACCGAGATTAAACAGATTACAACACATTTTTGACAAAATTAATTGCATCTGCTTTTGGGATTAGGTCTGCTCCATCTGGATTGCTGATTAATGGGTTAATGTTTGCGACATTGAAGAATTCATGTTCTGTTTTTGTTCTTGGTATGGTTAACAAAGGTTGGTGTTATCATGTGTCGTAAGTAGTGGGATGGATGAGTTATGTCCCAATAATGTGTAAAGCACACCATCTTGTTCATTTTAACGAATTGAAAAAGGAATAAATCATCATAAGTGAATGTGCTGCACTGTATCTTACACACACACACAGGTAAGAGACGATCCACAGAGCAGTAAATTAAAGCTCTGTCTCAGTCAAATATGTCAAATTGTAATGTTCATATCTTTCACATAACATCTGGTTGTGGATCGTTTCTATAATATGTACTGTACACATTGTGTGTGTTTGTACAGTGTGCTAAGTCACTTCCGTGGCGTCATTGATTGGTTGATGGAATTTGTGTATGACCAATCAGAATCGATGACTTATTTTACTACAGTCCATGTAAACATGATATTTGCAGGCCTTTTTCTGTTTTTCAGTTTTTTGTTATATATTTCATATAAAATGCTAGGTGAACAATAGCACATAAGGTATAGACCAGGTCAAACACAAGTGTAGGTACAAGTCACTATACGAAATGTCCTCATGGGCCAATCAATGGTTTACAGCGGCTTAGGGATGGACACACAAGTGTAGGTACAAGTCACTATACGAAATGTCCTCATGGGCCAATCAATGGTTTGAACACACAAGCAAGTCACTATACTGTTTAATCAAAGGGATGGACCTCAGGTCAAAATGGTTTACAGTGGCTTAGGGATGGACACAGCAATACACAGTGTAGGTACAAGTGAGTGCATGAGTTAACATAGACAGACTGGAGTGGGTTCTTCATCTAATTTGAAATGGCTGAGGAAGCATCGCCTTCAGGTCTGGAGGGCACAAGCTTTTGTGCATCTTGTAAAGAACAGTTGTGGCGGCAACTTGACGTCTATGATGAAGAGTGGGTATGTTCAGATTGAGTTTTGCCTCTTGTTCGGTCACCCCAATGATTCATAATACTTTACTCTGGATAACGTCCGGTTGATCAAGAGTCAGTGGAATTAACGATTAATGTCCACTTAAATCACATGTACATTATTTCTGACTCGTTTCATGTTTGTAATGTGATGTCACTTCCTCTGCTGTAGAATTCTTATACCAGATGCAGGACAAAGAAATATAGGGATAAGTGGCGGTGGCCACAAATGTTTAACATAAATGATGAGCTCATAACTTAAGTTATAAACGAACAAAACTCATAGTTTAATGACTGGGCTCCACCGCTGCAGGCTGTGCTACAAAGTCACAACAAAAGAGACAAGTACAAATAAAAGAGCACGGATAGGTGGGGGGGGGAGGGGGAAGGCCACATGAAAACATCAGCCTGATAACAGCCAGGGGACACAGAAGTGATTACGTTAACAAAAGAGTTGTTTCAGAGCCACCCATCCTAGGAAAACTACAATACCAAACTACAAGTAAACACCACACCAAAGGTTCCTAGGGTGGAACCAAAAAACATTAACTAGAAAAAACTAGAAATAAGGACTAGGCCAAAAATTAGCTAATTAAGTTTAGCCAAAAACGGGCCTTTTACTTGGAGCTGATAGTTTTTAAGAGGATCATCTGTTCTTCATTAATACAAGTGTTTATCAATGGTGAGGCGATTTTTACAATAGTTGCTGAGGAGTAATTAAATACGAGATTGAACATTTGGGAGAGAGTGAATGCCAATGAGAGCTAATGGTGAAACCCAACGAGGTATGTGGAATATTATTTTGAGAGCAATAAATTGGATTTGCTCCAGCTTGAGACGATTAGTGTTGGAGAGCAAAGGGAAGACAATAAACGAATAATCAATAAGTGAGTGAATGAGACTAGTATATGAAATTAAGGTTGTAGAAGGGGGAGCTCTGGGATCGTAGCAGTCCCACAAATAGTATACAATTGAGAAGTGCGAACTTTAGGTTCTTTAATCAAAATATCGAAATGCGGTTTGAAATTAAAATCTAGCATTAAAGGTGACACCCAAAAACTTAACTGAATTATAGTTCTGTATAACACTATCATTAAAAACTGAGATCGGAATGAATTCCGGACGGGACGGGTGAAAACAATTGATTGAGATTTGGAAGGGTTAAGGAAGATTCTCCATTTGCTGCACCAGCATTGAAGTAGATTAATGTAATACTGCAGATTGTCCCCAGGCAGCAAAAATAGTTTTGGCCGTCGACCAAACAGCCAAGTCTTCTGCATACTGAGAAATATGGATGTAGTCAGAAGAGATACATTAGAAGACTAAATCCAGATACATTAGAAGACTGAATCCAGATACATTAGAAGACTGAATCCAGATACATTAGAAGACTGAATCCAGATACATTAGAAGACTGAATCCAGATATATTAGAAGACTCAATTGAGATACATTAGAAGACTGAATCCAGATACATTAGAAGACTTAATCCAGATATATTAGAAGACTGAATCCAGATACATTAGAAGACTGAATCCAGATACATAAGAAGACTGAATCCAGATACATTAGAAGACTCAATCCAGATACAATAGAAAACTCAATTGAGATACATTAGAAGACTGAATCCAGATACATTAGAAGACTTAATCCAGATACATTAGAAGACTGAATCCAGATACATTAGAAGACTGAATCCAGATACATTAGAAGACTGAATCCAGATATATTAGAAGACTCAATTGAGATACATTAGAAGACTGAATCCAGATACATTAGAAGACTTAATCCAGATATATTAGAAGACTGAATCCAGATACATTAGAAGACTGAATCCAGATACATAAGAAGACTGAATCCAGATACATTAGAAGACTCAATCCAGATACAATAGAAAACTCAATTGAGATACATTAGAAGACTGAATCCAGATACATTAGAAGACTTAATCCAGATACATTAGAAGACTGAATCCAGATACATAAGAAGACTGAATCCAGATACATTAGAAGACTGAATCCAGATACATTAGAAGACTCAATCCAGATACATTAGAAGACTCAATCCAGATACATTAGAAGACTCAATCCAGATCCATTAGAAGACTCAATCCAGATACATTAGAAGACTGAATCCAGATACATTAGAAGACTCAATCCAGATACATAAGAAGACTGAATCCAGATACATTAGAAGACTCAATCCAGATACAATAGAAAACTCAATTGAGATACATTAGAAGACTCAATCGAGATACATTAGAAGACTCAATTGAGAAACATTGGAAGACTCAATCCAGATACATTAGAAGACTCATCCAGATACATTAGAAGACTCAATCCAGATACATTAAAAGACTTATTCCAGATACATTAGAAGACTCAATCCAGATACATTAGAAGACTCAATCCAGATACATTAGAAGACTCAATCCAGATACATTAGAAGACTCAATCCAGATACATTAGAAGACTCAATCCAGATCCATTAGAAGACTCAATCCAGATACATTAGAAGACTCAATCCAGATACATTAGAAGACTCAATCCAGATACAAGTCTCCATCACCGATACAAGACATTAGGTGTTCTGATGCCACCTGTACACAGAGATTCGAGATGATTCGAGATAGTTGAGGAGGGAGTTTGAGATAAACCAACAGTGGAATGGAACTTATCCAGCAGATCAGAAATGAACACAAAAACTTTCTCAACTAATTCCGTAACAACTTTACTCAAAACAGTTGAAATCAAAGGGGTGTGGTTCTTTTCAATTTCTATTTGGATTTTACTTGATTGATCTATAATTTCTTTTAAAAGCTTTTTTCAGTGTTGACTTTTATTTCTTGGGAGACAATGGGATCATGAGTTTGTTTCCCATCAGATTTAGACTTAAGTTATGAATGGTGTACATTCATGTAACTTGGCACACGACATGGGTACTGTTCAAATCAGCATGATTTGGGGTTGTGTGTGCATACTAATTAGCTTATTTGCATAATAATGAAAATATCTGTATCTATGATATCTCTTAAATTAAATTGGATGTGGTTATTTTGTTTACACAAATGATCATATATGTGAAGAGCATTGTCTACACTTAATGGTGAGGTATAGTGTGCATATCAATTAGGTTATTTACATAACAATAGACTTTTGTCCAATATGTTTAACATGAGATCATAACGTAAGTAATGATTGTTGTATATTCATGTAACTTGCCACATTGGTACTGTTCAGTTGAGCATGAATAGGGATATGTGTGCATGAATAGGGATGTGTGTGCATGTTTTTTTGTTTTCTTCAGAGGAATCAATCTCTCTCTCTATCTTTTAAATATCTTTATTGTCCCCATTTCAAAACATAGGAAGAAATGCTCTCAAGATGGGGAGTGCTGAAGATGGGGCGCTGAAGATGGGGCGCCGGAACATTGTACAAACATTTTTCAAACAAAATTTGTAATTGCCTGACACTAATATAGTTCATTAGTGTGTGTAGGAAGAGATTTAATTATTTTCTAATTTTGTTCTTGATTTCCTGGTTTTATTCCTGCCATTTTATTTGACAGATAATTTGTCAATTTAACGAGCACTGTAAACAAACGTTTGTCTAATAATCACCGTTCTGCAGTTTCATTTTATCGCCTTCTAATGAAATCAAACTTCCTTGTTTATTCATAAAATGTAAATCAACACTGTGTACAGTGTACGGGACAATCTTGCAACAGCAGTGACTTGATATTTTTTAAGTTAAAGACACAAATTTCTTTTATTTTGACTAAAGAAAACAAGATCATGGTACAGACTTGATTGTGATTTCCTTCAGTAAATCATTAACTTGTTTGCAGACTTCTACTAACTACATTCTTTTTTTATACATGACAAAAGAAATCTTTGTAACTTTGGGTCACACTTTTTCAACTGTAATTAAAGAATGCCAAATTGTTATCAGATTATTGTTGTTTGAAATTAAAAACTATATGTTGGTATTGTGGTCAGATATTTTTTTTTCAAATTTCATGAGGGCAAAATCATCAATTGTTAATAAGAGTTTTTATTGCAAGACAAACTAGAACATCAATGATGTAGTAGCTCAGCATATATTTTGGGATGGGTAAGTCTGCTTTTGTTGGTGAGGACTTCGGGCATGGAGGTACATCCATGGTTCGGGCACTTCTTGGACAGTAATTGAAATTAACAGTAACAGTAATTAAAAAAAAAGGCACTCTTGTCAGTTTTCGAAAAAGTGGAGGAACCTTGGCTCCTCGCCCCATGGTTCCTACTTATATGGTTTGGACATAGATGGGATTTGAGGGGAACAAGGGGCACTTTCCCGACCCTCACTTTTTGTCCAAACAGATACTTTTATATGGTAATATGTTGTATTTTAGCATAATTTTGTAATTCGCTCCCTCTACCCCCTCCCCCCTCCCCCACCTCCCCCTCCCCCTCCCCCACCTCCCTAAATATCAATGTACTAATTTGACTTTATATGCTTCCCAGGGAGTCTTTCGCAATTAAATGTTCATCGCACAATTACCTGAGGGACGTTTTTATCGGGTGCATATTTGTATTATTTACCATATACAGTACTACTGTTGTTTACTCAAGAAATCCAAAAACGAAAAGAAACAAATTGTATGAAAAATCAATTCTTCCTATGAATTCCCGTTTTTCACTTGCTTATAGCAACGTTGGATCCGTACATTTGTTCCAGGTCTGATATCAGGAATCATTAGAATTTTGTAAAAGAATTTCATTGCTATGTAGTTCATTGATTGTTGTATGGTAATAGTATCAGGTCAACCTTGCAATGTAGTTCATTGATTGTTGTATGGTAATACGTGTCAGGTCAACCTTGCAATGTAGTTCATTGATTGACATATGGTAATATGTGTCAGGTCAACCTTGCTATGTAGTTCATTGATTGACATATGGTAATACGTGTCAGGTTAACCTTGCAATGTAGTTCATTGATTGACATATGGTAATATGTGTCAGGTCAACCTTGCAATGTAGTTCATTGATTGACATATGGTAATATGTGTCAGGTCAACCTTGCTATGTAGTTCATTGATTGTTGTATGGTAATATGTGTCAGGTCAACCTTGCAATGTAGTTCATTGATTGACATATGGTAATATGTGTCAGGTCAACCTTGCAATGTAGTTCATTGATTGTTGTATGGTAATAGTATCAGGTCAACCTTGCAATGTAGTTCATTGATTGACATATGGTAATATGTGTCAGGTCAACCTTGCAATGTAGTTCATTGATTGACATATGGTAATACGTGTCAGATCAACCTTGCAATGTAGTTCATTGATTGTTGTATGGTAATATGTGTTCATTGATTGTTGTATGGTAATACGTGTCAGGTCAACCTTGCAATGTAGTTCATTGATTGACATATGGTAATATGTGTCAGGTCAACCTTGCAATGTAGTTCATTGATTGACATATGGTAATAGTATCAGGTCAACCTTTATGATTTGTTTGCTGCTCATCTTTGATTTCCTTGTATCATCAAAATAAACATAAAGCGCATTTGTAAACTAATGCCCATAGCATTGGATGTTGCTTAGGGATTCTTAACATATTTCAAAATGACCTTTAGGAATTTAAGGCAAAAGGTTTATTTATCTTAAAGTATCTTAATAGACAACAACCAGTATCTTGTTTTGCTTGCTGGGAAAGAAGAAGAAGATGGGCTTGAAGTGGTGCGGCGGAAATGTTACTTTTGGGGAGATTTAGTTGAACAGCATTCATCTCATATACGTTGGGGAATCTGGGAGGAGGTCTCTAGAAATTAAGCACTCGCCCACTAATCCAAGCTGGTCGTTGGAGCACCGCTCAGCAGGACCAATGACTATCTGAGATTAGTTCTCGCCACTTCTCACGGTTCTCTGCTCTCTGGGATGTGCCCAAGCTCAACCTGGTCCTTTCTTCGATGATGTCTTTTTCTGTGTCCGCCTCGAGAGATCTCTTTCTGCTTTCTGGCAAGGTACCTTGCAGAATGGTCTTTGTCAGGCCAGCCTCTGTCAGGCCGGCCAATATCAGGCCGGCCAATATCAGGCCGGCCAATGTCAGGCCGGCCAATGTCAGGCCGGCCAATGTCAGGCCGGCCAATGTCAGGCCGGCCAATGACAGGCCGGCCAATGTCATGCCGGCCAATCTTAGAGGCATGACCATACCATCTTAACTTCCATCTTATTTTACAGTTTACAGTTTTATTTCAAAAATTCCCACTGCACCCTCACAGTCCATCACGTTTTCCTTGCTTGTCCCCTGTACAACCTTCCCAGAGCTTGCCTCGCACCCCACAACTCAATTGCTGAGTTCCAGAAAAACCCACCAGATAAAATTATCTCCTTCATCATGCTTCCCTCTACAACCATATTTAGTCCTCCTCTCCCACTCCTCCTCTCTCTACTTTTGTTTTTTTCACCCATACACCTCTATCGATCCCAGCTTTCTGACTTTTAGTTCTTGTATTTCTCTCAATCTCCCCCTGTTTTCTTTCCTTCCTACCTCTACAATGATCTAACCTCTCAGGCACAATTTGACCCTCCTTGACATGCCGTTAAGCCCTCATCAAACAAACAAACAAACAGTTGACAGAAGATCTTCAAAGGGCCTAATGCCTTGCTGAATTCTGCCATGGACTTCATCATTCATGACAAGGTCTTGTATGAGATGTTTAGGTTTTTGCTCATCTCATCTCCATGGCCTGGATACTGCATGTGGGGTCCATGTCTCACATGCTATGGCCTGGGTTCTGCATGTCTCGCATGCTATGGCCTGGGTTCTGCATGTCCCACATGCTATGGCCTGGGTTCTGCATGTCTCACATGCTAGAGGAATGTAAATGTCACTCAGAGAATAATATTCCTCATAATACTCATGATCTTAGAAATGCTACATATTTACAGATATTTCATGCAGTATAAAATACACAGACATTATACAGTATGTTAAATCTCTTTTCTGGCCATGCATGAAGGACCATATTTCTATGGTGCAAGCAGATTAAAAAAAAATGACTTCCCGTGGGCAGGACACCAGTCAAGCCCAGGTTAAGTCATCAGCAATGCTGCATTGTGAGGGCCAGAAGCACGTAAACTTAGGTGTCTTGCTCAAGGACACAATGCAAGACTCATTCAGTGAATCAAGCCAGCGAAATGTTATTTGGACTAACAACTCCCTGATCAAACCAGGGAGATGTTATTTGGGCTAACAACTTCCTGATCAAACCAGGGAGATAATATTTGGACTAGCAGCTCCCTGATCAGACCAGGGAGATATTATTTCTCAAATGACATCATCTTCAGAATAGAGTTGGACTCTCTACCCTCTTTAACAGCTCCCTGCTCTACCACTTCCCTTCTCAGTCATGGGAAAAGCTAAGACACAATAGAGTTAACTTATGATTATGGCAAGCACCATAGGTGTAGCAAGGAGCATGATCTTCATTAGGAAGGGGGGGGGGGGGGCGGGGTATCAATATGCTACAAGACTAGTTCAGTTGTAAAATATTGACTTAGTTTGGGGGCACCATGTATAATGCAGATCATTGCACCATTGGGGGGCAAGCACTGGCATGTGGTGACCATCAGCTGTATAAATAGATAGCAAATCATGATGGCAAAGTCAGATCAAGGAACTTAGTCTGATAACCGCTATCAGGAAATTGATGTACCTAGAAACTGACCCTTTCATTTGGTACTGTGCCACTTTTTTATCTCATCAATTGGCTCATATTATATCAGTGTTTTAAGAGATCGGGGAATTTCCCCAACTGTAGCTCAGTTTTTATTTTATAAACGTTCAATTATTTTTCATGGAAGTAAGTAAAGCACTTAAATGATATTTGTGCAATATTTCATGTGTGTTTGGATAACAGCACCACGAGGCTGTACAATACAATCAATACAAGGCAAAAACAAAACTATAGTTTTGAGAATTTTTAACAGAACGCTAACTGACTGAAAGTAAAAGTGATTTTGTACGTGTGTCCAGATAGGGAGCTCTGCAGTGACTATAATTCTGATGAACTGACATTATGAACAATATGGTATTTTAATAGATAGGTGACCTACACTGTTCTCAGATGTAGTTCTGAGTAGAAAGTTGCTCTATACTTTCTGCGAAATACATGACATTAAAGCAGCAGTTAGCCAAAATATGACATCATATCCAACATACACACCATGGTTATTAAAAATGTAAATAGAATTGTTCAAATCAGTAGTTGTTGTGAATGCTTAAGTCATTTTACAATGACACAGGCAATAACAGACTGATATGTTATTTCAAAATTCCCTTGAATTACCCTCTCCCCCTTCTCTCCTTCTCAAACACCCACACTGAAAACCCCTTTTAGTCTCCCTTTTCAACCCTCAGTTTCTTTTAAGCATCCCTTTTTTCATTCTTCTCTTGTCTCATTATAATGTGAAAAGTAGGACTGCGAAAGGTTACGCTTTACCAAAAAAGGAAACATTAAGTTTGATCTAAAGTTCACTTCCCTTGGTTGATCCTGGAGATCTATCTCCATGGGTTGATCCTGGAGATCTATGTCTATGGGTTGATCCTGGAGATCTATGTCTATGGGTTGATCCTGGAGCTATATCTCCATTGGTTGATCCTGGAGATCTATGTCTATGGGTTGATCCTGGAGATCTATCTCCATGGTTGATCTTGGAGATCTATCTCTATGGGTTGATCCTGGAGATTTATCTCTATGGGTTGATCCTGAGATCTATCTTTATGGGTTGATCCTGGAGATCTATCTCTATGGGATGATCCTGGAGATCTATCTCCATGGGTTGATCCTGGAGATCTATCTCCATGGGTTGATCCTGGAGATCTATCTCCATGGTTGATCCTGAAGATTTATCTCTATAGGTTGATCCTGGAGATCTATCTCCATAGGTTGATCCTGGAGATCTATCCCCATGGGCTGATCCTGGAGATCTATCTCCATGGGTTGATCCTGAAGATTGATCTCCATAGGTTGATCCTGGAGATCTATCTCCATGGGTTGATCCTGGAGATCTATCCCCATGGGTTGATCCTGGATATCTATCTCCATGGGTTGATCCTGGAGATCTATCTCCATGGTTGATCCTGAAGATTTATCTCCATAGGTTGATCCTGGAGATCTATCTCCATGGGTTGATCCTGAAGATCTATCTCCATGGGTTGATCCTGGAGATCTATCCCCATGGGTTGATCCTGGAGATCTATCTCCATGGGTTGATCCTGGAGATCTATCTCCATGGGTTGATCCTGGAGATCTATCTCCATGGGTTGATCCTGGAGATCTATCTCCATGGGTTGATCCTGGAGATCTATCTCCATAGGTTGATCCTGGAGATCTATCTCCATGGGTTGATCCTGAAGATTTATCTCCATAGGTTGATCCTGGAGATCTATCTCCATGGGTTGATCCTGGAGATCTATCCCCATGGTTTAATCCTGGAGATCTATCTCCATGGGTTGATCCTGAAGATCTATCTCTATGGGTTGATCCTGGAGATCTATCTCCATGGGTTGGTCAAGGTGAGAACATGCTCAGGCTCTAATTATTGTTTCCACTTTGTGGTCATATCAATGTTTTCTTCAGACTAGACATATTTCCTGTATCTTGTTCGAAAGTGTCTGTAAATCTGTGAACATTTCGACCAATCAGAAATGTTGGATTGTGCCGTAATTCTGATCATCATGAGTTAAAGGCCATCTATCGTGATTAAAATGTAGCGGCATACATTTTATTCCAAAATGATACTGATTGGCCTATCAATGTAAGTGCACGTTATACCATTGTGTTTTGACCAATCAAATCACACAAATTGAATATATTTGCCTCTACATTAGAGACGGTAATTGGCCTTTAAGCATGTATTAGATAGATTGTAAAAAAGTTATAGTATAGCTTTGTAATACTGCCTCTAGTTTTCGCCAGTAAAACACTGTGTTTCTGCATGCTGTAGTCTGTGACTCGTCTGAGCTATTGCCATCTCCCTCATCCATTTTGAATCAAACTTGGGGTCAGTCTAACATCGGTAAGGATTTTGGACATGTGATGTCTATGAGAAGTACGCTAACTTATTGTGTCTTTGCGCTGTAACATATTCATCATTATTCATATTCTTACAGTTCTTGGAGATTTGAATAGTCCATACAACTCGTATCTCTGGCTGTCACAAGAGGCTGAAATCAAATTAGTCATTCCGAATGTCTGAAAGTCATGTGCTTTTTTTGTCATAAATATAAGAGATGGATAATATGGCCTTAGTCATCAGTCAGCATGCAAAGAGGCAGTTAAGTTTATTGCTGGGGTTTCATGTCACTAAGATACACATTTGAACCCTTTAGTGCAGGTACTGCCAGATACACTGATCTGTATAATTGTGAGAGCAGACATAGTTTTCAAATCGTGCCTTGATTGAGTGACTGTACTTTATCATTTAATGCAAAACAGGAAATCACTTTATCTGTTTTTAGTTGTTAAACATTTGTGCAACTTGTTGCAAATGTTAGGTGGAGTTGTGTAAGAATGTTTATAGTCAAATCCTGACTGGCAGTGTCCTACTTTTCAGGTCTTCGTACTTTGATCATGTTGTACCAGGAAGTGGTTACATTAGATTGATGGACTGGGAATTCAATTTGAATATGATTGGTCATATTGAATATATCTGCAGTATGTTAGTTATTTTGTGTTTGGTGGAGAGGGGTAAAAGGAATCTCCCTCTTTCTCCAATAGTTAATTTTGTTCAATAAACCAAAACAAATTATGTGACCCTGAATCATAACTGTTATGATCAACATAAAAGTAGTCTTACAGTTACTGTAAATTGATCATTTCTGTAAGAGACATAGTTGATCATAAATGAACTGGCCCAGGCCATACCCCCTTGGCTTGAAGAGCCTAAACGAAGATACTCTTCTCATAAATTTGTTTAATTTTAAATAAATGCTTTTTTTTAACCCATGGTGGTTAGCTTCTCTCTGCAATTGTACCTGATCGATTTGATTAGGTTTTGGTAGAACATGTCAGAAACATGGAAAGACCTAAAGTGGTGCTTCATGGCCCTCCCTAACCAACAAGAAATTCCAGTTGTGTTTGTGTGCAAAATGTATGGGTGCCACAGAATTGTAGACCCGATTTCATTAACTTGGAGGAAGTGGGGTACAACTTGATTTGTGACTGTCCGTGAGATCAAAATTGTATTGTAGAAATAATGAATTTGTTGCTAAAGAATGGTGCAACCTAACATTTCATTGCAACACAAGAGCGTCCCATTGAAGTTCGTAACCCTTTGAATGTTGAACTCTTCTTTTTCCAGGTGGTTTAGTAACTTCAATCTTTATTTGTTTCTTAATCTTTATGGCACAAGGCACAGGAAATTCCTAACCAGGCCAGAAATGGTATTTATATTTTCAGCTGGAAGATAATGTGAATGAACTCATAAACATTTGGCAATGGCTATGGAAATATTAAGACATACTGCAGTGTCAGTATAGGTATTAAGACATACTGTAGTGTCAGTATAGGTATTAAGACATACTGCAGTGTCAGTATAGGTATTAAGACATACTGTAGTGTCAGTATAGGTATTAAGACATACTGTAGTGTCAGTATAGGTATTAAGACATACTGTATTGTCAGTATAGGTATTAAGACATACTGTAGTGTCAGTATAGGTATTAAGATATACTGTAGTGTCAGTATAGGTATTAAGACATACTGTAGTGTCAGTATAGGTATTAAGACATACTGTTGTGTCAGTATAGGTATTAAGACATACTGTAGTGTCAGTATAGGTATTAAGACATACTGTAGTGTCAGTATAGGTATTAAGACATACTGTAGTGTCAGTATAGGTATTAAGACATACTGTAGTGTCAGTATACGTATTAAGACATGCTGTAGTGTCAGTATAGGTATTAAGACATACTGTGGTGTCAGTATAGGTATTAAGACATACTGTAGTGTCAGTATAGGTATTAAGACATACTGTAGTGTCAGTATAGGTATTAAGACATACTGTAGTGTCAGTATAGGTATTAAGACATACTGTAGTGTCAGTATAGGTATTAAGACATGCTGTAGTGTCAGTATAAGACATGCTGTAGTGACAGTATAGGTATTAAGACATACTGTAGTGTCAGTATAGGTATTAAGACATACTGTAGTGTCAGTATATGTATTAAGACAGACTGTAGTGTCAGTATAGGTATAAAGACATACTGTAGTGTCAGTATAGGTATTAAGACATACTGTAGTGTCAGTATAGGTATTAAGACATACTGTAGTGTCAGTATAGGTATTAAGACATACTGTGGTGTCAGTATACGTATTAAGACATACTGTGGTGTCAGTATAGGTATTAAGACATACTGTGGTGTCAGTATAGGTATTAAGACATACTGTAGTGTCAGTATAGGTATTAAGACATACTGTAGTGTCAGTATAGGTATTAAGACATACTGTAGTGCCAGTATAGGTATTAAGACATACTGTAGTGTCAGTATAGATATTAAGACATACTGTAGTGTCAGTATAGGTATTAAGACATACTGTAGTGCCAGTATAGGTATTAAGACATACTGTAGTGCCAGTATAGGTATTAAGACATACTGTAGTGTCAGTATAGGTATTAAGACATACTGTAGTGTCAGTATAGGTTTGTCTTTTTTAACTCCATGGTCATAGTTCTTCATGTACCACATGATACAGGAACACTAGACTGAATTGTGAGGGCGCTTGTTTTTGTGAATTTCACAGCCATATTATCCACAATAGATCGATAAACTTTTAGTGCTCTTTCCACCCAGCAAATATGATAGGTTGAAAAAAGGGTCAGTGTTATTTCTTTATGGTCCATGAATGTGTGGACTTTAAAAGCCTGTTAGAAATCATTACAAATTTCAGGTAGAACAGACTGTTTTGGAAATACTGTAGCTCAAACGTTTGGCAAGTTTACAACATGCTAACTTTATTGTAAATATGACTGCACAGATAGCACAAAATTCTGCAAAACTCATTAAAAGTATTAAAGTCTAGTCTTGTTAGAATTTGATTGGAGATGTGTTATAGCATGGGAGTTAAAAGAGAAGGGTCACATCAGGTCTCTATTGTCTCTGCTAACTCCATGGAGTTAGAAGAGAAGGGGTCACATCAGGTCTCTATTGTCTCTGCCAATTCCATGGTAATAGTAATTTGACAAAAAATATCTTGTGCTGCACCCTTTAAATTAAAATCATCAGCTCAATTTCTGGATTGAAAAAGTGACTAATGTTACATAAACTGACATATGTCTGGAAAGTACTGTTTTCTAAAATGGCACTTCCCTGTAGCAGTGTTCCCACCAATTATCACACCTTGTACCGAATGCAAGGATTACAGCCAGAGAGAATTCTCTCATTATAGAAGAAGTTTGCAAAAATAATTCAGTCTGAGGAATTCCAGCTAATAAGTTGAAAGGGGCCACTTTGGAGTGCCCTGTAAGTACATGATTATAGCTGTACCTGCAGGGCACCAAATTACCCGCTGCTGAGCCAAGCAGGGTGTCTCATTACTACTTCAAAACTCAAGATAAAATCAAGCTAACAGATCTTAACACCAGAGATTGCGGAGGTCATGATCAAGGTCAGATGTACCTATTCATCCAATTTCCTTTTAAAGATGTAAGGAGTATTTTGGAGTTTTGGATATTGAGGGAGGTGGATTTCTACACAATAGTCACTTTGTGTTTGCCTGACACCAATGTTGTTGAAAATTGAAAGGCTTTATTTTTGTGGAAAATTGTATTGAATTGTTCATGAACTTGGAAATAATGGCATTTTGATATGCGCAGATAGAATATATGATGGTTTTGTCAATTTTGATAATATGTAGCAGTATGTATTACACAGTTTTGGAGCATCCCTAATATTACAGTACTTTAAAATACCCTTAAAATATGGTAAAATTTAACAGCTGATGTCACGGTGCTAACTTGTGCCTACACTGTGGCTGATGGTCTTAAACATTTTCCGATGCGGATAGCTGGAAGTTTAGTTGGATACTGAAATTTTTGCTCCTGATAAAATATGAATATTCAAAGCTTCCTGCCAAAGAAAATTTGAATTTTGCTGCATCCTTTTTAAGAGAAATAGCAAAATAACTTTGTGTAAGATGTCAAACAGTCATTTCTGTTACATGCAATTACATAATGATCAGTTGAATAAACCTTGGCGGCTTTACACACATATCAAGTTACTAAGTAAATAGTGGTTTAACAATTTAAGGACGGTATCAGTACCAAGTTGCTTTTTTCTTTGATAAATGTCAGTGATTGAAAGTATGCGCCTGCGGAAGAGACTATCAACTGCGACCTCGATTGACAAACTTACTTTTGCGCATGCACGGCATTCCATTTTTACCTTAATAATCAGATAATGCGGTACTTGTTTTACCGTAATATTAGGGATGCTCCCGAACTGTTACAGCTGTGGAAAGGTACCGATGTACAAACCCCATTCTCCAGAAAGGCCGGGGAACGGTGTCACTGACAACAAGGGCACTTAGATCAGGTTTTAGGGCACTTAAAATGTACATAAGGGATTAATCAATACAACAAGGAGTGCCCCTGCTTCTTTTGGTATCGGGGAAGTGTAATCATCATGACGAGGAAGCAAAATTAGTTATCAGAAGTATGTTTTTGTGAACACAGTGTAGAGTGCTTATAGGGAAAAGGTACAGGGTGGAGACAATGGATGGGGGCATGGTGGAGCACCTCTCTGATAAAAGTGAACAAGGAGCCTACTGATATCTCAGAAGCCTTGTATCATATGCTGTGCCTGCTGATATCTTAGAAGCCTTGTATCATATGCAGTGCCTGCTGATATCTCAGAAGCCTTGAGTCATATACAGTACCTGCTGATATCTCAGAAGCCTTGAATCATATACAGTACCTGCTGATATTTTAGAAGCCTTGTATCATATGCAGTGCCTGCTGATATCTCAGAAGCCTTGAGTCATATACAGTACCTGCTGATATCTCAGAAGACTTGAATCATATACAGTGCCTACTGATATCTCAGAAGCCTTGAATCATATACAGTGCCTACTGATATCTCAGAAGACTTGAATCATATACAGTGCCTACTGATATCTCAGAAGCCTTGAATCATATACAGTGCCTACTGATATCTCAGAAGCCTTGTATCATATACAGTACCTCCTGATGTCTCTGAAGCCTTGTATCATATACAGTGCCTGCTGATATCTCAGAAGCCTTGAATCATATACAGTACCTGCTGATATCTCAGAAGACTTGAATCATATAGAGTGCCTACTGATATCTCAGAAGCCTTGAATCATATACAGTACCTGCTGATATCTCAGAAGCCTTGAATCATATACAGTGCCTACTGATATCTCAGAAGCCTTGTATCATATACAGTACCTCCTGATGTCTCTGAAGCCTTGTATCATATACAGTGCCTGCTGATATCTCAGAAGCCTTGTATGTCTCAGAAGCTTTGTATCATATACAATACCTGCTGATGTCTCAGAAGCTTTGTATCATATACAGTGCCTGCTGATGTCTCGTAAGCCTTGTATCATATACAGTGCCTGCTGATGTCTCAGAAGCCTTGTATCATATACAGTGCCTGCTGATGTCTCGAAAGCCTTGCATCATATACAGTTATTCATGTATGTGATGTTTGGCACTTCCTTGTTTAAAACCTAAGGAGCACTAGACTGAAAAGTGCAGATGCTCGTTTTTGTGATGTTCATGGATCCACCACTGATCGATAAACTTCATGCCTCTAATCCCACAGATAATGTGAAGGCAAGGCCTAGGTCACTTGAATATTCATATTAACCAGAAAATTGTTATACCATTGCATGCTACAGTAGATAAGCATTTAATTTTTGGGGGATCCCCTAAAAATATGCCCTCCTTTTTTGATCTAGTGCGCCTTTAACTCTGTTCTGCATTCAATAAGATGGTGAGTTCATGTTAGGGACTCACAAAATTGCAATTCCTTTCATGAAAGTTTTTTGGCCCTTTAAAAAGACAATCTGCTCCAATTGTAGTTCAAAATTGTTAAACTTATTTGAAGGAAAGTGAATTGAACCTGATGGGAATTAATTTGGAAGTAATATAATGGGGATAAGCCCCTCCCCTCCCCCACCTCCCCTCCCCCACCTCCCCCCTATAATCTCTATTTCACATAATACTGAAAACACAGTGAGTGTGTCTTTCAATGACAAACCATGGACGTCTGTTTTACGTCCATGAACTTACACCAAAACATACAAAAACTACAGGTATGTACAGATAATTGATTAAACTCACACTTGGGTGTGGGGTGTAGTTTTCCTCAGTGGGAATAATGACCCAGTGGGAGTTATTCCCCAGTGGGAATAATGACCCAGTGGGAGTTATTCCCCAGGGGAATAATGACCCAGTGGGAGTTATTCCCCAGAGGAATAATGACCCAGTGGGAGTTATTCCCCAGGGGAATAATGACCCAGTGGGAGTTATTCCCCAGTGGGAATAATGACCTAGTGGGAGTTATTCCCCAGGGGAATTATGACCCAGTGGGAGTTATTCCCCAGGGGAATAATGACCCAGTGGGAGTTATTCCCCAATGGGAATAATGACCTAGTGGGACTTATTCCCCAGGGAAATAATGATCCAGTGGGGGTTATTCCCCAGGGGAATAATGACCCAGTGGGAGTTATGTCCCTGATAGAGTATATTCCCTTTTCACCATTCATAATTACAAATTTTCAAGTAGAATCACATGCCTATGCACCGTACCCATTTTCCATTCCAGTCTGAAATTCCTGAGTATTTTCCGGTTACTAGAAGTTTTGATGTGTCATTTCTGGAAGGACTTATTATAGTTCATGTTTCTCATTTGGTGTTTTGTCAGCTTACATGTACGTGACTGGTGACTGAGCATGCACAACATCATGAGTCAATTTACAGGCTACGGAGATATTGCACTAGTTCTCTGCATGGAAATGTGTGAAAATATCTCAGACTTGGATATTTGCCTTTCATACATGTTTTCACACTTCAACTTTAAGATTATGCTCAATATATGCACTCAATATATGCACTCAATATATGCACTCAATATATGCACTCAATATATGCACTCAATATATGCACTCAATATATGCACTCAATATATGCACTCAATATATGCACTCAATATATGCACTCAATATATGCACTCAATATATGCACTCAATATATGCACTCAATATATGCACTCAATATATGCACTCAATATATGCACTCAATATATGCACTCATTATATGCACTCAATATATGCACTCAATATATGCACCCAATATATGCACCCAATATATGCACTCAATATGTGTATGGTATTAGAGGCAGATTTTAAGTTTGAAGTAGCAATCTGGTAGATATTTGAACTGGTTTTAGTATACGCAGTTACAGTGTATGAGTGACATGCAAGTATATCCCTAAATGAAGATGGTGGATTAAAAATCAACCTATTTAAGAAGGGGTGGGGGATTTGTATGTTATGGGTGTGACCACTGTCACCACCATGCATGCACCCCAATATGTGATCAATTCATTCTGTGCTTATATGAATCCCAAAAAGGATATTTTAGGAATACTTAAATATCCAGCAGAATATGACTCCCTTCTGCCTGTGGCGGGGGAAGTAGAGGAACAAACTGTTTTTAAAATAGTCCTTTTGGCTGACCAGTGTTTATTAGTTGTTTTTTTTTAGCTTAAAAAATATTTTGATCATCCAGAAAGAAAGAAAGCCACGCTACAGTAATTTTCCTGTGAGATTCATGGTGATAACTATTACACCGACTATTGGAGCAATTTTGAGTTTCTATTTATGAATCTTTTCACAAAACATATTTTTAACTATTGTTTTCTCTGTACAGGAGTCCTTGTTACAGGCGCAACTGGTTTTCTTGCAACTCATATAATCAAACAACTCTTGGAGGCGAGCTATCAGGTCAGGGGGACGGTACGGGACCTGAAGAATGAAGAGAAATCTAAACATCTCAAAGACCTGGTACCAGACTGTGAGGTGGAACTTGTGGAGACAGATTTATTAAAGGAAGAAGGATGGAAGAGGTAAGAGTTTAGATGCATGATTTGGGCTATTTTAATCCATATTCGATTTGTAGAGGTTTTTTTTGTTTGTTTTTTTTGTAAATTTCATCAGCTTTTAGTACTTGCAGGTTTTTGGGACAAATGTTAATAATGGTTTCTATAATTGTAAAGAAATTTGAGAAAGTCATATGCTGGCATAAATTTTGATGAGTTATTGAGACTAAAAACTTGGCATGGTCTATGGAAGATATTCCTATGATACTTGTCTGATGGTTGCTTGTTGCTAGTGGGTTAGGAATGTCACTGGGAGTTGATCGTGCAAGTACGGCCCGGTAACGTTACACAAAAGGAATGGAGAATGGGGCTAAATATGGATGTGGGGAGGGGGCAATGAAGTCAAACAAAGTTCCATCTATGCTTTTCATGTAAACCATTCAGTTTCACGGATGCAGAACTTGGCTTCACTGTAGCTTCTTCAACCTTGAAAAGAATAACATTTTTGATATTAATTATGGTTAAAGAGGCATGAAATATCCAAATGTGTTGCAATAAACATTTCCAGCTTTGAGTCAATCTAGAAGGAAAAGAACAACTTTCATTGAGTTCAAGCCATTCAGAAGAATGTGAAATATGTTGAGCATGCACGTTCATTCTTCTCTACAGAGTGTTACACAAAAGCATGGTCGGTTGAGATGTCGTGCAAGCATTGTTCTCCTCAGATGGGTCTATGTATATGTCACACTTTGTACCCATCGATCTAGTTTCTAGTTCAGTTTCATGACACAATATACTCGCAACCAATTTATGAATATCTGCAAACAATTTTTAACATGAAGATCTGAGAACAAACGCATCATCGAATTATGCTGATTGTTTGAAGGTGAAAAGGAGTATACTATTCAAGTTTTTTCCCGGGTATTGCTGAGAAAATTTCATGAATTTAAGTTTGTCATTTTTTTCTTCTTCAAATTGTGAAAAGAAGAAAAAACTCATGTTTTTACAATGAATGAACCTCTTTGTGAAGAAAGAGCACACGGCAAAAGAGAAATGGTTACAATTGAAACACAGAGGGTACTCCATAGGGATATCATTGTAGTAATCCATGGGGATATCAATGTAGTACCCCATAAGGGAGGGGGGGTGGATATCAATGTAGTACTCCATGGGGAGGGGTGGATATCAATGTAGTACTCCATGGGGGTGGATATCAATGTAGTACTCCGTGGGGATATCAGTGTAGTACTCCATGGGGATATCATTGTAGTACTCCATGGGGATATCATTGTAGTACTACATGGGGGGATATCAATGTAGTACTCCATGGGGGTGAATATCAATGTAGTACTACATTGATATTCACCCCATGGAGTACTACATTGATATTCACCCCTACCTCCACCCCATGGAGTACTACATTGATATCCCCATGGAGTACTACACTGATATCCCCACGAGAGCTACATTGATATCCACCCCCATGGAGTACTACATTGATATCCCCATGGAGTACTACATTGATATCCCCCCATGGAGTACTACATTGATATCCACCCCTCCCACGGAGTACTACATTAATATCCCCATGGAGTACTCCATGGGGATATTAATGTAGTACTCCATGGGGATATCATTGTAGTACTCCATGGGGATATCATTCTAGTACTCCATAGGAGGGTGGTGGATATCAATGTAGTCTTGAGGGGGTGTGGATATCAATGTAGTACTCCATGGGGGAGTGGATATCAATGTAGTACTCCATGGGGGTGGATTTCAGTGTAGTACTCCATGGGGTGGATATCAATATAGTACTCCATGGGGGAGTGATATCAATGTAGTACTCCATGGGGTGTATATCAGTGTAGTACTCCATGGGGATATCAATATAGTACTCCATGGGGTGTATATCAGTGTAGTACTCCATGGGGGATATCAATATAATACTCCATGGGGGTGTATATCAGTGTAGTACTTCATGGGGGTGTATATCAGTGTAGTACTCCATGGGGGTGAATATCAATGTAGTACTTTATGGGGAGTGGATATCAATGTAGTACCTTATAGGGTATATCAATGTAGTACTCCATGGGGGTATCATTGTAGTACTCCATAGGGATATTAATGTAGTACTCCATGGGGAGTGGGGGTGGATATCAAAGTAGTACTCCATGGGGGGGGTGGATATCAATGTAGTACTCCATGGGGATAGCATTGTAACAAGGGGCGTAAAGTCTTGTGAAAGAAAGGCTTTGCAGCTGGTTGAAGCAGCAATTATAACAAGGAGCTGGCATCTCCCTCATTATAACCATGCTTCTGATTTCACTACGGAACAATGTAATAAATGGGCAAAAATAAAAGATACTCCTAGATCTAGATTTAACATTGAAAGCCATTATTCATGCATTTGAACAATTATGCAAATTAAATTTTAATGACACACAAAAAGAGATTCATTCTGACCACTTGTTTTTTGATATCAGACATCACCCTCCCCCATCCCCCGTAGTCATAGCTCCACCAAGCATGTACGCACATCCCAACCATTCAGTCCATTTTGATTTATATTCAAACTTCACAATTGAATCAATGCTATTGTGTGATGTTAAACCAGACCAACAAAATCTACGTATGTGGGCACAATGTCATTATTTGTCTGGTCATTTCTACAATGGTCATATTATATACGTACAAGTTTTAAATTGCATGTCTTCATAGAAGAAAAAGATTACGAACACTTTCATTTCCATTTTGTGTCTCCTGTGAATCCTTCAAGATTTCCATTATACTTATCTATTGGAGAGCAGGATATCTATTGGAGAGCAGGATATCTATTGGAGAGCAGGATCATCATTATTTTGTATCTCAATTATAATTTTGTTCAGGCAGTACATTTTCTTAAATTGATTTGGTTCAAATATTTTTTCATAAAGTAATTAATTTGATACTGGTGTCATTCACTATATAATTTTCTTTTCTTGCCCCTAGCGCTGTTGAAGGGTGCACCTATGTAATTCACACAGCCAACCCTTTTCCCATGTTTCCCCCTTCCAATCCAGAAGAAATTGTCAAGCCAGCGGTTGAGGGCGTTAAACACATATTTGGAGCATGTAAAGAATCGGGCTGTGTTAAAAGAATAATTCTTACCAGTGCAGGGTTATCAGTTATGGGTGAGTTAAGTCCCGCAAGAACACTAACCTAAACCTTTTCTCCTTCTTAAGCAGATTCCGAAACAATCGGTCGCAATCAACCAGTTTTCAACACACCTATAAAGTTCTAACACATGACCTTTGACCTTGCTTTTGTAAAGTTGTCTGTATCAATGCCAAAATTTCCTAAAGAAATTTAAGGATGTAATTTTAATCCTTAATATGAACCAAAAGAGAAAATGTAGAAATATTTGTTATTTCATTTCTTAATTTAAACTTGCAGCACAATGCCAAAAGGCAGAGTTGGTCCAAGCAAAATGTTTCTGAGCGATAATTTGAAAGTAAACTGGAATTATTTTCTGGCGATTAAAGACAATGTTTCTTCCCTCCACACTATCTTTCAGTAATTTCTATGCAAGAAACAGTTTGCACAATGAGAAAAGTATAAGAGTCAGGTCAAAGGTCGTACTGCTTGGTTACATAATCATATATGGGAAAAGGAAAGTAGGAATATTTTCTGTCCCTAATATGAATATTGTATCCTGTAGTTTGTACTCGTGTAATGTAGTGGTGTGGCCTGTAGTTTGCACTCGTGTAATGGTTTATTAATATTCATGAGATAATTTTACTGACCACCTACAGTGCAGTAGAGGGCTGCTCATACGTGATACATACCGCCAGCCCTCTTCCTCTATTTGCGCCTGAAAATGAGGACGATTTTTTGAAACCTGCTGTAGAGGGCACCAAGCATGTTTTAAACGCATGTAAGGAAACAAAAGGAGTGAAAAGGTTGGTGTGTACTAGTGCAGTCTTTGCAATCACCGGTGAGTTTTTGTCTACAAAATGAAGAGTGCTCCATACAAAGAAAAAAGCAAAATGTACTCATTTGTAGAAAAATGCAGCCAATTAATGTGTGTCATCTTTTTGCATTATATACGTTCATTAAAGGATTAGTTCAGTGGTCAAGCATGTCCATCGTATATGAAAAAGGGCTTCAAAAGAAACAAAATGGTGAAGAAAGCATTCAAAAAGCTTATTCCATTAAGGAGATATTTAAGTTTTAAGTTTGGTATCATTTGTGTAGAAACAACTGAAATCAGATTAGTTGTGATGTCACAGCCTCAGATTCCTCAAAGTCTTTATGTATTTTAAAGAAAGTTTATTACATTTTTCACTATTTAAATTATTTTCCCTCAAACTTTCTTCAGGTGGTATATTATAGCCTTCCTAGATTTAGTTTTACTACTTTTTTGACATACCCCATGGTTTTTAAGCCACAAAATTGCAGAACAAAATATGATAGAATATATAAAGACTTGGGGAATCTGAGGCTATGACATCACAACTAGTCTGATTTCAGTCGTTTCTATAGAAATGATACCAAACTTTAAACTTAAATATCTCCTTAACGGAATAAGATTTTTGAATGCTTTCTTCACTATTTTGTTTCTTTTGAAGTCCTCTGTCATATAAGATGGAACTTGCTTGACCACTGAACTAATCCTTTAAATGCTTCAGAGTTGGGTCAAGTATGCCATAAATATTCATGAAATGCAGTTTTGAATTTATTTTGAGGGTTAAAAGATATTGGAAGAGAAACCTTGTTCATTTTCTTTTTCAAGTTATTTGAAAGTAATCAAAATAGTACAACAATTTGCAATACAAAGCTAATTAATATTCAGATCTAATTGTTCACAAAATTATGCTCTTTTGTAATTGAGTCTACATTTTGGAATGTAAATCAACTGTGCAATCCTTTACTGTGATGTCTGAAGAGGGAAGCCACTTGACTCTGTGAACAAGCGGTACCCCTTATCAATTCATACATGAGGCAATGACTTTATGGCTGAATTCAAAACTAATTGTTTCAAATAACCTGGGAGCCTTATCTTGCTCCAGGGTGGGACCAGATATTTGAAAGGAGCTGACCTGAGCCACAAGAAATAGCAAAATGTAGACACAGTACAATTGTATGGACGGAATCTCAATTATTTATTCCAATGATATTTTATTGAAAATTGTTATTCCAGGAATAAGAAATTCCTTTGCAAGTGGGAGAGGGGGATCAATGTACAGCTCCCTGGCTCCTGAACAAACTGCAGATTTCGTGAATTGAGTTTTCTTGTCTTTCATTTCCTTTTCACATTTTTTTTTAGATGTAAAGTTGTGATGTATTAAAGGGCGACCCTAGTATTTTCGTTTGTAAATCGTTTGTTTTTTAAACATCCATTATATTTCTCTGAAGTGAGGCAGCAAATTTTGATCAAAAATGTATTTTGAGTCTTTACCATATACACAGTCCATTTCAAGCACAAATAGACTGCCACCATTTTCAGTCACCAAGATTTAGGAAAGATATTTAAAGAATTATATCAAGATTTTGAGTTGGGCAGATTCTCCAAATACTGTACCAAGGGGCACAGCCTTTGCAAGAGGGAGCATCCTATATTTAGGCTTTTTATGGGGTGACTAACCCTTCTTAGCCCCTCATTTGTTATGTTGTGTTTTCTCCCATGCTGGTTACGGGCCTGCATCAAAGCCTTTATTTCAAATAGCGTTTCTTGCTTTATTATTTATATTTAAAACTATTAAAGGATTGGGTTAGAGGTCAAGCATGAGGACTTCAACAGAAACAAAATGGTGAAGAAAGCATTCAAAAATCTTATTCTCTTAAGAATCTAGTTTATTTATTATTATTATTATTATTAAAGAATTTATATGGTGCACATATTTGTACGTAAACATACATTCAATGGCGCCTTTCACAAAAAGCATGAAAAAATAAATGAGTTTTTAATTTCCGTTTAAATGAGTTAAACTTTGTACATTCTCGCACTTTACTGGGAAGGTTATTCCATTCATTGTTTTGGTGCATCAACTGCAAACGAGCGATCACCCAGTGTTACACAGTTCGTGGATGGTATCTTAAAATTCTTTTGCCGATTTGATTGTAGGGTATAATGACTAGTATTTGTATTGATGAACATTTTTTGGAGGTATGTAGGTGCATGGCCATTGACACATTTAGAAGCTAAGCAGAGAACTTTGAAAATTATACACCATTTTATTGGAAGCCAATGAAGCTCCTTAAGTGCTTCCGTGGCACTATCTTGTCGCTTATGCAATAAAATTAGTTTTGCGGCCTGATTCTAGATTCTCTGTAATGGGTATATTGAGCTGGCAGGAAGTTGATATATTTTGCGTTGAAACGACTGAAATCAGACTAGTTGTGACATCACATCAATAAGATATTACAGTAGTTACTCACCATTCTGATTCTTGTTAAGTCCTCTTTCATATGAGATAAATTTGCTTGACCACTCAACTAAACCGTAAGTTTTGTATTTAATTTATGTTTTACCTGAGAGTAGAAGATTCATAAGAAAGTGTTGAGGGAATCAATTGTTTAATACAGGTGAGAAAGATCATATAGTAGCAAGTGTAATGTGATTTCACTATAGCGTCACTGTTTTGGTTTGGCGGGCAAATTGTGGCAAATTAACCCGCAGATGTTTAGGAAAAAACTACAAATTTCATGATGAAAACAACGGGGAAAACATGTTTTTATTTCGTCTCACAAAAATGATACAGGATGTTACTGTATGTTTTGTTGAAAATAACCCAAAGTATAATCACCGACTGGTTGTAAAGAAAACATAGATATTTTTTCGAAATGCAAGATAAATATATTGGAGCAACAACAAAAATTGATTTAAAGTAAGCTTGTGTGAAAGAGCGTGTGACATCATGTGCAATACCTATGACATAAGTAACAGTGTAGCCAATATCCAGCTACTGTGGGTGAAGTCTAGCTTTGCTGCTTTTATAATTGGCATACAGGTAACATTTGCTAACATGAAAAACATGTGAAAGTTTGTAATGCACAAAAGGATAGGGCATTCATATTGATATTTTTTGAAATTGTTTTTTAATCATATACCACATTTGTTTGAGAGAGAGCAGGCGATTGGTACAATTTGTTATCTTTGTAATAGTCAAGACATTAATTATCACCTTCATAGAATATTTACTTCATATATCACAAATTTTGCATTTAAAAAAGTCTTTATTTAAAGTTTTATCAGCTATAAGTTAAAAATGAAATATATTATATAATAGCTTAAGAGACCGCTCTGCTCAGAATTGGATGCTCTTTTCAATAAGAGTTAAAGGAAGAAATAGCTGACCATACACCTTTAAATCAATTTACAGGATTATTCTCATGAATATTCATAGTGAAAGGCAAAAAATCATGCTGATATCTTCTCTTCAGGAGATTTTAAACATTTGATTAGTATGCTGAAAAATGACCTCACAGTGTACAGCGTGATGTCATAAAGGCAATTCCAAGACAATATTTGTTTATTTCTTTTAAGATTAAATGCCTCTTTCTTAATTATTGGAACTTTTTTTGATATGGTATATGTACTTTATAAGAATGTGCTTGCCTATCTGTGCATGAACCTTGCACTCAAAGTAGAAAAACATTTTATTATATGTTATAGAAATACATTTCGAAAAATGGATCTGCCTTTATGACATCACATTGTACTCTGTGGGGTCACAATGATGAAATCTTGAATTGTAATAACTCCAAAATGGAATAAAATATCAATGTGATTTTACACCAATTTGTTTCTTTAATACCCCCATCTATCACATATATGAAAATGATCATTCACAGGAATAATTATTCCTTCAACCCTTGCTCTACCAGCACTTTGTTGAAAATGCGCCTGGGAGGCGGAGTCAAAGATGGGCACCCAAATCGGTGATAATGTCGCCGCGTGGTAAAGTAAGGGTTAATCAAGGGCTGATTATTGAAGGGTCCTCTGTCTTCCAGGCAACAGAGTCGGGCTCGTTCCGCTTCAGTGACCTGCTGGGCCTCCACACGGGATCATGCTGCATATATTTTTTTATATAGTCGAGTCGGCACACTTGTCGCGGGTTTCTTAACCCTTACTCTACCAGAACTTTTTTGAAAACTCTTTTGTGAGGCGGAGTTAAACATGGGGCACCCAAATTGGCGATAATATCGTTGTAGAGTAAGGGTTGATATCATTCATTATCTTATCAATTTAATAATGACTCAGAGGTGATCAAAGACATGCTCTATGATTGCATAGACAAAACAGGGTCTAATGATGATAAGGCTTAAAACAATAGTTGTTTGTTTGTTTGCTCTCCGCTGCCCTTAACTCACCAACAAATAGGGCAGCTTTTTTTTTTTGTAGTTTTTTTTTAAGTTTTAAAAATACTTGTAAAAAATGGCTCAGCAACCACTTTTGCATTGCCATATTACAAATAAACAAACTGTATTGGCAAATACACGCCACGTGATACAAATTGTTGGATCAAGTGATCGCTCTCTCCCCGCGCTGCTCCATGTGCTTCAATCTTTTCAACGCGCGGCCAGCTTTTATGACCGGATTTTAATCAAAGAGAAAATATAACGGTCTTTATGGATCAGAAAAAGCAGCATTCTTGTGTCGAGCGAATGCTATTACATTGACTTCTTCATTTGCTTGTTGATGAAGACTGAATCTTTTACAAGGGTCCAAATTGGGGAGAGAAAAAATATGAAAAACCTTTTTTTCGCCTGCTTGTCCCTTACAAGAGAGGGCCACCAAACAAACAAACAAATTAGGCCTTACAAACAAGTCTTGATGCAAAGAAAAGGCTCTGTTGTATACGGAGATAAACAGTATGTGGTCTACCAATGATTCCCTGGTATGAGCAACACCTCCATCAGCTGTGGTTCACTCATGTACTAAAGTGGTACCTCCTTGCATGTACTAAGTTGTTATTAGCACTAAATTCATGGATTTGTTGCTTATCAGTTTATTTTCCTGTGACTGCCAGTTTTCTCCTCGTGTTATGTATTTGACATCAATGTAAATAGTTTTGTTTCACGCGTTTATGATGGATGCTAAGTGGTGAGTCAGGATAAGTGAAGAAATCTCAGATGGCTACATGGTCAATTTCAATGGTCCAATGGACCAGCAAGACAGTAGTAACATTGCCACACAAAGAAGATAGATGCTGGATTCCACAGGAGGACATTTTATGTATTGTCGAAGCCCCACCCTGACATCATCTTCCCAGAAATACAGCATTTTAAAGCAATATGAAGACAGAATAATACCTGCTTTCCAGAAAATGTTGTAAAGCTCAATGGTTCTATACTACTCTAGATCTATAGGTTTTTCTTTTTAACTTTTAAGCAATCTTTAAAAGCTGTGAGTGCCTGATCCTTTAAACATAAATTATAACCTGATATGACTTCATGTTGCATAGCAATAATACACATATGTTGATATTTTTTGCATAATTGCTTATAGTGACAATTTCAAGTGCATGCTAAAAAAGAACAAAGAAAAAACATCTCAGGTTTATAAATCAATTTATAGGTGAGACAACAAAGAATTAAAAAATCCAAAGTCAGAAAAATGATTGGAGCCACAAAGTCATTTCTCAGGTCAAATTAAAGGTCAAAAGTTCATTTAATTTCAAAGACCTTACTTAATTCTAATGGCAGATTCTGAGAGGTCATTGCATTACTTTTCATATGATACCCCTTCCATGAAATATGGACCTAAACTTATTGAGTTTTGGCACTTGAAATTATATTGACATTTTACAATTTTTGTCCATATTTAATGGGCTGTAACTTTTGAACTGCGAGTCTGATTTTGCTAAAATTATGGAACCTGGACACCAAATTCCATCAAAATCTAAGACTGGTATTTTGCATTGGGTGATCTGACATGGAATGATGGTGATCTGACTTGGAATGATGGTGATCTGACATGGAATGATACTTGGGTGAGTGACATGGAATGATGCTTGGGTGAGTGACATGGAATGATGTTTGGGTGAGTGACATAGAATGATGCTTAGATGATCTGACATGGAATGATGTGTGGGTGAGTGACATGGAATGATGCTTAAGTGAGTGACATGGAATGATGCTTGGGTACCTGACATGGAATGATGCTTTGGTAAGTGACATGGAATGATGCTTGGGTAAGTGACATGGAATGATGCTTGGATGATCTGACATGAAATGATGCTTGGGTGGTCTGACATAGAATGATGCTTGAATGATCTGACATGGAATGATGCTTGGGTGAGTGACATGGAATGATGCTTGGGTGAGTGACATGGAATGATGCTTAGGTGAGTAATTTGTAACGATGCTTGAGTGAGTGACATGGAATGATGCTTGGGTGAGTGATATGGAATGATGCTTGAGTAAGTGACATGGAATGATGCTTGGGTGAGTGATATGGAACAATGCTTGAGTGAGTGATGTGGAATGATGCTTGGGTGAGTGATATGGAACGATGCTTGGGTGAGTGACAGGGAATGATGCTTGGATGATTTGATATGGAATGATGCTTGATACATTCATCAATGAAAGACTAAAATCATTCCTTTGATGTGACTTTGGTAGGGCTTTTGAATATAGATTCTTCAAGGTTACATTATCATGTACTGAACCATCAAATATTGGATGGGTCAGAACATGCGCAAAGGGTTCATGTGTGTCTAAGCGTGAAATGAAGAGAGTGTAATCATCAGTTTTGAAAATGCCTCTTTGTGTTTAAAATGTACAAAACAAAATTTAGCATCACATGAAATTTTATGATCAGAGTTTGTTAGAATTAATGCATACTTAAATTGTATAAACACCCAACTAGAATCTGAGAGTATAAGTATATAGCCCTATTTGGTATTTTACAGTAGTTTTAAAACTCATCAAATTTGTATTTTTGTCAGATATGTCTATCTAAACTTGTATAATACAAACTAATCCTTTAATTCAATCTGTGTGATGTGTTTAATTTCAGGTTCATTAAAAGGAGGTGAATTTTCAGAAAAAGATTGGCCGGAAAATACAGAGAACCTAGAAGCATACCCTAAAAGCAAAACATTAGCAGAAAAAGCAGCGTGGGACTTCGTCAAGGAACTCAAAGGTAAGGCTATTTTATTTGGAGGAAAAGTATCTTTGCAAGGGTGTGAATAGAGAAAACACCCTACCCCGTCCTTTATGTCATCTTCCCTCTGCCAAATTGTGAGGTAATGACTGAAGAGATAGCAGAGCCTTTAAACCAAGCTCTGGGGTTTTATATAGGAATAAACATATCCATGCACACCAGTGGCAGATTTAGGAAGAGCACTGACAAGTTTTGTACAATGAGTTGAACCAATGTGGCAAAAACAGCAGTCGAACAAGCTAAGATGGGCAAGCTACTGTACAATCTGAGAAAAAGGTCTTGGCACTGTTATCCCCTTCAAACCCATTCCAATGTTGAGATGCATTTTGAAAAGAAGGCTTTTGTTATATATCTATATATATATATATATATATATATATATATATATATATATATATATATATATATATATATATATATATATATATATATGTATATATATATATATATTTAGAGCTATATATATATATATATATATATAATATATATATAGATAGATATATATATATATATATATAGATATAATATAGATAGATAGATATATATATATATATATGTTAGATATATATATATATTTTTATAAGTGCTATATTTTTAATATACATATATATATAACATTAGATAATAATATAGATAGATAGATATAGATATATAGATATGAATATATACAGATATATATATTTTATATATAAATATATATAGATATACATATTTATATATATAGATATATTATATATATATATATAGATAGATAGATAGATAGATAGATAAGATATATATAGCATAACATAACAAGATTACGGGCTAAGAAGGGTGAGTCACCCCATAAAAACCCAAAACTAACACCACCATCACACAAAAAATAAAATAAATCAAAGATGCCCAGAGTTAGTAAAGAACTTATCAATGTTGACTTTGAAATAGTGAACAGAATTAGAGCTAACTACCCACTCAGACAAACTATTCAACTCATTAACAACTCTTTGCAAAAAGCTAAATCACCAAATATCTATCAATTAGAACACTTTGGTCAACCTCAAATTGTTACCATGTGTCACATGAGGATTAGCTGAAACATGCAAGAAATAACAGGAAGTCAAAGCATCACTACCAGATAGGAACTTAAAAACCTGAATCATATCTCCACATACTCTTCTTAACTCAAGCGAGTCAAACAAAAATTCACAACCTAGATTTATAAGAGAGATTCCTTACTTTGGGAATATGTCTGTCTAGTGGCTCTTTGCTAAACCTGCTCCAAAATGAACTTGTCCTTCTCATAGAAGGGACTCCCAAGCGTGAATAGCATACTCAAGGTGAGGCCTGACTAACTGCCTTTACAAATTAAGAACAACCTCTCTACAAAGACCACACAAATTTCTTCTAATCAAACCAAGCATCCTATTTGCCCTTGCAGCCGCTTAAGCACACTGTTTAGAAGGCATCAGATTGCTAGTAATGACAACACCTAGATCCCTTTCTTGATCAACACAATCAAGATTTGAACCATTCATGCAGTAATCAAAAGCCAAATTGCTCTGACCAAAAGAATAACTTTGCATTTATCAATATTGAAAGACATTTGCCATGTTTGGGACCAAGAAACTAACTTATCCAGATCAGTTTGCAAAGTAAAGAATCTCTAGCATCATCAACAATCTTGTACAGCTTAGTGTCATCAGCAAATTTACAAATTCTGGAGCCAAGGGAAACATCAATATCATTAATGAAGATTAAGAAAATTAGCAGACCCAATACAGAACCCTGGGGAACACCACTTGTAACCTTCTTCCATGGAATACTTCACCACTAACAACAACTCTTTGTGACCTATCAACTAACCAAAAATTTATCCAACTGGCACACCTTTCCTCCACACCAAGCGCTCTTGTTTTCATCATGAGCCTGCCCAATGGAACCTTATCAAATGCTTTTTGGAAATCTAAATAGATAACATCCACATTATGACCAGAATCAACTAGTTTAGTAACATCATCAAGAAACTCCAATAAATTAGAAACACAAGACCTTTTAAGTAAGAACCTATGCTGGGGCAAATTCAACAAACCATTGACCAGTAAATGATCTAGTACTACTTCCTTAGCAATGGACTCCATGACCTTGCACACAACACTGGTACGACTCACTGGCATATATAGTTACATGGCAAACTGTGGTCACCTTTTTTAAAAATAGGAGTGACATTAGCAATTCTCCAATCGCTAGGAACAACACCAACATCAAAGCACTTTGAAAAAAAATACTCAGGGGAACAGAAAGAATATCAGAACACTCACGTAAGACAGCAGGATGTATACCATCTGGACCGGGTGTTTTATTTGAATTCAAACCCTTTAACTTTTAGACACAACATCAACTGAAAAATCAACATCCTTAATGGATACTAGAGAGTGTACACTAAGATATTCTACAACATCATCAGCAGGGGACTCCTTAGTAAAAACAGAAACAAAGTAGTCATTCAAAACCTCAGCCATATCCTTACCACTATTGATAGTAACACCATCATTACCCTGAAGATGACCAACAATGTCCTTGGTTTTTTGCTTTGAGCCAGCATAAAAATGAAACGACTTAGGATTATATATATATTTATATATATATATATATGTATATATATATATATATATATATATATATATATATATATATATATATATATATATATATATATATATATATATATATATATATATATATATATATATATATATATATATATATATATATATATATATATATATATATATATATATATATATATACATATACACATATATATATATATATATATATATATATATATATAGATATATATATATATATATATATATATATATATACATATACATATACACATATATATATATATATATATATATACACACACACACACATATACACACACATGTATATGTATATATATATATATATATATATACACACATATACACACACACATATATATATACACACACATATACACACACACATATATATATATACACACATATATATATATACACACATATACACACACACATATATATATATTAGGATGTACGGATATCCGGTCGGCGGATTATCCGGCCAGATTTGGGGGAAAAATCCGGTTCGGTTCCGGCGGATTTTTTTCCAAATCCGGCGGAACCGATTTTTAACAATTTTAACAATTGAAGATTTACATTATGAGACTGTGGTACATTACAACTATATGAAATATAAAACAAACATGAATATCTGGATTTTTCTCGGTATAGATAATGTATTTTCTTCTTGAAAACACTGAACAAATTGGCTTATGTTATTCTGCGTATGATCATTTAAAGCGGAATAAAGACATGTAGCTGTTTGAAATCAATAGAAATTTTCAAACAGATTGGGCTGTAACAGATAATAAATAAAACCACACCAGTTGTTAACAATTTTACAGTTAGAGACATTAATGAAATTTGTAGATAAAAGTACATGTACATGTAGGTTGACTGAATTTGTTTTCCACAATTTTTCATTGCTTAGATTCTCCTGCTATTGAAAAAGAGAAAAATGTTTTTTCCCACTTATCTAAGCAAACTGTTTTACAAGTAATTCAGGGTATCAAGGTGTTTTAATGAAATAACACAAAAATAATTCAGAGAATAATTACTTTCCAAATGTAAAACATGAAAGAATTCGTATCCATTTCTATTACCTTGTTACTGTCCTTAATTATTTAAGTTTAGTTTTTACACAATTTGCACATACATGCACTTCAAATACATGTTAAGGTTAGATAAATGACCCTTTCCTCCCTCCATAGTGTCATTTGACTTTTGACTTCCTCAGTAAGAACACATGTATGACAGTCTTAAGTTTTATAATATTAAAGATGTTAGGATTAATCCAGAACTTTCACTAATTTTGATTTGATTTCATCTGTCGCCCAATAATTATTATTTTCCAAAATTTTGGGTTGCTAGCCATTAGTAGCCAACTTGACAATCCCCTGCCCCACCCCTTTCCCTTTGTTTCTTAAGATTATGAGAATTGTTGTAAGCAATGAAAAATCCGGTTCGGCCGGATTTTATCGGCCGTTTCAACCTGGATCCGGCAAAATCCGGTTCGGCGGATCAAAAATTTGGATCGGTACATCCCTAATATATATGACAACATTGAACAGGGGTATGTAGGGAGGGAAAGAAGTGCTAAGTTTTTTTGTCTGGAATTGTAGGCTGGACACTGGCTATAGCTGTATGTTGTGTATCACCATTGAGGTGCTTTTGGGAAAACTTGTAAAGATACAAATTCTTTCAACATTTGTAAACATATGTCTGGTAATTGGATATGCCCAGTGTTTCAAGTCAAGACCATGAGGATCATAGATTGTTACTATTTTTAATTTCCTTATTCTTGCCTGGAAAATAGGTCATCCTAAAGAATAGGAAACTGGTGGAACTAATATTGGAAGCTCCTGTGTTGCAATGAATTTGATCCGGGATTTACTGTTTGGCATATAATCAAGTGATCCAATCATGACCTCCAAACTGCCTGCTTAGGATCTGCCACCATAACATTCATCATAACATTATACGTGAATGCTTTCATTTTGTCACCAATGCTCCCTGATGTATATGCATACATTCTCAAGGGCTTGTGGCTATGTGTTAGACGTTAAGGACCTTATGTCATGACTTCACACATTTTCACCTACCACCTGTTTGGGGGGTGGGTGGGTGGGGAATAGTTCTCTCCACTGTAGGAAGTCCAGATCCCCCCCTCCCACCCATTTGTATCAAAACCACAAAAGATTAAATGCTTAAGAGATTTTTCTGTAGGTGTTTTTTAATTAGTCAAAGATTAAATTCATAATGATGGTAGATGTCAGTTTGTCTTATTTATACTTGCCTCGTTGCCTAGCTACTCATTGCCTAGCTACGGCAGCTATGAGTTTTTGTCCCTGATAAAGCACAGAAAGTACAAATACATGTTACCATGTCAATCTTTCTCTGTGCCAACTTGGCTTTAAATCATTTTCTTATTTTCAATGGAAGCATTTGCATGTTTGATTAATATCCTCGAAATATATATATGTTTGGGTTAAGCTATCACAGTGGGCATAAGACTGCAGGTCACTTTCACTGTATTTATAATCTTTTATTTAATTTGTTTTTTTTCCTATGGACGCAACATGATTAGGAAAATAGCTCAAACTCAAAAACATGATAAACAAAAATGCTTTCCATTGCAGGTCTTGATAGCAAAATTTGTATCCATATTTATGATAAAGGGATGGAAAATCTGTTGTTTTCTTGTACTAATCAATCAATTTCTATGTTAAAAGGACATTCTTATCGTTGTCACTGGTTGATGTATAATCGCAGCACCCGGGGGTCAGAGTCGGTTATTCCCAAGTTGTTACAATTAAACATTGCATTTCCATATCAGGCAAACTATACAGCAAAACATTTTTGTTCTCAAAATCATAACATGATGCCATGGACACCCATTGTGTAGGCGCTTAGGAAACAATCAAACATTATCTAAATCATTGATACTGTGAGATATTCCTGAGCATAGAATAGGTGGAAGTAAGCCAGTGAAGTGTTATATGATCGGCAGTTAGTCAACAAGTATTTGCGGAAAGTACAGGAAGACGGGATTACATCCCTTCTTCTCCATTATTGTTGTTCTTGTTGAGTGTGTAAGTATAGGTCCTGCTTTGGTATGTGATACCAGAGATTATTACTCAAGGCTTAGTTCTTGTTGTATACATGTGTAACTATTGATAACATATAAGCCACAAGCAGGTATGCCAGCGAGGAGTTTAGGCAGATGCTTGTGTGAAATTCCTCTTCCTTCCACATGACTTGTCCTTCTCCTCAAAAATTTGTTCCAGCAAATCATAACCACAAACTTACTGTAGCAAATAGTGAGACCACTTTATCTTAATTAAAATAATCACACAATAAGGACTTCATCCATTGCTAATATGATACTCAGCACCAACTTCCACAACAACTAAGGTTTTCAGAATAAAGAGAAAAAATCTGACCCGACCTGGTTATGTATCAGGTCGGGTCTGACTGTTTGAAACCTTAGGAGCAGAACAACTAATGCAAAATTGAGATATGTACAATATTTTGCACCCTTTAAGCAAACTTCATTAATGTACATATTAGTTTGTTTTCTGCAATGTGATTGGTTGAGCCTAGAGGAGACACACCTCTACAGTATACTGTGACAATGGGCAATGTGAAGTTAATTGTTATTCTACTTTTTCATTGTGAAAATTCTTTTCTCACTGAATTTTGGTGTTTAATTCTGTTTCACAACTTTTAAAGGAAAATATTTTCAGAAAATATTATGCATAATTTGTTTGGTTCAAATATGAAAGATGTATATGCACAGGGTCCATGGGCTTATACGTCCTTTTCCATAGGATACGTACAGTTGATCTTCTTTGCAGACTTTGCTATTGCCTCATTAGCTAAAGGAGCCTAACTGTACATTACCCTGTGATAGGGAAAGCTGTTGGTTAGTTCTACTCAAAATGTTAATGTTTAGAGAAAAATACCCGCAGTTATCCATTTAAGAGATCTGTATCACCATTTCTTGTAACAGATGAGGAAAAGTTTGAGCTGGCGGTGATCAACCCTGTCATGATCCTGGGACCCGTCCTGCACACCACCATGGGTACCAGCATGGAGCTGATGAAGAGACTACTGGAGAAGAACCCACCCATGATACCCAAACTCAACCTACCAGCTGTAGACGTCAGGGATGCTGCCAAGGCCCATGTCATCGCCATGACTCTTCCAGAAGCTGCAGGTAGGAGGGGCAGAGGTGTAGCAAGTGGGGCCATGGGAAAAATGCCTCTGGGAAGATTTTATCTTTTGGTTGCATACTTTCTTCCTGGTTGGATAGAAAAAATTGGGAAATTAATAACTTGATTTTTTATTTTTTTTAATGGTAAAGTTAAAAGGAAATTTCATTGCAGCCAACAATATCTCAAAAGGCTTCTGTATGAACACGCGTTGTTCTTTGTTTGATGAAGAAGAACAATTGCCAGTGCAATGTTTCCACTTGTGAAGATGAAAGTTTTTACCCTCCCCCTTAAAAGGTGTCTGTTCCTACAGAGGAAGAAGATGGTATGATTAGTGGTGTGGGAATATACCCTTTGGGGGAACTGTATGCCAAAGGAGTGAGGGCATATTCCCTTAAAACGTTTGATGACTTAAGGAGAGTGGGTATTCAAAACTCATTATGTCATGTGTTATGTGATGACCCAAGGAGAGTGGGTATTTAAAACTCATTATGTCATGTGATATTTGAGCTTTGTAATGGTGATCACATGATGTTAAATTACACCAATGACATTTTGCTTTCACTTTAAAACTACTTTTGTTTTCCACTCAATGATACAGCAATCAGTGAGTTCCTTGCACCTTGGCATCTTGTCTTGTACATCAATAAATATTGGTGTATCCAGGAGTTAACCAGGTTGATTGACCCCAACGGCCCCCCAAAAGGTTTACAGGTCCAAAATTTTGCTTAAAGGTCCAGAAATTTTAATAAAAGTTGAGCTCATATCCAGTCCACACCAATTCTAAAGGCATCATTGATGGTGAATTTAACGCATTAAAGACTAACCAAGAACACCTTTAAAAACAGGCTTTCGTGGCATTTTTTGTTGTTGTATGGATAGTAATAAAGAAAGTAGTGCCGTGTCTTAAGGGGGCAGGCTTTTCCCCCTAAAATATCATAGCCCCCCCTCCCCTTAAAAAAAAAAAAAACATTATTTTTCTTTGTTAATTTTTTATGAATTTTAAGGAAATCTTTGTCAATTTTCAGAAAATCTTCATTTTTTGAGAAATTTCCTTTATTTTGTGAAATCAAAGAACTTGAAACTCTTTGGTGAAATCTTCAATTTCTGGGAAATTTTCTTCAATTTTCAGGAAAATTCAAAGCACTGTCAATTTGAGAAATTCTCAGGAAATGTTGCCAAAATTTAAAAAAAGTTCAAACAATTTTACACATTTTCCTTCAATTTTATGTTAATAATTTCACACTTTCATCAAAATGAAGCATGCATGCAACCGGGAAATAGAATCCCTTTCTGGGGATGGACCTTAACTCCTATGCCTCTGTCCTCCCTTGTCTGAAAGCAGTCTTCAGTGGGTTTTTTTTGAAGGGGGGGGGGGGGTCTTAATCCCCCTTAAAAAAAAAAAAGCTAGACATGACCAGTAAAGAAAGAGAACAAAATTATGAAGGTTTTAATTCATTCATTATGAAATAAAATAGATACAATAAATAAAGACGATCTGCAAGCTGGTTCTCCTGAAATAAATTATACCCACGCCAAATTTGACAGCTTGCAAGATTACAGTGTGTATGTGATGGACACTAACTATTTCTTAACCTGTTAAATTAGCTCTTTAAGTTTCAGAACCACATCCGGTGTAGTCAACATTCTAAACGTATTATACACTATAGCCACTACAAGGCTGCTATACAAACTTGTACTGCAAGTATTGCCTAGCATGTAGTGCCTACCGTGTGAGGTGTTTGTCTCACTACATCCAGTGAGACTAGCCTCATTTATTTCAAATTTCAAATAATATTATTCTTCTTCACTATCTCTTTGTGACTCTTCAACAAATATTTTGGTGTAATAGATATTTTCTATTATGTTTTGAGACAGTGAAAATGTCTTAATGCTGAATACCATTCTTCATATCACTTTTTGGTTATTAAAATATTAGATTGGCTTTGGAGGTTTTTGTGTACATTCCTCAACGTTACCAATTTACATGACTTTTGTGAATAAAAACGACGTCATAAATTTCTTAATTAGCATTGCTGAAATTGATTGTAGCATAGTAACCATTAAAATACAACCTTCAATAAATAGCACTTAATTTGAATTCCATATTCTCTTCATTTAATACAATTTGAAATATAGTTCTCAATTAAAAGATGGTGGATTTTGAGCCTGGAGTTTACAATATTAGTCGTGTCGCTCCTGAGCGCCACGACAGATAACATGTAAAACAATCAGATGCAATTTAAATTTTCCTTGTTTTGCAGATAACAGACACATCCTGTGCACAGACAACATCTGGTGGTCAGAGATGGCGACGTACCTCACGGAGGAATTTAAACCACAAGGTAAGGTGCATGCTGGGTTAAAGATCAACTCACTAGGACTCATCTTGCTGATCAGAGGGGTTGGGAAGTCGGGGGTTGGGAAGTTCCCCCTACCTAACTCTGGACAAAATTTGATGTTCAATTCTTGTGCCTACGATAGAAAGAGACAGGAGTGTAATGTCAGTAGGCACTCCATTTTTCAACTGATACAGAATGAATATGTTCATTTTTAAGACGAGATTCAGAAGGTTATGTGGCGTTAAATCAAGGGTTATGTGGTGTTAAGGTGTTAGATTAGAGGGTTATGTGGTGTTAAGGTGTTAGATCAGAGGCTTATATGGTGTTAAGGTGTTAGATCAGAGGGTTCTGTGGTGTTAAGGTGTTAGATCAGAGGGTTATGTGGTGTTAAGGTGTTAGATCAGAGGGTTATGTGGTGTTAAGGTGTTAGATCAGAGGCTTATATGGTGTTAAGGTGTTAGATCAGAGGGTTTTAGATCAGAGGATTATGTGGTGTTAAGGTGTTAGATCAGTTATATGGTGTTAAGGTGTTAGATCAGAGGGTTCTGTGGTGTTAAGGTATTAGATCAGAGGGTTATGTGGTGTTAAGGTGTTAGATCAGAGGGTTATGTGGTTTTAAGGTGTTAGATCAGAGGGTTATGTGGTGTTAAGGTGTTAGATCAGAGGGTTATATGGTGTTAAGGTGTTAGATCAGAGGGTTATGTGGTGTTAAGGTGTTAGATCAGAGGGTTATGTGGTGTTAAGGTGTTAGATCAGAGGGTTATATGGTGTTAAGGTATTAGATCAGAGGGTCATATGGTGTTAAGGTATTAGATCAGAGGGTTATGTGGTGTTAAGGTGTTAGATCGGAGGTTATGTGGTGTTAAGGTGTTAGATCAGAGGGTTATGTGGTGTTAAGGTGTTAGATCAGAGGGTTATGCGCTGTTAAGGTGTTAGATCAGAGGGTTATGTGGTGTTAAGGTGTTAGATCGTGTTCTTTATGCTAGAATCAGGAAAATAAAAACAGTGAATTATTCTTTTCTTGGAAGTGTTCCAAATGTTTGATGGATATAGGGAGAATATTGTGAAATAAATAAGGTATTCAAGTATATAATCAAATTTGCCAAAAACATGAAGTGATGAACAGCATAGTATTGGAAATGGAATAAGTTATTCAAATATACAATCAAATTTGCCCAAAACTTAAGTGATTGATCAATGAAACATTGATCTGAACAAGTCATTGGGTGCTCTTGTTAGAACAGTCTAGCCCAATCACTGCATGTCTCCCTCAAGCCCTCTTTTCTCTTGCTAGCCCAATCACTGCATGTCTCCCTCAAGCCCTCTTTTCTCTTGCTAGCCCAATCACTGCATGTCTCCCTCAAGCCCTCTTTTCTTGCTAGCCCAATCACTGCATGTCTCCCTCAAGCCCTCTTTTCTCTTGCTAGCCCAATCACTGTGTGTCCCTCAAGCCCTTTTTCTCTTGCTAGCCCAATCAATGTCTCCCTCAAGCCTTCTTTTCTTGCTAGCCCAATCACTGCATGTCTCCCTCAAGCCCTCTTTTCTCTTGCCCCAATCTTTTCTCCCTCAAGCCCTTTTTCTCTTGCTAGCCCAATCACTGCATGTCTCCCTCAAGCCCTCTTTTTCCCGTGCTAGCCCTATCACTGTATGTCTCCCTCAAGCCCTCTTTTTCTTGCTAGCTTAATCACTGCATGTCTCCCTCAAGCCCTCTTTTCTCTTGCTAGCCCAATCACTGCATGTCTCCCTCAAGCCCTCTTTTCTCTTGCTAGCCCAATCACTGCATGTCTCCCTCAAGCCCTCTTTTCTCTTGCTAGCCCAATCACTGCATGTCTCCCTCAAGCCTTCTTTTCTTGCTAGCCCAATCACTGCATGTCTCCCTCAAGCCCTCTTTTCTCTTGCTAGCCCAATCACTGCATGTCTCCCTCAAGCCCTTTTTTCTCTTGCTAGCCCAATCACTGCATGTCTCCCTCAAGCCCTCTTTTCCCTTGCTAGCCCTATCACTGTATGTCTCCCTCAAGCCCTCTTTTTTCTTGCTAGCTTAATCACTGCATGTCTCCCTCAAGCCCTCTTTTCTCTTGCTAGCCCAATCACTGCATGTCTCCCTCAAGCCCTCTTTTCTCTTGCTAGCCCAATCACTGCATGTCTCCCTCAAGCCCATTCTTCGTTAAAGAGGGAATCTCGTCTCAAAAAATTGTGATGTTGATAATTTACACGTCACATCAGTTGTGGATCATTCCTAATTAAGTACATACTGTATGCATTGTGTGTATGTACAATATGCTAGTCACTTCCACTGCAGTTATTGATTGGTTGCTGGTATGAATATTTGACCAATCAGAAACGTTGACTTTTACTGTATATTACTGTCCATGTTAATGCGATATCTGCCTTTAAATTTTGAATCTCAAGCATTCTGCAGCTAGACAGCTCTTGTTATTCACCGTGCTCTACATGTAAGGTTTCAATTGAGACTTCCTGTGTGTGCAGATTGTTACAAGGAAATTGTTCATCTGGCAGTATTTATATCCAGACATAATATGACAAGACGGCACAGCTAGGTCTTATTCTCTTTATTCAACACACCCAAAAGAACAAATGAAATTAAGTGAATGCTTATTAATCCACATTGAGAGGTATTTCCTGTGAGTTATGATTTCTGTCGGAGCAATTTGTGTGATAATGAAACACTGCTTGAATGTCTATGCTTTGGTTTGTGGTGCGCTCTTGTGTCTCAGGTCTCTGAAATATACTATGAACTGTGTACCCCAGACTAGCTGTTGTACTTAATAATAATAGTAATAAAAATAGTGATGATGATGATGGTGGTGATTGATGATGATGATGAAAAATGATATGATGATGATTGATGATGATGATGATGATAATGATGATGATGATGATGGTGGTAGTGATTGATGATGATGATGATGGTGATGATGATGATGATGATGATGCTGTTGATGATGATGATGCTGATGATGATGATGATGAGGAGGAGGAGGAGGAGGATGATGATGATGATGATGAAGAAGACTGATGATGATGATTGATGATGATGATGATGGTGGTAGTGATTGATGATGGTGGTGATGCTGATGATGATGATTGTGGTGATTGATGATGATGATGGTAGTTATTGATGATGGTGGTGATGGTGGTAGTGATTGATGATGATGATGGTAGCGATTGATGATGATGATGATGATGATGCTGATGATGATGGTGGTAGTGATTGATGATGATGATGATGATGATTATGATGCTGATGATGATGATGATGATGATGATGGTGGTGATTGATGATGGTGATGATGTTGATGATGATGATGATGATAATATTGATAATAATAATGTTGCATGACAGAAACAATTTTCTTTCCATTTTACATTTAGTCTGATAAACTCAAGTACAATATTGCTTTCAAAGTGATTTATAGATCATGGTCAAAACTCTTTCAACTTTTTTTGTTTCAAATCTTGAACAATTTACTTTCATCTCCTTCATTATGTTACTGATAAAGGCATGCACTTTTCATGAACCAAGTAAAAAGGTTTTAAATCATTAGTTTTGTCTGAGAAAATGTTTGGTGGTTTACCACAAATGTGTAAAAGGTTTCATTTAGATGACTTGAACACTGCCCAGAGCTTGGTTTGTACAAATGTTTGTACCTAGCTAACCTCTGAACCCTAGTGGTAAGAAAGTTAGCATACATCACCAGTGTATATTGAAATTCCATACTAGAACTCTGTACCTAAATTACTTCCTTCAGAGTTAATTCAATATTTTGATTTTCCTTCTCCAGAGCTGCAACTTTCCTGGTCATATTGATAAACATAGGAAATGCCATTTATACTTTATACCTGGTATTATATCAACAAAGGTGTATCTCTTTCATATAAAGGGCATCAAGAAAAGGATTGTTGTCAGAATGAGAGCCAAAGGGTTTAGAAATATTGCACTTGATTCTGAGTGTTTAAAGAGACTCTAGGGCAGAATACCAATGGGTGTGATTTAATCCTCCTCTAAACTCCTTCAGTAGTTGCCAATTGAATTCAGGGTGTGATTTATCTTGTGATTTAACCAGCATAATCCTTTGAACTCCTTCAGTAGTTGCCAATTGAATTCAGGGTGTGATTTAACCAGCATAATCCTTTGAACTCCTTCAGTAGTTGCCAATTGAATTCAGGGTGTGATTTAACCAGCATAATCCTCCTCTGAACTCCTTCAGTAATTGCCAATTGAATGAAGGTTTAACTTTAAATAGTTGTTTCTTGTTTTTAAATGCCTAGTAATGACATACGTTACAGATCATGGATAAGTAGCAAGAGCTTGGGTTTAATATGCCGTAAACCAATCAAGAATAAGATTCTCTTATTCTCTTTCAAACATCACATGTTTTACACACATTAAGACTTCTATTAACTTTGTCCAGCTGGGAACTGCAAGTGAATGTGTAATTTAAAGAGTACTCTGTTTAGAATTAAAAGCTGGTTCTGGTGAATATACAATCTCTACCTGTCCATATACAATCTCTACCTGTCCATATACAATCTCAACCCGTCCAGATACAATCTCTACCTGTCCAGATACAATCTCTACCTGTCCAGATACAATCTCTACCTGTCCATATACAATCTCTACCCATCCAGATACAATCTCCACCTGTCCATACACAATCTCAACCCGTCCAGATACAATCTCTACCCATCCAGATACAATCTCTACCTGTCCAGATACAATCTCTACCTGTCCATATACAATCTCTACCTGTCCATATACAATCTCTACTCGTCCAGATACAATCTCCACCTGTCCAGATACAATCTCTACCTGTCCAGATACAATCTCTACCCATCCATATACAATCTCTACCCATCCATATACAATCTCTACCCATCCAGATACAATCTCCACCTGTCCATATACAATTTCTACCCGTCCATATACAACCTCTACCCGTCCAGATACAATCTCTACCCATCCAGATACAATCTCTACCCGTCCAGATACAATCTCTACCTGTCCATATACAATTTCTACCTGTCCAGATACAATTTCTACCCGTCCATATACAATCTCTACCCGTCCAGATACAATCTCCACCTGTCCAGATACAATCTCCACCTGTCCAGATACAATCTCTACTCGTCCAGATACAATCTCTACCCGTCCAGATACAATCTCTACCCATCCAGATACAATCTCCACCTGTCCAGATACAATCTCTACCCGTCCAGATACAATCTCTATCCGGCCATATACAATCTCTACCTGTCCAGATACCTTTCAACTACTTGCTAAACATTCAACCTAAAACTCCAAATATTTTCCCCGATGAAGAATTTCTTTACTTTTACCACCCTTGGTGTTTTCAGGCCAGTATCCTTCAAATGAATTACCCTTATCTATTATCTCAGTACTAAATCTTACATTGTTTACAGCCAGTATCCATCGAAATGAATTACCCTAATCTATTATATCAGTATCAAATCTTACATTGTTTCCAGGCCATATCCTTTAAATGAATTACACTAATCTATTATCTCAGTATTAAATCTTACATTGTTTCCAGGCCAGTATCCATCAAAATGAATTACCCTAATCTATTATCTCAGTATCAAATCTTACATTGTTTCCAGGCCAGTATCCATCGAAATGAATTACACTAATCTATTATCTCAGTATCAAATCTTACATTGTTTACAGCCAGTATCCATCGAAATGAATTACCCTAATCTATTATCTCAGTATCAAATCTTACATTGTTTACAGCCAGTATCCATCAAATGAATTACCCTAATCTATTATATCAGTATCAAATGTTACATTGTTTCCAGGCCATATCCTTCTAATGAATTACCTAATCTATTATATCAGTATCAAATCTTACATTGTTTCCAGGCCAGTATCCTTCAAATGAATTACACTAATCTATTATCTCAGTATTAAATCTTACATTGTTTCCAGGCCAGTATCCATCGAAATGAATTACCCTAATCTATTATCTCAGTATCAAATCTTACATTGTTTACAGCCAGTATCCATCAAATGAATTACCCTAATCTATTATATCAGTATGAAATCTTACATTGTTTACAGCCAGTATCCATCAAATGAATTACCCTAATCTATTATATCAGTATCAAATCTTACATTGTTTCCAGGCCATATCCTTCTAATGAATTACCTAATCTATTATCTTAGTATCAAATCTTACATTGTTTACAGCCAGTATCTTTCAATTGAATTACCTGATCTATTATCTCAGTATCAAATCTTACATTGTTTCCAGGCCATATCCTTCTAATGAATTACCCTAATCTATTATCTCAGTATCAAATCTTACATTGTTTACAGCCAGTATCTTTCAATTGAATTACCCTGATCTATTATCTCAGTATCAAATCTTACATTGTTTCCAGGCCAGTATCCTTTAAATGAATTACACTAATCTATTATCTCAGTATAATATCTTACATTGTTACATGTATATAGGCAGGTGCAACAGTTTCTGTTCGTCCACGTGCAGATGACAATAGCATTTAATTTTGAACTTGATAGTCTTTTAATTTTGCAATAATACTATGTATATATATATATATATATAATATATGATATATATGTATAATATATATATATATAATATATAATATATAAATATAATATATAATATATATATATATAATATATAATATATATATATATAATATATAATATATATATATATAATATAGAATATATATATAATATAATATATATTTATATATAATATATGATATATATATAATATATATATATTTATATATAGTTTTTAAGTTATGAGCTTGAACAAATGTTATCCTTTATTTCAGACCTTGAAAATCAAGTAACACAATAATTTGCATATTTGCACAAAAAGCTGTTAATGGCCAATAATTTACCAATTTTGATGAATGTTTTTGCTTTCTTTATGTTTTTAAGTGGATTTTAAATCAATTTAGTTACTGTTTGTTGCCTCTACCTGTCCATATACATTTAACAATGCTCTTTGTAGTGCCGCTTTTAGTTAGGTATTTGTAGTATAGTTTGGTTTATGAAATGCTATTGAATGTGTGCAGATTTTAGCACAATAGAAGTGATTTTATTAGTATAATTACCGTCAAACCTTCAGTTTCAGTTGGCAATTTGTAGACCGACTAATGGTTATTGCAATTTTCAAAATTACAATTTTTCGTGTCCCTTAGAGTGTTCAGCATTTGGACTTAATTTGTATCCACTCAATGAAAATAATCCTGGTATCTTTGAATTTCATGTCAATTCTTTTGACCTTCAAATGGGGAAGTTTAATCATGACATCTTTTGTGAGGTGAAACAATTATTTCACAGAACAAAATGAAAGATTTACATCCTCAAAACCCCGCATGAAATCCCTTTCTCTGCAATAGGGTTTTCCAGAGGGGAATTTCCCTCGTAGTTTCAGAATGGGAGATTTTGGAATATATTGTTGTAAAACAGGGTTTGTGTGAAAGGATCAATTACTGGTCACCCATGTCTGTTATATAAGATAGAGTGTTGTAAGAACAGGGTTTGTGTGAAAGGATCAATTACTGGTCACCCATGTCTGTTATATAAGATAGAGTGTTGTAAGAACAGGGTTTGTGTGAAAGGATCAATTACTGGCTTACCCATGTCTGTTATATAAGATAGAGTGTTGTAAGAACAGGGTTTGTGTGAAAGGATCAATTACTGGCTTACCCATGTGTGTTATATAAGATAGAGTGTTGTAAGAACAGGGTTTGTGGGAAAGGATCAATTACTGGCTTACTTATGTCTGTTATATAAGATAGAGTGTTGTAAGAACAGGGTTTGTGTGAAAGGATCAATTACTGGTCACCCATGTCTGTTATATAAGATAGAGTGTTGTAAGAACGGTTTGTGTGAAAGGATCAATTACTGGTCACCCATGTCTGTTATATAAGATAGAGTGTTGTAAGAACAGGTTTGTGTGAAAGGATAAATTATTGGCTTATCATGTCTGTTATATAAGATAGAGTGTTGTAAGAACAGGTTTGTGTGAAAGGATCAATTACTGGCTTACCCATGTCTGTTATATAAGATAGAGTGTTGTAAGAACAGGGTTTGTGTGAAAGGATCAATTACTGGCTTACCCATGTGTGTTATATAAGATAGAGTGTTGTAAGAACAGGGTTTGTGGGAAAGGATCAATTACTGGCTTACTTATGTCTGTTATATAAGATAGAGTGTTGTAAGAACAGGGTTTGTGTGAAAGGATCAATTACTGGTCACCCATGTCTGTTATATAAGATAGAGTGTTGTAAGAACGGTTTGTGTGAAAGGATCAATTACTGGTCACCCATGTCTGTTATATAAGATAGAGTGTTGTAAGAACAGGTTTGTGTGAAAGGATAAATTATTGGCTTATCATGTCTGTTATATAAGATAGAGTGTTGTAAGAACAGGTTTGTGTGAAAGGATAAATTATTGGCTTACCATGTCTGTTATATAAGATAGAGTGTTGTAAGAACAGGGTTTGTGTGAAAGGATCAATTACTGGCTTACCCATGTGTGTTATATAAGATAGAGTGCTGTAATAAGAGGATTTGTGTGAAAGGATCAATTACTGGCTTACTTATGTCTGTTATATAAGATAAGATAGAGTGCTGTAAGAACAGGGTTTGTGTGAAAGGATCAATTACTGGCTTACCCATGTGTGTTATATAAGATAGAGTGCTGTAATAAGAGGATTTGTGTGAAAGGATCAATTACTGGCTTACTTATGTCTGTTATATAAGATAAGATAGAGTGCTGTAAGAACAGGGTTTGTGTGAAAGGATCAATTACTGGCTTACCCATGTGTGTTATATAAGATAGAGTGCTGTAATAAGAGGATTTGTGTGAAAGGATCAATTACTGGCTTACTTGTCTGTTATATAAGATAAGATAGAGTGCTGTAAGAACAGGGTTTGTGTGAAAGGATCAATTACTGGCTTACCCATGTGTGTTATATAAGATAGAGTGCTGTAATAAGAGGATTTGTGTGAAAGGATTAATTATTGGCTTACTTATGTCTGTTATATAAGATAAGATAGAGTGCTGTAAGAACAGGGTTTGTGTGAAAGGATCAATTACTAGCTTACCCATGTGTGTTATATAAGATAGAGTGTTGTAAGAACAGGTTTGTGTGAAAGGATAAATTACTAGCTTACCCATGTCTGTTATATAAGATAAGAGTGCTGTAAGAAAACATGCCGAAGCAAGTTCCTGTAAGTTGTTTTTTGATGAGGAAGTTTTTTGACTTTCAAACAAACACAAATTTAATGGAGACATACTTCACTTCACACCGCAGATGCTGCATTTCATTAAAAATCGCTCAAATATTAGGATGTAAAAAGTAGGTCATGCATGTTGACAGTATATGATAGAGGATCAAATTTGCAAACTTCTGCAGGAGTTACCTCTGCTGGTCTTAATAATTCCAGATGCACATTCTTACCTATGTGAGGAGTCAAAAATGTTTAAATTCCTAAAATAAAAAACCAAATTCTATAAACCACTGGACTCACCTGTTTGAAATAAACTGGAATGTGAGGAATGTCAGATGAAGGTATTACCCAGGTAGCAGTCAAGTTTAAGTCTTGAACAAAGAACTTGTTTGAATTCCCAGGAGGCCATTTTATAGGGGAAAGTATTGTGTTCATTAGGTGTGGAATCTTCACTTTCTGTTTCAAAGGAATGTAGAAGTGAAAACTGTTGAGAAAGAGTTTTGTGGAAGTTCAAAGATTTTGTTACTGTGGTTATTGAGAACTCTAGTGCAGGGATGTAGCCAGAGAGGGAGCCATTGCTGTCCTCTGACATAGGAGGTTTTTTTTTTTTTGGGGAGAGAAATAATAAAGCATTTTTAATTCAGTAAATAATTGAAATTCTCTCCATAGATACATCCCTAAATGAGTGAAAATCTGTTAAGGTCCACAGTGCTTGATTTTTCAACAGGGGCGACGGGAGTGTTCAAAATATATAGCGGGGGGGGGGAAATGAGGTCAAAGGACATAGTTAACCACCTCGCCGCCTCTTTCAGCAACATCTCGTCCTCGACCAACTACTCCAATGCCTTCAAAACCAAAAAAGCTCACGACGAAGCCCGGAGTATCACCTTTCCCTCCGACAATTGAGAGGCAGACTTCCTGAATACTCATCCATCTTTTCAGTCGAGGCAAAAGCCATTCTCCTTGCCCTCAACTTTATCTCCGCTCAGCCACTTTGTCATTTTCTCCGACTCAAAGGCTGTTCTTACTTCTTTACTCAACCTTAAATAAGATAACTTCACATCCCACCTCCTCCGGAAACTCCTTTTGCCCACCCTTTGCAGGAAAAGTGTTCTTTTCTTCTGGATACCCAGCCATGTTGGCATCTCTGGCAATGACAGGGCTGATGCAGCCGCTAAGCTAGCCCTTGAACCTCCTCCCTACCTCTTTTCCCAAAACCCTCTCTGACATCAAACTTCTTATTGCTTTCCTTGTTCATGACCGCTGGCAAACATCATGGAACTCCCAAATTGATAACAAACTCCACGTCATCCAGCCCACCATTCCGATCAAACCCCTCATCAACTACTGTACCTCTCTCGTATCGACAACGTTCATATTACCTGTCTTAGAATGGTCACACCCACCTCACTCACTCCCACCTCCTTATTGGCTCCCCCAACCCCTCTGTAGTAATTGCCATTGCACCCTCACAATCCATTACGTTCTCCTTGCTTGCCCGCTGTACAACCTTTCCAGAGCTTCCTTTACTTCCCTTAACTCAATTGCTGAGTTCTTCCAAAAAAATCCTCTGGATAAAATTATCTCCTTCCTTCATCATGTTTCCCTCTACAACCATATTTAATTCTCCTCTACCACCCCCTCTCTCTACTTTGTTTTTGTTTCAACAATGCACCTCCTCTTTTGATCACAGCTTTCTGATTTTGTTCTTAAATTTCTTTCATTCTGCCCCTGTTTCCTTTCCTTTCTACCTCTAGAATGATCTGACCTCTCAGGCACAATTTGACCCTCGTTGTCATGGTGCCGTTAAGCCTTCATCAAACAAACAATAATGAGGTCAGGTGACATGTGATAACATTATTGGGGGGCTAATTAGGTCAGGTTATGTGATAACACATGTTCACCTATAATTATTTGAGACTGAAGCCCCCCAGCACCTCCCTCCTCCCCCGGCTCTGCTGCCCCCTGCTTCATAATAATTAACAGTACCAGAGATTTATATTGCACCTTAAATCACAAAGCGCTTTACAACAAATATACAAAGGGAAAATACAGATAAAGTGAGAAATCAAAATCTTGAGAAGTCTAACTCTCCCCCTTAGTGGTATTGCAGAAGAAAAGGAAGATGGATTGGTTTGGACACCTAGTTCATTATTCTAGAAAATAGGCTAATTTGTAATATCATCAGTAGAACAGCTCTTATCTACTGGAACCTGTTCTTTTTGTCATTTTGCACAAAAGTGTGACTACAGTAGCTGACCCTGACAGAATCTTTTCAGCATTTCCATACACCTTACATAATAAACACCATGAAAACTTTCATTTGAAGAAAACATATGCACCACACATTTACCATACATTGAGAAGTATTGTGAAGTGACGTTAATCAGTCAAATAGCAACAAAATTTTAAAAGAGTTATTTGCAAAATATTTTATATGAAGCAGTATACAACCACTCTCCTACTCTCCAGTATCCTCCCCTCACCCTCCAGTCCTCTTCTCCCCTCACCCTCAAGTCCTCTTCTCTCACCCTCCAATCCTCTTCTCCCCTCACCCTCCAGTCCTCTTCTCCCCTCACCCTCCAGTCTTATCCCCTCACCCTCCAGTCCTCTTCTCCCCTCACCCTCCAGTCCTCTTCTCCCCCCACCCTACAGTCCTCTTCTCCCCTCACCTCTCCAGTCCTCTTCTGCCTTCACCCTTTAGTCCTCTTCTCCCTCCAGTCCTCTCCCTTTACCCTCCGGTCCTCTTCTCCCCCACCCTCCAGTCTTCTTCTCCCCTCACCCTCCAGTCTTATCCCCTCACCCTCCTGTCCTCTTCTACCTTCACCCTCCAGTCCTCTCCTTTCACCCTCCAGTCTTCTCCCCTCACCCTCCAGTCTCATTGAACACTACTGATGATCAGATACAAAGCAATGCAGTGCATGATTCCTTTCTGGAGGCCATTCAGGTGGTCTTATCTTTTCTCCTATATAAAGAAGACCTGTACCTAAATATAACCACACTGTACCTAAATATAACCACACTGTACCTGAATATAACCACACTGTACCTGAATATAACCACACTGTACCTGAATATAAACACACTGTACCTGAATATAACCACACTGTACCTGAATTTAAACACTGTACCTGAATATAACCACACTGTACCTGAATATAACCACACTGTACCTGATTATAACCACAATATACCTCAATATAACCACAATATACCTCAATATAACCACACTGTACCTGAATATAACTACACTGTACCTGAATATAACCACTGTACCTGAATATAACCACACTGTACCTGAATATTACCACACTGTACCTGGATATAATCCCGCTGTACCTGAATATAATCTCGCTGTATCTGAATATAACCTCGCTGTACCTGAATATAACCACTCTGTACCTGAATATAACCACTCTGTACCTGAATATAGCCTTGCTGTACCTGAATATAGCCTTGCTGTACCTGAATATAACCTCGCTGTACCTGAATATAACCTCGCTGTACCTGAATATAGCCTTGCTGTACCTGAATGTAACCACTCTGTACCTGAATATAACCACACTGTACTTGAATGCTAAATGACAAAGTTGTGAATGAAAATCTGGCATATGTCTTGGAATATGTGAGGTGATTACTTATGGTAAATTCTAGATCTTGGACCACTGCGGGTCACAGCAGAAAATGACTTGGCTACAGAGTTACACTTGGACTACTGTCGGTCATAGTAGAGATTTATGAATGACTTGGCTACACAGTTACACTTGGACCACTGTCAGTCATAGCAGAGATTTATGAATGACTTAGCTACAGTGCAAACTGCATGGGTTTTATGGGAAGGGCCACTCCAATTATTGGATGAACAAAATTTTAACTGTATTTGTGAAGTCACAGTGTTATGTAGGATTGGGTTGAAATATAGACGCTAACATTTGTTTCCCTAATGTCATTTAAAGGCAGTGGTCGCTTTACATTTCTACACTAACAGTTGTTATACCAGAGTGGTATGTATAGGCTCCACTAAGACTGACTCATGTCAAGTAACAGTTTTTTTTCTGTCTGAAGAATTGGAGTCCAGGTCTTAACCATTTTATAGCTTTTCAAACATTCAATAACATGATTAATGTTTTGGTCTCTGTGGTTGCACTCTTTAGGTAGAATTGAGGTAGCTGTCAGTAACCTTAGTTCTCACAGAACACATGAGCGCGTAACCTAAGCTGGTATTATTTCCTGTATGGATTTTTGTTGTATCATTCTGGAGTATGTTATTTCTCCATCTCGTGCACAGCTGTGCCAGGTGGTTGTGACCTTACACCACCTATTCATGTCAGTGAGCAGTTTGGGTAATCTTCAAACAAAGGATAAGTTGAATTAAAGGATTATTTCAGGGGTCTTAAAAAGAAAAAAGAAAGCATTCAAAAATCTTATTTCGTTAAGGAGATATTCAAGTCTGAAGCTCAGTGTTATCTGTGTAGAAATGACTGGTGTAGTAAGTCTACTATGGAAAGTTGGCGTCCTCATCCTCCCATTCTTAACAATTGTTAATGTATTGTAAAAAAAGTTAATTTAATTTTTTACTAATTAAATTATTTTTCCTTGAACTTTATTATAAATACTTTGAGTAGATTCAGTTTAACTACTTTTCTGACATTATCCTATGGTTTTTAAGCCACAAAATTACAGGACAAAATATGATACAATACATCAAGACTTTGAGGAATCTGAAGCTATGACATCACAACTAGTCTGATTTCAGTCGTTTTTACACAAATGGTACCACACTTTAAAGTTAGATATCCCCTTAACTGAATAAGATGTTTGAATGCTTTCACCAACATTTTGTTTCTTTTGAAGTCCTCTTTCATATAAGATAGACCCACTTGACCCCTGAACTAATCCTGCACAGCTTGCAAGGTTGGTAGCACTCAACTTACAATGCATAGATTTTGGTTTATAATCTCATTATTTCTTTCCTTGCAGGGTACAAAATTGCCTCCATGAATTGCCCAAAAATTGGACTGAAACTGGCTTCTTTCATGAACAAAGATGCTAAGGCTATTCTTCCAAATTGGAATAAAATCTCCAAACTGGATAACAGCAGGGTATGAGTCTTTGCTTTCTGTTCTTCATCATTCATATATCACCAGTGATGGGAGGATGCTGCCTTGTGTCAGATCTGAAGGCTGTGACACACCGAACGTGACGCGGCCGTGACACACCAAACGTGACGCGGCCGTGACACATCGAACGCAACGCGGCGAGCCATTTTTAAGGAAACTTGAATAAAACAAAGGAAAAGAAACATTTCAAACTTTTGTTTTCAGAGAAGCATCGTCATCGCACGGTTATTTAGTAATAACTGGAAATTGATTGAAAGGGCCTTTCTATGTCCATTAAAGCAAAATGCGCGTCGGGACAAAATTGCGCCCCACTGAAGGGAATTTCTCCACAGTTTTAACAAAGAAGCATTTCTAACAAATTTTCCAGTATCATCAGAAAGCCATAATTGTAAACTTTATAGTGTGTAAGCAAAAAGTCAAAGCATCTTATAAAATTTGTTTCCTGTATAATTACCAAAAAAAAGCTCGTCGCGTAGCGTCCGGTGTGTAACAGCCTTTAGGGTTACTCAGAATGTATTCATTTAAAATGCGGTCCAATTATTTTCAGCAGGACAACAATTATTTTTAATGACACTATCACAGGTATATGGACAGGTAGAGGGAACAATAGCTGAATTGATATCACAGGTATATGGACAGGTAGAGGGAACAATAGCTAAATTTAAATAACTCCACTAAAAAATGTAGAAAGGAAAAAATCTAAATCAGTTGAAAATTGGCCATTTTACAGCTTTTGGAAGATTTGTATGCAAATATTGGCAAATATGCTAATTTTTGTGTTACCCTTTGTGATGTATGAACAGGAAATTAGTTTCTTATTTTCCTATGTAAATCCATTGTACTTAACCTTCTGCCATTTCTCTTTGAAATAGGGAAGGTATTTGGTCTTTATGATACCCTCAACCAACCTTAAGCTGGAGAAGGCATTTTGGTCATTTTCAATGTCTGAAATTAAAGGAAGAATTAAAGCATTTTGAGGTGTTTTCCTGTTCATACATCGCATTCTGTTCAAACCTTGATTAATCATCGTTACTTAAAGCTACACATGCTATTGTTTCAATTCAAAGACTATTTATGTTTTGTGCCTCGCCATGGACCTTTTATTTGGATTGGTGAAGAAAACGCAGAATGGTGGAGATTAGGGGGAAGTTGTGAGCTGAGTATTGGCTAGGTATCATATGGAATAGACATCAAAACAATGTATCGCTATAATCAAAAATAACAAAATGAAAAATAAGTTTTTAAAGTAAAGAAAACAATTGCAGGGCTCAATACACAAACACAAATACTGAAATTGGATTTTTGGTTTCGATGCGATAGCATCAGTAACCTATGCGATAGCATCAGTAACCTATGCGATAGCATCAGTAACCTGTGTGATAGCATCAGTAACTTGTGTGATAGCATCAGTAACCTGTGCGATAGCATCAGTAACCTGTGCGATAGCATCAGTAACCTGTGCGATAGCATCAGTAACCTGTGCGATAGCATCAGTCACCTGTCGCGATAGCATCAGTCACCTGTCAGCGCATCAGTAACCTGTGCAGCATCAGTAACCTGTGCGATAGCATCAGTAACCTGTGCGATAGCATCAGTAACCTGTGCGATAGCATCAGTAACCTGTGCGATAGCATCAGTAACCTGTGCGATAGCATCAGTAACCTGTGCGATAGCATCAGTAACCTGTGCGATAGCATCAGTAACCTGTGCGATAGCATCAGTAACCTGTGCGATAGCATCAGTAACCCAGTGCGATAGCATCAGTAACCTGTCGCGATAGCATCAGTAACCTGTGCGATAGCATCAGTAACCTGTCGCGATAGCATCAGCAACCTCTGCGATAGCATCAGCAACCTATGCGATCTGCGATAGCATCAGCAACCTATGCGATAGCATCAGTAACCTATGTGATAGCATCAGTAACCTCTGCGATAGCATCAGTAACCTCTGCGATAGCATCAGTAACCTACGCGATAGCATCAGTAACCTACGGGATAGCATCAGTAACCTGCGCGATAGCATCAGTAACCTGCGCGATAGCATCAGTAACCTGCGCGATAGCATCAGTAACCTGCGCGATAGCATCAGGAACCTCTGCGATAGCATCAGCAACCTGCGCGATAGCATCAGCAACCTCTGCGATAGCATCAGTAACCTGTGCGATAGCATCAGTAACCTGTGCGATAGCATCAGTAACCTGTGCGATAGCATCAGTAACCTGTGCGATAGCATCAGTAACCTGTGCGATAGCATCAGTAACCTGTGCGATAGCATCAGTAACCTGTCGCGATAGCATCAGTAACCTGTGCGATAGCATCAGTAACCTGTGCGATAGCATCAGTAACCTGTGCGATAGCATCAGTAACCTGTGCGATAGCATCAGTAACCTGTGCGATAGCATCAGTAACCTATGCCATAGCATCAGTAACCTATGCCATAGCATCAGTAACCTATGCGATAGCATCAGTAATCACATACAGAGTGGGTGTATGTGTGTGGGTGTATGTATGGGTGTGGGTGTACTGTATGTGTGTGTGTATGTGAAGGCCATCTTGTAAACATGATATTTTAAGAATGGTACAGTGGATTCATGTCATATGTGGTATTAATCCAGCCCATGGTCCATAGATGTCAGTTGTGATGTTTGCTAGTGTGTACATGTTCATTGTAAAAAACTTTGAATTTTATTAATATCATAGTGGGCGGGGCATAATATGATTTTGCTGAAAAGAATTTGTAAACACGATATTTAAAGTAAAGAACGATAAACTTGATTCAAGTCATATGTCATACACATTGCCCATGGTCCGTAAATGTGCCCTATTGTTTTTGGTGGTGATGTCATGCATAATAATGAGTAGGCGGGGCTTAATGTAACAAATTTGAAATGCTCATATTATAACAACCACATATATGTTTTGTTTCATATTTGGTACAATTATGGTGTTTGCTAATGTGTACATGTTTATAGTATAAAACATTGAATTCATTAGTATGCAAAGTGGGCAGGGCTTAATATGAGTTTGCTGAAAAAAGCTTGTAATCACAGTATCTAAAGAATGATAAACTGGATTCAAGTCATATGTGATACACAGATAGCCCATGGTCTGTGCATGTGCCTTATTGGTTTTGATGCCATGCATTTTAATGAGTAGGCGGGGCTCAACCTAATATTTTTCAAATATGATACATGAGCAACCGTATGTCTGTTTTGCATCATACTTGCTATGATAATATTAATTATTGTGCACATGCTAGTGTTGTCAATAGGTATGTCTATTTTATTGATCTGCATCATGCATGGTGGTGATGGCTTATGAATAAATAACCTGGAACAAATATTTCATGATATGCAATGACATGACCGTTAATACAAAACTTGCAAATCAATCAGTACACTATGTGAAAAAAAGCAGCGGAACCACAAAACCTTTTAAATCTGGTTTATTTTAAAACATTTCTTAACCGAATTTTGGAAAGTGAGGTAGCTTGTGAAGATTATATCATTTCACAGAGAGGTAGCTTGTGGAGATAATATCATTTTACAGAGAGGTAACTTGTGGAGATTATATCATTTCACAGAAAGGTAGCTTGTGGAGATTATATTATTTCACGGAGAGGTAGCTTGTGGAGATTATATCATTTCACAGAGAGGTAGCTTGTGGAGATTATATTATTTCACGGAGAGGTAGCTTGTGAAGATTTTATCATTTCACAGAGAGGTAGCTTGTGAAGATGATATTATTTCACAGAGCAGTAGCTTGTGGAGATTATATCATTTCACAGAGAGGTAGCTTGTGGAGATTATATCATTTCACAGAGAGGTAGCTTGTGAAGATTATATCATTTCACAGAGAGGTAGCTTGTGGAGATTATATCATTTCACAGAGAGGTAGCTTGTGGAGATTATATCATTTCACAGAGAGGTAGCTTGTGAAGATTATATTATTTCACAGAGCGGTAGCTTGTGGAGATTATATCATTTTACAGAGAGGTAGCTTGTGGAGATTATATCATTTCACAGAGAGGTAGCATGTGAAGATTATATCATTTCACAGAGAGGTAGCTTGTGAAGATTATATTATTTCACAGAGAGGTAGCTTGTGGAGATTATATCATTTTACAGAGAGGTAGCTTATAGAGATTATATCATTTCACAGAGAGGTAGCTTGTGAAGATTATTTCATTTCACAGAGAGGTAGCTTGTGAAGATTATATCATTTCACAGAGAGGTAGCTTGTGGAGATTATATCATTTCACAGCACAAATTGCTTTCTGGTGTGCATATGGAATTTTGATTGTTGTGAATGTGCATGGTTTTTCCAGAACATACAGTATGTACAGTATGTGTGTATGTTCTGCTTTGTTTTTGACATAAGAGCATAAAATCATCCCATTATATTTCAAATTGGGGTATGTTGGGACAAATTGGGGTACGTTGGGACACATTGGGGTATGTTGGGACACATTGTGACACATTGGGACACATTGTGACACATTGTGACAAATTTGTGACAAAATTCAAAGCAAGATGTCCCACCCTTTCCTCATATCATTTTATTCTCATATTTGCACAATACACAAAAAAGATTGTAAAATGTGTGTATATCATGTCATACCATCCTTTCAAATTATGAAAATTTTTCATGTATTACAATTTTCTCATGTACATCATACATACTATTTTCTCAAGTCACACTATTTTCTTATATCATGCCATTTTCTTATGTCATATCATTTTTTCATGTCACAACAAAATTAATTCATGTCACATTTTCCTCAAGGGTTTCATAAAGCTTTTGTGCACCACAATGTCTGTTTGTGACACCAATTTTTCATGTCACAGAAATTCTTGTGATGAGCTCACAATATAATGTGTAGCATCATGCATGTTAAAACGTTGATCTATTTTTGGCAGATGAAAGAAGTCCTCAAGATATCTGAGCCAATTGATCTTAAGACATCCGTCATCGACATGGCATACTCCCTGATAGAAGGAGGATTTGTAAAGAAGAATCCCAAGTACAAGGGTCGCAACTGGAGAGAAATCTTGGAACAAGAAAAGGCGGAGAAGGAAGCCGAGAGGGCAGAGAAAGATGCAGCCAAAGCAGCAGCCAAAGCAGCTAAGGCTCCCAAGGAGAATGGAGATGCAGGAGCAAAGGAGAACGGGGATGCGGGCAAGGAAGGGGAAGAGGGAGAAACCAAGACAGAGGAGTCGGCAAAGGAGGGTGAGGAAGAGAAAAAAGATGAAGAGAAGGAAGATGAGGAAAAGAAGGACGGAGAAAAGGAAGAGGGCAAGACAGAGACAGCTGAAACAGAAAGCAAGGTTGGTTACATTATGTTTGGTCTGGGGTTCCTGTATTAAGGCTGGTCACTTTGAGGAGAAGGGTCTGTGGTTCCTGTAAGGTTGGTCACTTTAACAAGAAGGGTCTGTGGTTCCTGTAAGATTGGTCACTTTGACAAGAAGGGTCTGTGGTTCCTGTAAGGTTGATCACTTTGACAAGAAGGGTCTATGGTTCCTGTAAGGTTGGTCACTTTAACAAGAAGGGTCTGTGGTTCCTGTAAGATTGGTCACCTTGACAAGAAGGGTCTATGGTTCCTGTAAGGTTGGTCACTTTAACAAGAAGGGTCTGTGGTTCCTGTTAGGTTGGTCACTTTGACAAGAAGGGTCTGTGGTTCCTGTAAGGTTGGTCACCTTGACAAGAAGGGTCTATGGTTCCTGTAAGGTTGGTCAATTTAACAAGAAGGGTCTGTGGTTCCTGTAAGCTTGGTCACTTTGACAAGAAGGGTCTGTGGTTCCTGTAAGGTTGGTCACTTTGACAAGAAGGGTCTGTGGTTCCTGTAAGGTTGATCACTTTGACAAGAAGGGTCTGTGGTTCCTGTAAGATTGGTCACTTTGACAAGAAGGGTCTGTGGTTCCTGTAAGGTTGGTCACTTTGACAAGAAGGGTCTGTGGTTCCTGTAAGGTTGGTCACCTTGACAAGAAGGGTCTATGGTTCCTGTAAGGTTGGTCAATTTAACAAGAAGGGTCTGTGGTTCCTGTAAGGTTGGTCACTTTGACAAGAAGGGTCTGTGGTTCCTGTAAGGTTGGTCACTTTAACAAGAAGGGTCTGTGGTTCCTGTAAGATTGGTCACTTTGACAAGAAGGGTCTGTGGTTCCTGTAAGATTGGCCACTTTGACAAGAAGGGTCTGTGGTTCCTGTAAGATTGGCCACTTTGCAAAAGAAGGGTCTGTGGTTCCTGTAAGGTTGGTCACTTTGAGGAGAAGGGTCTGTGGTTCCTGTAAGATTGGTCACTTTGACAAGAAGGGTCTGTGGTCCCTGTAAGGTTGGTCACTTTAACAAGAAGGGTCTATGGTTCCTGTAAGGTTGGTCATTTTGACAAGAAGGTTCTGTGGTTCCTGTAAAATTGGTCACTTTAACAAGAAGGGTCTGTGGTTCCTGTAAGATTGGCCACTTTGACAAGAAGGGTCTGTGGTTCCTGTAAGATTGGCCACTTTGCAAAAGAAGGGTCTGTGGTTCCTGTAAGGTTGGTCACTTTGAGGAGAAGGGTCTGTGGTTCCTGTAAGATTGGTCACTTTGACAAGAAGGGTCTGTGGTCCCTGTAAGGTTGGTCACTTTAACAAGAAGGGTCTATGGTTCCTGTAAGGTTGGTCATTTTGACAAGAAGGTTCTGTGGTTCCTGTAAAATTGGTCACTTTAACAAGAAGGGTCTGTGGTTCCTGTAAGATTGGTCACTTTGACAAGAAGGGTCTGTGGTTCCTGTAAGGTTGGTCACCTTGACAACAAGGGTCTATGGTTCCTGTAAGGTTGGTCACTTTAACAAGAAGGGTCTATGGTTCCTGTAAGGTTGGTCACTTTGACAAGAAGGTTCTGTGGTTCCTGTAAAATTGGTCACTTTGACAAGAAGGGTCTGTGGTTCCTGTAAGGTTGGTCACTTTGACAAGAAGGGTCTGTGGTTCCTGTAAGGTTGGTCACTTTAACAAGAAGGGTCTGTGGTTCCTGTAAGGTTGGTCACTTTAACAAGAAGGGTCTATGGTTCCTGTAAGGTTGGTCACTTTGACAAGAAGGTTCTGTGGTTCCTGTAAAATTGGTCACTTTGACAAGAAGGGTCTGTGGTTCCTGTAAGGTTGGTCACTTTGACAAGAAGGGTCTGTGGTTCCTGTAAGGTTGGTCACTTTAACAAGAAGGGTCTGTGGTTCCTGTAAGGTTGGTCACCTTGACAAGAAGGGTCTATGGTTCCTGTAAAGTTGGTCACTTTAACAAGAAGGGTCTATGGTTCCTGTAAGGTTGGTCACTTTGACAAGAAGGTTCTGTGGTTCCTGTAAGGTTGGTCACTTTGACAAGAAGGGTCTGTGGTTCCTGTAAGGTTGGTCACTTTGACAAGAAGGGTCTGTGGTTCCTGTAAGGTTGGTCACTTTGACAAGAAGGGTCTGTGGTTCCTGTAAGGTTGGTCACCTTGACAAGAAGGGTCTAAGGCTCCTGTAAGGTTGGTCACTTTGTCAAGAAGGGTCTGTGGTTCCTGTAAGGTCGGTCACTTTGACAAGAAGGGTCTGTGGTTTCTGTAAGCTTGGTCACCTTGACAAGAAGGGTCTAAGGCTCCTGTAAGGTTGGTCACTTTGACAAGAAGGGTCTGTGGTTCCTGTAAGGTTAGTCATTTTGACAAGAAGGGTCTAAGGTTCCTGTAAGGTTGGTCACTTTGACAAGAAGGGTCTGTGGTTCCTGTAAGGTTGGTCACTTTGACGAGAAGGGTGTGGGGTTGCTGTGCTTCAGGGAAATCACATTTTATTTAATTGTAAGGATGAGTTAATGTCTTGTCATGTGATCAAGTTTACAAAGGCAACTAAGATTTCTTAGGAAAAAGAAAATGTTCATTGCTTTGAAATGTAGCAGTTTGATCACAAGTCGGGTATCAAGGGTTTCCTCTCCCCCGCCATACCCCACCCACCCTAAATCATTACATGTGTCAGATATGACTTGCTTTAATTGGATCAATCTGCTCCTGTTTGTTAAACTTTATTTTTGATCAGTCTCCCACATTTGTTGTTTTGTTGCAGCCGGCTGAGGAAGCAAAAACAGAGGAAAAGGAGGAAGAAAAGCCAGCAGAATCATCAGAACCAGAAAAAGCTGAGGAAAAGAGCGCCCCTGCAGAAGAAGCTGCCGCTGAGGAAACCCCCAAAGAGGAGACAAAGGAAGAAGAAAAGAAAGAAGAGAGCGCAGAAACTCCCAAGGAGGAAGAAAAGAGCGCCCCTGTTGAAAATGGACCTGTAGATGAACCAGCCAAGGAAAAGACGGCAGATAGTGAAGAAGAGAAGGGTGAGGCCGAAGCCACTAAAGAAGATACACCTGATGAAAGCAGGGATTCTTAACTCTTGCATTTGTCATTCTTAAACTTTAACGATAAAGGTATCCTTGGCTATCTTGGAACAGTAAAGATTGTAATAAGACAGCTGGATACTTGTGCTGTCCGTCAAATATAAAGGCCATTTTGTAATTATCTTTCATGCGGTCAAAGGTTACTCTCATATGATTAGATTAACTCAGAACCACATTTGTAATAATATTATTGTTGTACTCTACAAAAAGGAAATTTTGAATGTCAGTCTTGGTGATATGGTTTATAAGGGGATAACATGGTTTATGAGAGGGTGAGGGGGTGATATGGTTTATGAGAGGGTGAGGGGGTGATATGGTTTATGAGAGGGTGAGGGGGATAACATGCTTTATGAGAGGGTGAGGGGGTGATATGGTTTATGAGAGGGTGAGGGGGTGATATGGTTTATGAGAGGGTGAGGGGGTGATATGGTTTGTAAGACTGAGGGGTGATATGCTTTGTGTAAGATTGTGAGGGGGTGATATGCTTTGTAAGACTGAGGGGGTAATATGGTTTATGAGAGGGTGAGGGGGTGATATGGTTTGTAAGATTGTAAGGGGGTGAAATGGTTTGTAAGACTTGGAGGGGGTGATATGGTTTGTGAGAGGGTGAGGGGGTGATATGGTTTAAGAGAGGGTGTGGGGTGATATGGTTTGTAAGACTGTGAGGGGGTGATATGCTTTGTGTAAGATTGTGAGGGGGTGATATGCTTTGTAAGACTGAGGGGGTGATATGGTTTATGAGAGGGTGAGGGGGTGATATGGTTTGTAAGATTGTAAGGGGGTGAAATGGTTTGTAAGACTTGGAGGGGGTGATATGGTTTGTGAGAGGGTGAGGGGGGGTGATATGGTTTAAGAGAGGGTGAGGGGGTGATATGGTATGTAAGACTTGGAGGGGGTGATATGGTTTGTAAGACTGAGGGGGTGATATGGTTTGTAAGACTGAGGGGTGATATGGTTTGTAAGACTGAGGGGGGTAATATGGTTAGTAAGACTGTGAGGGGGGTGATATGGTTTGTAAGACTGAGGGGGGGGGGGTGATATGGTTTGTAAGACTGTGAGGGGGGTGATATGGTTTGTTAGGGAGGGAGTTCATGTCAGTGGAACTTTTTACACAACAATTGTACCATTTGAAATGTTTGTGTGTTATGTTTATTGACCATATAAGCCTTTTAACTTGAAGTACTTGTGATAAATTAGACAGGAATTACTGATCAGGTCTGTAAGCCGAATTATTTGCCTTCTGTGCCAGCATTCAGCAAATTTGTCCAGTTTTGTTGTAAAAGTTTTGATTCTTCTATTGAACTGGCTATCTGATGGCTCTGATTTGCTGGACACAAAGTGATCAATTAAAAATCAATCAATTAAGTATATTATCATGTGTATCAATTTTCATGAAACAACTCTTGACGACTCACTGAGATTGCTTTCGTAGTAGAATTTGGATGTGTCACAATCTATGATACAGGAAGCAGGCAAACGTGGTGTGGAAGTTGTTCAACTGTGTAAATAGTGCAGGTGGAATTTTTGATATTTCATTGCATTAATTATGAATCAAATGTTTCCAAGTCATTTTAGGGAATTTTAAGCAAATTTAATATTGTATGTGGTAATAAATAATAAGTGTTTTTTAGAAAATGATAATATTTTTGATCATGAAAAACCCCAAAACAAAATGAAAGAAAATACTACTTAAATGAATTTGATGCATTATGTGTGAAGGATTTCCAAATTGGACCAATTATTTCCTAAAGTATTTTATATATTATGGTAAGTGCTGAAATAAGTATTTCATGGCTTTAGGTTTGAAGACAATCGTATGTTTATGCCCAAACGTAGTTGTGTTTTATGTATGCAATCATTTTAAGGATATTTTGAGGTTTTGTCAAAAATGACAATCTTTTTGGGTTGTAGTTTGATATCAATGCTGGAAAGAAAGTCATTGAATTTCTGCTCACACATTGAGTAAAATGCCTACATACTACTCAGTGTGTATAGGAATTCATTTTTAAGATTTTTATACATTTTAGCCGCATCTGCACATTTGAAAAGGCGCATGGCAGTGTAAATAAAGTGTGAGAGAAAGAAAGGAGGAGATTTTGTAATGGTTTAGAGGAGATTGCGGACAATCCAGGGTGATAAATTCAATGTAAAGTTTACATCGTGAGATGAGATTTATTCACTGTATGGTGTGCAAGTTATTGATGTTAGACGAAATAGATGGAAGGGTTATAGAGGAAAATGGTTCAGACAGAGCTAAGGAACGAGGTACTGTAGTGGGGGAAATGGTTCAGACAGAGATAAGGAACAAGGTACTGTAGTAGAGGGAAATGGTTCAGACAGAGCTAAGGAACAAGGTACTGTAGTAGAGGGAAATGGTTCAGACAGAGCTAAGGAACAAGGTACTGTAGTAGAGGAAATGGTTCAGACAGAGCTAAGGAATGAGGTACTGTAGTAGAGGGAAATGGTTCAGACAGAGCTAAGGAACAAGGTACTGTAGTAGAGGGAAATGGTTCAGACAGAGCTAAGGAACAAGGTACTGTAGTAGAGGGAAATGGTTCAGACAGAGCTAAGGAACGAGGTACTGTAGTAGAGGGAAATGGTTCAGACAGAGCTAAGGAATGAGCTACTGTAGTAGAGGGAAATGGTTCAGACAGAGCTAAGGAACGAGGTACTGTAGTAGAGGGAAATGGTTCAGACAGAGCTGAGGAATGAGCTACTGTAGTAGAGGGAAATGGTTCAGACAGAGCTGAGGAATGAGCTACTGTAGTAGAGGGAAATGGTTCAGACAGAGCTAAGGAACGAGGTACTGTAGTAGAGGAAATGGTTCAGACAGAGCTGAGGAATGAGCTACTGTAGTAGAGGGAAATGGTTCAGACAGAGCTGAGGAATGAGCTACTGTAGTAGAGGGAAATGGTTCAGACAGAGCTGAGGAATGAGCTACTGTAGTAGAGGGAAATGGTTCAGACAGAGCTAAGGAACGAGGTACTGTAGTAGAGGGAAATGGTTCAGACAGAGCTAAGGAATGAGCTACTGTAGTAGAGGGAAATGGTTCAGACAGAGCTGAGGAATGAGCTACTGTAGTAGATGGAAATGGTTCAGACAGAGCTGAGGAATGAGCTACTGTAGTAGAGGGAAATGGTTCAGACAGAGCTGAGGAATGAGCTACTGTAGTAGAAAATGGTTCAGACAGAGCTAAGGAACGTACTGTAGTAGAGGGAAATGGTTCAGACAGAGCTGAGGAATGAGCTACTGTAGTAGAGGGAAATGGTTCAGACAGAGCTAAGGAATGAGCTACTGTAGTAGAGGGAAATGGTTCAGACAGAGCTAAGGAAGGAGGTAGTAAAGAACCCACCAGACAGAGTATCTTGCTAGCTTACACAGTTCACTTATGTTGCTATTTTGATAATGCATGTATTTATCCAGCTTGTTATTGATTGGTTATTACAATCATTGGAATTCTCATGAATATTCATTACTATTACAAATTTATTCATTATTTTTAGCAAGCTTGCATGAGGTTGGATTAAGTGAAATGGGATGAAGTTGGAGAATAAAGGGGGGTACACTAAAATGAGTTTGTGTGGGTTTATTTCAGCTTGATCCAATGGGAAGATAATTTTCTTTAAGTGAAGTTGTCAGACTTGGGCTGTTGTCGTTGTTCTTCTATAATTGTAACAAAGTTCTTGCCATTCTGATTTTGCCTCCTGGTCTTGCAACATTTTTTATATGCATTCAACATACATGACATTCCTCTAAAGATTAAAATTAAACCTGAACTTTTTGCTCATCTTTTTTACACTTGGCGTCTTTCATGCACTCATTCCCGGTGTTAGTGTTGCAAGCAGATAAAACGCAAGATCTAGAGGTGCTGCACCACCAATTGGTTGGTAGTTCAACACACAATTTAATGTTAAAGATCAGGGAGTAACAATATGAACTTAATTGGAACATGCCGAGCCCCAGCAGTGGTTTTTATTGCAGTAATGTGTTACTGCGTTTTGAAACTTAAGGGAGACAGGAAGAATTCGCTGGTAAAAAATATTTAAAATGGTGTAGCATAGTCACATGTCCATTATGCAATACTATGGAAGATATTAATGCATAGATAGAGTAGGGTGTCTGTTATGCAAGAATGGGAAAGATCTTATGCATCAGTGGAGATCAATTGGACTGTGAAGGTCATACATGAAGGTCGATTATTAATTTTTAGCAACATTTCTTTCTTTTTTGCTCTTCAAAGTCAGCAGAATTGCTGGACATAGTCTTCGTTTTGTACATTTGAAATCTCTCGTTGTCTACAACACTTTTTGTTTTATTTATTCTGTATCTCTGTATGCCCTTTGTGTTTTCATTTGATTTCTTGTACAAACTTTACTTTTTGGTGTATTTTAGTTGCTGCCAATACTTGTCATTTACTGTTCTTACGTTTTGATCTTTATCTTATGTTTTGATCTTTATCTTACGTTTTGATCTTTATCTTACGTTTTGATTTTATCTTACGTTTTGATCTTTATCTTACGTTTTGATCTTTATCTTACGTTTTGATCTTTATCTTACGTTTTGATCTTTATCTTACGTTTTGATCTTTATCTTACGTTTTGATCTTTATCTTACGTTTTGATCTTTATCTTACGTTTTGATCTTTATCTTACGTTTTGATCTTTATCTTACGTTTTGATCTTTATCTTACGTTTTGATCTTTATCTTACGTTTTGATCTTTATCTTACGTTTTGATCTTTATCTTACGTTTTGATCTTTATCTTAAGTTTTGATCTTTATCTTACGTTTTGATCTTTATCTTACGTTTTGATCTTTATCTTTTTTGATCTTTATCTTACGTTTTGATCTTTATCTTACGTTTTGATCTTTATCTTACGTTTTGATCTTTATCTTACGTTTTGATCTTTATCTTACGTTTTGATCTTTACCCATGATTTAGAAGTGGTATCCAATTAGATTAGATTCCAAAGCTTTGTTACAGCAGGGGCTCTCCTACACTTTCCATCAAATCATTACCATTCTGGAGAATGATTAGCAAGATTTTCAAGGACATAGTCCTATTCCATTCTTGTGTTAAATTTGACCTACTGCCGATTCATGAGTAGTAACCCTGTAATTGATTGACGTTAATCCAGTCATTTTTTTTCTCTCTAGAAGTGGGGCGAATCCTTCTGCTTTATTCCAATGTTTTTACAAATGTGTTTGAATGTGAAACATTTAAGTGAATATGATACGTAGTTTAGTGTGCTCACCAACAATGAAAAGGTGCCTTTAAAGTTTGTTAATGCATATGCTGTCTCTGTAGATCATGGCCAAGCCCCAAGTATAAGCAGATTAAGCATCACTTACTTATCATGGCCAAGCCCCCAGTATAAGCAGATTAAGCATCACTTACTTATCATAGCCAAGCCCCCAGTATAAGCAGATTAAGCATCACTTACTTATCATGGCCAAGCCCCCAGTATAAGCAGATTAAGCATCACTTACTTCCTGCCCTTGGAACGCTATGTTAGTTGCTGAAACAGGCCAGGGATGTAAGACTTCCTAATTTCCCATAATTTAGGATAATTCTTTGCATTGTACCATCAGTGCCAGACCTTTTTTGGGTATTCTACTGGGTTTTTTGTATTTTGGCTTGCTTAATTTATTGGATGGGGTGGAGCATGTGCATTTTGTTTCATCTCCTTCTTACATCCCTGGCAGGCTAATAGAGAGCCTAAATCAGGAAGTGGGCGATATTTCAGGCAACTTCATATCAAAAAATAAACAACAAAAGGTTTACCACCCGACCTTGGTGACCCTATCCTGTAAATTCTTAGTGGAAATTCATTTTGTTATGGAGATTGTTTCTCTCAGATGCATTTTAACCATTGCATGTTAACCATTGCATGTTAACCATTGTATGTTAACCATTGGCAGAATGAAATTGAGTGAAGCGCAGGTGTGGTCCCACAAGGGTTTTCTACTAACCCTTGTTGAACTGATACTTAATGAAGTGCAGGTTTCTTCTCTGGGCATGGTCTGATAAAGGGTTGTTAGTTACTATTACCCTTGTCAGTTCTTCTCTGGGCGTGGTCTGATAAAGGGTTGTTAGTTACTATTAACCCTTGTCAGTTCTTCTCTGGGCGTGGTCTGATAAAGGGTTGTTAGTTACTATTAACCCTTGTCAGTTCTTCTCTGGGCGTGGTCTGATAAAGGGTTGTTAGTTACTATTACCCTTGTCAGTTCTTCTCTGGGCGTGGTCTGATAAAGGGTTGTTAGTTACTATTAACCCTTGTCAGTTCTTCTCTGGGCGTGGTCTGATAAATGGTTGTTAGTTACAATTAAGCCATGTCAGTTCTTCTCTGGGCGTGGTCTGATAAAGGGTTGTTAGTTACTATTAACCCTTGTCAGTTTTTCTCTGGGCGTGGTCTGATAAAGGGTTGTTAGTTACTATTACCCTTGTCAGTTCTTCTCTGGGCGTGGTCTGATAAAGGGTTGTTAGTTACAATTAAGCCTTGTCAGTTCTTCTCTGGGCGTGGTCTGATAAAGGGTTGTTAGTTACTATTAAGCCTTGTCAGTTCTTCTCTGGGCGTGGTCTGATAAAGGGTTGTTAGTTACTATTACCCTTGTCAGTTCTTCTCTGGGCGTGGTCTGATAAAGGGTTGTTAGTTACTATTAACCCTTGTCAGTTCTTCTCTGGGCGTGGTCTGATAAAGGGTTGTTAGTTACAATTAAGCCTTGTCAGTTCTTCTCTGGGCGTGGTCTGATAAAGGGTTGTTAGTTACTATTAACCCTTGTCAGTTTTTCTCTGGGCGTGGTCTGATAAAGGGTTGTTAGTTACTATTACCCTTGTCAGTTCTTCTCTGGGCGTGGTCTGATAAAGGGTTGCTAGTTACAATTAAGCCTTGTCAGTTCTTCTCTGGGCGTGGTCTGATAAAGGGTTGTTAGTTACAATTAAGCCTTGTCAGTTCTTCTCTGGGCGTGGTCTGATAAAGGGTTGTTAGTTACAATTAAGCCTTGTCAGTTCTTCTCTGGGCGTGGTCTGATAAAGGGTTGTTAGTTACTATTAACCCTTGTCAGTTTTTCTCTGGGCGTGGTCTGATAAAGGGTTGTTAGTTACTATTACCCTTGTCAGTTCTTCTCTGGGCGTGGTCTGATAAAGGGTTGTTAGTTACTATTAAGCCTTGTCAGTTCTTCTCTGGGCGTGGTCTGATAAAGGGTTGTTAGTTACTATTACCCTTGTCAGTTCTTCTCTGGGCGTGGTCTGATAAAGGGTTGTTAGTTACTATTAACCCTTGTCAGTTCTTCTCTGGGCGTGGTCTGATAAAGGGTTGTTAGTTACTATTACCCTTGTCAGTTCTTCTCTGGGCGTGGTCTGATAAAGGGTTGTTAGTTACTATTAACCCTTGTCAGTTCTTCTCTGGGCGTGGTCTGATAAAGGGTTGTTAGTTACTATTAACCCTTGTCAGTTCTTCTCTGGGCGTGGTCTGATAAAGGGTTGTTAGTTACTATTACCCTTGTCAGTTCTTCTCTGGGCGTGGTCTGATAAAGGGTTGTTAGTTACTATTAACCCTTGTCAGTTCTTCTCTGGGCGTGGTCTGATAAAGGGTTGTTAGTTACTATTAACCCTTGTCAGTTCTTCTCTGGGCGTGGTCTGATAAAGGGTTGTTAGTTACTATTAGGCCTTGTCAGTTCTTCTCTGGGTGTGGTCTGATAAAGGGTTAGTTACTATTAACCCTTGTCAGTTTTTCTCTGGGTGTGGTCTGATAAAGGGTTGTTAGTTACTTCACCCTTCCTTGACAGATGGAAACCGATTGAAGAACAGATCCCCATACATGCCACAAGTACCCTTTAACTTGATTCCTTCTATGCTGCTGTTACTTTAGCACTAGTTCATTGCAACTCCTTGTACAATATTGATTTTCATACTTAATATCCAGAAATTGAAAAGCAAATGAATATTATTTGTCTTATTGGGCATTCTGTATCAACTGCATGCAAACATTCCATCGTTCACCTTGTTTGGTACAGCAGTGCCAAGAATGAGTTAAAGTTGTTATGAGCTAGGTCTATTTAGGTGGATGATAATTGGTGGTGGACGGCTGTACAGCCAAAGTTACATCGTTTAAACAACTCTTTCTTTTGCAACTGGAAATTGAAGAATTCAAGGTTTTGATAACTTATGAGATTTTGCAGAAAATATTTCTCAAATGAGAAAGTTTTGAATCAGTTTTTACAGAGCATTTCTCAGTTCCATATTTTGCTGTTATTTTGAAACTTGTGTGTGCTAATTGTAGGAGTAGACATTTATTCCTTTGTCACCATGCAGTCACTTAAGAAATTTCCATCTTGTACCTACGCATTTACAAATTGAATAGCCAGTCAAGTAATCAAGAATTGTTTATAAAGAGCAACATCTTCATGTAGTTAATAGTCACATTCAGTGCGGTCGTGATGGAGGCAGGGGGGTCATATGTTTAAAATGTCAACAAATGACATTCAGTGTCTTTTGGGGCATCTAAAATTTGGAAAATGCGAGGACCCCACTGCGACTTTACCCTCGGATCCCACAAGGGGCCCTAAGGTGGGCCCCTTGACCCCATGTCGAAAAGGATTGTGCCTCCCAATATCCAACCCCTATTTTTGACCTTGTTTAATGAAGAGGGGGAGGAAGTCTGTATCATTGTAAAATTATATGCTGGTATATTAGATCTTTTGTAATTATCCTAATTTAGTTAAATGAGTTGTGTACTGCACACTTTTTTTGAGGGGGCATCTAAAACTTGGAAAATGCAAGGCTTCCTGGGGGCTAAGGACTTTGCCCCTGACCCCACAAGGGGCTCTAAGGCAGGCTCCTTGATCCCATGCTGAAAATGTTTGTGTGCCCCCCCCCCCCCCCTCCCCCTTTAGTATCCAAGTCCTGGGAGTGCCACAGGTCACATATTTACAATAAACAGTCCTTTACTGAAATGTATTTATTTTCAGTACAAATGTGTAAAATATACTTTTTAGTTCAAGAACCTTTCCTAAGCAATATTAAACTTTTTCTTCCATTTGTAACAGCTTTTACTCTTCATCATTCTCGCAATTCTTGTTTTGGCATTTGTAAGAAATTATGGTCAATTATACTTTTCTTTATACAAAGATGTCAATTTAGATTGTCTTCTTTTACAATTTAAGTGGAATCTTCTGTGTCATCCGTCCTTCCCCCCCAATGCAAAAATGTTTTTTTTAATATGATAGATACGGTTTCCCCTGTGGTCACACATACCCTCGCTTCTATCAAAGGGGGCCATGAGAAGCAAGCTAACATGGACCCACCCTCTAAAAGTCAATTCTCAGGGTTATTATGTTAGTTCAAATAAGGGTAAAAGGCACAGATTTTGGGTACAAAGTGTCTGTCTAAAGTAAGATAAGTCGTCCATGATAGAAGATGCAATTTAAAAATCTGAAAAGGTTGATGTAATCTTTTCCGAAAGTCAATTATTTTAAATAATGGGGTGCCAGTTTCCCCATTTTGAGAAGCCACCGGTAAATTCTTGCTGTAAGCACTTGTATTGGGTCGAGGCATCCTACCTGAAGTTCCCTTCATACAGATTGCTCTTCCTTCAGCTAGCAATCTCTGTTACCTGTACCACTGTAGATATAGCCAACAAGGAGCTATGGATTATTGGAGTGGGATTTACTCACCCACTGGCAGGACTATTCAAGAACCTTGAATTCACTCTCTGATCTTATTGTCAACCAGGCTGATTAAAGGCTCCTGATCTAATCGTCAACCGGGCTGATCAAAGGCTCCTAATCTGATCATCGACCGGGCTAATCAAAGACTCCTGATCTAATCATCAACCAGGCTGATCAAAGGCTCCTGATCTAATCATCAACCAGGCTGATCAAAGACTCCTGATCTAATCATCAACGAGGCTGATCAAAGGCTCCTGATCTAATCGTTAACCGGGCTGATCAAAGGCTCCTAATCTGATCATCGACCGGGCTAATCAAAGACTCCTGATCTAATCATCAACCGGGCTGATCAAAGGCTCCTAATCTGATCATCGACCAGGCTAATCAAAGACTCTTGATCTAATCAAAGACTCCCGATCTAATCATCAACCAGGCTGCTCAAAGGCTCCTAATCTAATCATCAACCGGGCTGATCAAAGACTCCTGATCTAATCATCAATGAAGCTGATCAAAGGCTCCTGATCTAATTGTCAACCAGGCTGATCAAAGGCTCCTGATCTAATCGTCAACTGGGATGATCAAAGGCTCCTGATCTAATTGGTAACAGGGCTGATAAAGGCTCTGTTTTTTTCTGTCATGAATTTGAAGACTTTTTTGTCGAATTTACATAAGCTACATGCCCCTACAATCGTGTGTGGTGATTTACATAATCACAATGCCTCTACAATCGTGTGTGGTTATATGCCCCTACAATCGTGTGTGGTGATTTACATAAGCACAATGCCCCTACAATTGTGTGTGGTTATATGCCCCTACAATCGTGTGTGGTGATTTACAGAAGCACAATGCCCCTACAATCGTGTGTGGTGATTTACATTAGCACAATGCCCCTACAATCGTGTGTGGTGATTTACAGAAGCACAATGCCCCTACAATCGTGTGTGGTGATTTACATTAGCACAATGCCCCTACAATCGTGTGTGGTGATTTACACAAGCACAATGCCCCTACAATCGTGTGTGGTGAGTTGAACATCCTCATCAATAAACCTGACTATTCTTATGGGTGCAAGTTGCTCACCATCCTGGACACTTTTGGTTATAGCTAACACGTGGACTTTGCTACACATATTAGCGAGGGACTCTGATAATCTGCGTATTTTCAATGTTGACGATCATGGATATATTTCTTGACCATTGCTTGGTACACTGTGATGCTGAATTACCCTCCAAGTCATTGGAAGAGAAGTCATATTTCTTTCCAAAAGTACAAGAAAATTAACGAAAATAAATTTCAACATGACCTTATGGCAAAAGTTCCTGCAGGAACCATCTGACAACCTGAATGTGTTAGTCTCCCAATATGAATCAATGTCTTCATTTTGTTTTGCACCCCTTCAAACCAGGCTCATAACTGTGCTTGCTTCAACGGTGATCTCAAGTCACTGAAGTCTATTAGAAGACACTCTGATTGGATTTGGCGAAGGAACAAGACTGACATCAACAGGTCAAAATTTATCAAGGCAAAGGACACTTTCTTACAGCAGCATAATCTGGCCGCTGATGCATACTACAATAAGCTTGTATCAGATTGTGACAATAAGCCAAAAAAGCTATTTTGTGCACTTAAATCTCTACTTAATCAACCTGGTACACAAACTCCATCAATCATGAACAAAGCTAATACCGCCAATGAAGTAATGCAATTCTTTTCCTCAAAAGTCTTAAATATCAGAAATGATTTAGAAAATGTTCCTGTCCAGGTTACCTTTACATCATACCTTGATAATTCATATTGTAATCAAGTCTTCACAGAGTTTCAGGGAATTTTGAGTTCTGATATTGTTACCTTGATTCGTTCTAGTTCCTCAGCCACGAGTAAATTAGATCATTTACCTACCAAGCTTGTTCAATTGTTTTGCCCTTCTTTATTACCAGGAATTACTCAACTTGTTAATCCAAGTTTATCCACAGGAGAATTTGTTGGCTCGTTGAAGAGTGCTCTCATTTTCACTCATGCTTTACTCTCTAAACCAGCTCACGTTTTCTGCTATCCAAAAACATCTTGTCTTAAATTTGTAGAAATAAACTGTAGGTTGCTAATAGGTATCAAATTACCTAAAGTCGGTGGTTTGGCTGGTTTCTTCAAGTGCTGTTAAAATTAACCATGGCGTGCCTCAGGGGTAGTGCCTTGGACCCCTGTGCTTCACTCTCTACACCAGCTCACTTTTTTCTGTATCCAAAAACATCTTGTCTCAGGTTTCTCTTTTGTGGATGATACACAACTAATTCATGGATTTAAACCCAGTGACAAGACCAATTACTTGCACCATCATACCCACTGCCCGCACCATCATACCCACTGCCATCACCATCATATCCACTGCCATCACCATCATACCCACTGCCCACACCATCATACCCACTGTCATCACCATCATACCCACTGCCCACACCATCATACCCACTGCCCGCACCATCATACCCACTGCCCAAACCATCATACCCACTGCCCACACCATCATACCCACTGCCAACACCATCATACCCACTGCCCGCACCATCATACCCACTGCCCAAACCATCATACCCACTGCCCAAACCATCATACCCACTGCCCACACCATCATACCCACTGCCATCACCATCATATCCACTGCCATCACCATCATACCCACTGTCATCACCATCATACCCACTGTCATCACCATCATACCCACTGCCCACACCATCATACCCACTGCCCGCACCATCATACCCACTGCCAACACCATCATACCCACTGCCAACACCATCATACCCACTGCCATCACCATCATACCCACTGTCATCACCATCATACCCACTGCCCACACCATCATACCCACTGCCCGCACCATCATACCCACTGCCAACACCATCATACCCACTGTCATCACCATCATACCCACTGTCATCACCATCATACCCACTGCCCACACCATCATACCCACTGCCCGCACCATCATACCCACTGCCAACACCATCATACCCACTGCCATCACCATCATACCCACTGCCCACACCATCATACCCACTGCCCGCACCATCATACCCACTGCCAACACCATCATACCCACTGTCATCACCATCATACCCACTGCCCACACCATCATACCCACTGCCAACACCATCATACCCACTGCCATCACCATCATACCCACTGTCATCACCATCATACCCACTGCCCACACCATCATACCCACTGCCCGCACCATCATACCCACTGCCAACACCATCATACCCACTGTCATCACCATCATACCCACTGTCATCACCATCATACCCACTGCCCACACCATCATACCCACTGCCCGCACCATCATACCCACTGCCAACACCATCATACCCACTGCCATCACCATCATACCCACTGCCCACACCATCATACCCACTGCCCACACCATCATACCCACTGCCAACACCATCATACCCACTGTCATCACCATCATACCCACTGCCCACACCATCATACCCACTGCCCACACCATCATACCCACTGCCCGCACCATCATACCCACTGCCCGCACCATCATACCCACTGCCCGCACCATCATACCCACTGCCCAAACCATCATACCCACTGCCCACACCATCATACCCACTGCCATCACCATCATACCCACTGCCCACACCATCATACCCACTGCCCACACCATCATACCCACTGCCATCACCATCATACCCACTGCCCAAACCATCATACCCACTGCCCACACCATCATACCCACTGCCAACACCATCATACCCACTGCCCACACCATCATACCCACTGCCAACACCATCATACCCACTGCCCGCACCATCATACCCACTGCCCACACCATCATACCCACTGCCCACACCATCATACCCACTGCCCACACCATCATACCCACTGCCATCACCATCATATCCACTGCCATCACCATCATACCCACTGCCCACACCATCATACCCACTGCCCACACCATCATACCCACTGCCAACACCATCATACCCACTGCCCACACCATCATACCCACTGCCAACACCATCATACCCACTGCCCACACCATCATACCCACTGCCAGCACCATCATACCCACTGCCCGCACCATCATACCCACTGCCCAAACCATCATACCCACTGCCCACACCATCATACCCACTGCCAACACCATCATACCCACTGCCCACACCATCATACCCACTGCCCACACCATCATACCCACTGCCATCACCATCATATCCACTGCCATCACCATCATACCCACTGCCCACACCATCATACCCACTGCCCACACCATCATACCCACTGCCATCACCATCATATCCACTGCCATCACCATCATACCCACTGCCCGCACCATCATACCCACTGCCCGCACCATCATACCCACTGCCCGCACCATCATACCCACTGCCCGCACCATCATACCCACTGCCCAAACCATCATACCCACTGCCCACACCATCATACCCACTGCCAACACCATCATACCCACTGCCCACACCATCATACCCACTGCCCACACCATCATACCCACTGCCATCACCATCATATCCACTGCCATCACCATCATACCCACTGCCCACACCATCATACCCACTGCCCACACCATCATACCCACTGCCCAAACCATCATACCCACTGCCCACACCATCATACCCACTGCCCACACCATCATACCCACTGCCAACACCATCATACCCACTGCCCACACCATCATACCCACTGCCCACACCATCATACCCACTGCCAACACCATCATACCCACTGCCAACACCATCATACCCACTGCCCACACCATCATACCCACTGCCCACACCATCATACCCACTGCCATCACCATCATATCCACTGCCATCACCATCATACCCACTGCCATCACCATCATACCCACTGCCCAAACCATCATACCCACTGCCATCACCATCATACCCACTGCCAACACCATCATACCCACTGCCAACACCATCATACCCAAGGCCATCACCATCATACCCACTGCCCACACCATCATACCCACTGCCCACACCATCATACCCACTGCCAACACCATCACACCCACTGCCATCACCATCATACCCACTGCCAACACCATCATACCCACTGCCATCACCATCATACCCACTGTCATCACCATTATACCCACTGTCCTCACCATCATACCCACTGTCCTCACCATCATACCCACTGCCAACACCATCATACCCAGTGCCATCACCATCATACCCACTGCCATCACATCCACTGCCATCACCATCATACCCACTGCCATCACCATCATACCCACTGCCCACACCATCATACCCACTGCCAACACCACCATATCCACTGCCAACACCACCATATCCACTGCCAACACCACCAATTCCACTGCCAACACCATCATACCCACTGTCATCACCATCATACCCACTGCCATCACCATCATACCCACTCTGTCATCACCACCAATTCCACTGCCAACACCATCATACCCACTGTCATCACCATCATACCCACTGCCAACACCATCATACCCAGTGCCATCACCATCATATCCACTGCCATCACCATCATACCCACTGTCATCACCATCATACCCAGTGCCATCACCATCATACCCACTGCCAAAACCATCATACCCACTACCATCACCATCATACCCACTGTCATCACCATCATACCCACTGCCAACACCATCATACCCACTGCCATCACCATCATACCCACTGCCATCACCATCATACCCACTGCCAACACCATCATACCCACTGCCATCACCATCATACCCACACCATCATACACACTGCCAAAACCATCATACCCACTGCCAAAACCATCATAACCACTGCCAAAACCATCATACCCACTGCCAACACCATCATACCCACTGCCCACACCATCATACCCACTGCCAACACCATCATACCCACTGCCCACACCATCATACCCACTGCCAACACCATCATACCCACTGCCCGCACCATCATACCCACTGCCCAAACCATCATACCCACTGCCCACACCATCATACCCACTGCCAACACCATCATACCCACTGCCCACACCATCATACCCACTGCCCACACCATCATACCCACTGCCATCACCATCATATCCACTGCCATCACCATCATACCCACTGCCCACACCATCATACCCACTGCCACACCATCATACCCACTGCCATCACCATCATATCCACTGCCAACACCATCATACCCACTGCCCACACCATCATACCCACTGCCATCACCATCATATCCACTGCCATCACCATCATACCCACTGCCCACACCATCATACCCACTGCCCACACCATCATACCCACTGCCCAAACCATCATACCCACTGCCCACACCATCATACCCACTGCCCACACCATCATACCCACTGCCAACACCATCATACCCACTGCCCACACCATCATACCCACTGCCCACACCATCATACCCACTGCCAACACCATCATACCCACTGCCAACACCATCATACCCACTGCCCACACCATCATACCCACTGCCCACACCATCATACCCACTGCCATCACCATCATATCCACTGCCATCACCATCATACCCACTGCCATCACCATCATACCCACTGCCAAAACCATCATAACCACTGCCAAAACCATCATAACCACTGCCAAAATCATCATACCCACTGCCAACACCATCATACCCACTGCCAACACCATCATACCCACTGCCAACACCATCATACCCACTGTCATCACCATCATACCCACTGTCATCACCATCATACCCAGTGCCATCACCATCATACCCACTGCCATCACCATCATACCCACTGCCAACACCATCATACCCAGTCATCACCATCATACCCACTGCCAACACCATCATACCCACTGCCAATACCATCATACCCACTGCCATCACCATCATACCCACTGCCAACACCATCATACCCACTGTCATCACCATCATACCCACTGTCATCACCATCATACCCACTGCCAACACCATCATACCCACTGCCATCACCATCATACCCACTGCCAACACCATCATACCCACTGTCATCACCATCATACCCACTGTCATCACCATCATACCCAGTGCCAACACCATCATACCCACTGCCAACACCATCATATCCACTGCCAACACCATCATACCCACTGTCATCACCATCATACCCAGTGCCATCACCATCATACCCACTGCCAACACCATCATATCCACTGCCAACACCATCATATCCACTGCCAAAACTATCATACCCACTGCCAAGTGCCAACACCATCATACCCACTGCCATCACCATCATACCCACTGTCATCACCATTATACCCACTGTCATCACCATCATACCCACTGCCATCACCATCCATACCCACTGCCAACACCATCATACCCAGTTTAAAAGAGATAACAGATATGGAGGAATTTACATTTGAAAGATTTTACATAAAACCCCTAAAACAAAGGGGTAGTTGTACTCACTATGGGGAACCCATATACCACTGCAACAATGAAATGCACACAAACTTATGTTTTGTCATTGAGTTTAATTACAAGCAAAGCATCACACACACATACGCACACCCCACACACACATCACCATAATGACCACATAGGTTCCTGATCCTGTCTTCAGAACCAATAGGACAAAACAATGTTTTTGATATAAGAAATATTTTTTCATTCTTTTTACAAAGATGTGACTTGAATTAAGGTAAATGTACTCGCACACAGATCAATATATTGCCAGTCTTCATAACTGGACAGCAGGGCTGAAGTTATTACTATTCATAAATGAATAATACATACAAGGGCTGAAGTTATAACTCTATATGAATGAATAATACACACACAAATTGAACTAAATAAATTACACAAGGGTCAGTCCACAAATCAAGTTACATATTTAGGATACTTTGTGTTTATTTTACACAAGGAGCCAGCCATGTTTTGTTTCATTAGTCTTGACATGAGATATTTTGAGATCAAGCCTTATCTTGTTTGTTTTTAATTCTTTGCATGAGGGGAGAAACCCATTTTCAAATGGTAGCATCCACTGTGGCCAAAGTTTGAGTAGAGCGATAGAATGCTGGCTAACTCCTGTTCTTCCTTGTGTCAAAAATGACAACGAAATATCAAGGTAGAACAAACAATTTGGAAGAACTATTGTACAACTGTCAAGTTTTTTTGTGCCACTTTCTTAAAAATGTAATGTTTTGTAGATTGAACACATTCTAAACCGATGACATTCCAGACGAATGATACTGCCTTATTGTTCCCACTATTGTCAAATGTATATCCCAATCCCTAACAAATGTATATCCCAATCCCTAACAAATTTTGGTCAGATACAGTTCAATACTAATTCATACTGCATAAAAAAGCTGTACTTTTAAATAATTATTTCCAGGGTTGATCCTGCTGAAGATCTGAGGAAGCCAAACACATGTCAGATAAACATGGTGATGAATCTATGCAACATGGTGATGAATCTATGCAGAGCATCTGTCAACAATGCCACGGCAGTTCTCTGGAGTGCTTGGTACAGTCAGTAGTGGAGAAGCCCTTAAATGCCATTTCCTGGTACGATTGTTGTCTCTCACAAGTCTACAATCCTTTTTCTGGCAGATTTTCAGTTCCCTGAAAATAAAATGAGGAATGCAAGTTAAGCTATCACCATAGAACTCATACCAGGGTGCTCTTTCACAGTTCCTACAGAGGATGCATCCTAACATGTCATTTTCAGAGGGAGGTAATTGTATACAAGGCTTGCAGGTGATCTGGCATTCTGGTCGGTACTCCATAGAGAGCGCAGTAACCACATGTTAGGTCATCTGTCCCATACTCAAAAGGTACTGGGATCCAAATCTCGCTGTGCTGTGTCATTGTACAAGACACTTTATCCCATTTGTTCCAGTTCACTCAGCTGTGCAATGAGTACCAGTTTCAACATGGTGTGCAATACAGGGGGAGCCAAGTATTCTCTTCCACTTGGAAACTGTGTATAAGCACCAGATTTATTAGCCCTCAAGCCTGGCTGCTTTACTAGCCCTCAAGCCTGGCTGCTTTATTAACCCTCAAGCCTGGCTGCTTTATTAGCCCTCAAGCCTGGCTGCTTTATTAGCCCTCAAGCCTGGCTGCTTTATTAACCCTCAAGCCTGGCTGCTTTATTAACACTCAAGCCTGGCTGCTTTACTAGCCCTCAAGCCTGGCTGCTTTATTAGCCCTCAAGCCTGGCTGCTTTATTAACCCTCAAGCCTGGCTGCTTTATTAGCCCTCAAGCCTGGCTGCTTTATTAACCCTCAAGCCTGGCTGCTTTATTAGCCCTCAAGACTGGCTGCTTTATTAGCCCTCAAGCCTAGCTGCTTTATTAACCCTCAAGCCTGGCTGCTTTATTAACCCTCAAGCCTGGCTGCTTTATTAACCCTCAAGCCTGGCTGCTTTATTAACCCTCAAGCCTGGCTGCTTTATTAGCCCTCAAGCCTGGCTGCTTTATTAACCCTCAAGCCTGGCTGCTTTATTAGCCCTCAAGCCTGGCTGCTTTATTAACCCTCAAGCCTGGCTGCTTTATTAACCCTCAAGCCTGGCTGCTTTATTAGCCCTCAACCCTGGCTTGTTGGGATTTAACTATTCAAACAACTCCGTAGATGTGCAGCAAACAATTTTTGGAAGAGGGCAAATAATAGATTTACTGTATACCTTTTGTACACTCTGAAACCATTGCATTTAAGAATAGAAAAAGATATATCCGAGATAATGTACAAATTTTGTTTGGTCAGTAGGGCTACACAGAAAACAGAACACTTAAAGGGTGACCTTTTCTAAACATGACATAAACACATTGATTCAGGGACAGTGTTGACCTTTAAAACAAAGGATGAACCTTTTTGTAACAACATTTTTCCTGTAAGTTAGCAAGGATGCCGTATGCAAGGTTTGTTATGATATGCAACTGTACCCCTGCATACCATATATATACTGTACTTAAGTTGGTGAAATTTAGTAATAAAAGACCTTTAAGTTGGACTACTAACTTAAAAATTATGGTTTGCAAATACAACCCCTGGGCCCGGTCCCTCATAGGCCCCAGTCCCCCATGGGCCATAACATTCAAGCAAGTCCCACTGTCACCTGCTCAAGCTGCCAAAAGTGCTAAGAACATCATCACATTCTTGTGGATGGATGGATTGGATGGATGTGTAGAAGAACAAATGAAGGAGGTACCTACCGTGAATCCAAACACTTAAACCAAATATATTTGTTGTGATGTGGACTAAGTAGGAAGTTTTATAGTTTTATACATGTAATTAAATTTTGTGGCTAAATCTATAGTGTGTTTCAATCAATAATTACCACACTTGAATAAACTCTCACAGGTTTTCCACAAGATATACTGTAATATCAATTGGAGTGAGGCAATAAAAAGATACTAGTAAATCAATTTTTTCCTGATAAAAAAGAACCTATTTGTGTGCCAATCTTCACCTGAGGTAGGCTATATGGACCAGGTAGATGAAAGAGCATGTCTTCTGCGCAGAACACAATAGCACATCAGTAATACTAAAACACGGGCGGAGAAAAAGTAATGGGCTTCCAATTTATAACACTCATCCACAACTGAAAATGGGGGAAAACCACATCAAGGATGAAAACCACCATGAAAAATGAAAACAAATTTAAAGGGTGCGTAAAAAGGTGAAATCAGACGGAGTAAAGTGAGTGAAAGTAGAGCTCTGAAAACATGTCACTCTCGGTACTGCTACTGCACTGTGATACACTGTTAAAGTGAGTACTGTACAATTAAATCCATTGAAGTCATGCTGTTGCCATATATCTTTTAAGTCTGACATAATTTTTATTCAATATCATAGACATAAAAATAAATCTTTGACCAATCTTCATATCTCCCAAAGCATTCTTACACATTAGGCATAATTTCTAACAACTTTGATACTACCACTATCAGAGCTGCCATTTTAAGTTTAAAACATGCAGAAAATGATGTCATCAACTCACCAGAGGATTCTAATGTATTTCTTTATAATCTATCTCATGTTTTCTAGCTTGCAAACGGGTCAAAGAGTTTTGTGTGCCCATGAAATTATCAAAACTTTGTGACACATCATTTTAGAATAAAAACGTCAGTAAAATTGATAAAGAAATACATTATAATTCTTATGTCCCTATTGGGGATATTGTGTCATCATGGACAAGATTTCAATACAGAATTGAACAAAATGGCAGCCTCCATGAGTCCATGCATCGACTTCAAACATGACTTAGATTTTGACTTGCTGTTTTTGGTAGTTGGTTTATATTTCAATCCCCTACAATATGAAATAACGATTCTATCAGATTGTGTCTCCTTTACATATCATCAGTTGATTAGCATATTGTACATGTCATACCTTTGTATGGTAATATCGCCCAGCTATCCTGACATCTCTTTGCATCAGGTAATATTGATAAGAGTTTCTTACTTCTCTTGGTTCCTGTGAAGAGAAAAAATAACATTACTCCTTAGGCTGTTATTGTAATTTTCTCATCAAGTGTAACAATAATTGGGCCCTATTGATCCCATCCTTGAAAACAGGACTGATATCTACATTGCGACAGCTTTCCGCAGGTTACAAATATTTTCCTTTGGTAAGCTTGTAATGTTGCTGATAAAATCTAATCAAAAGTTTGCATATCCAAGTAATTGATTGGTGAAAAGTTAGTGTGTCAGACATTTGCATACTTCTATTTCTTACCACACGAGAATCCAACCTTCTTTGCCTTCCCAGCGGCAACGTGTACCTATGCTTGAGCCATGCGCAACTGGAATTCCCAACAGGTGGGTAGCCTACACTAGCAGCATGCGCATCATAGCTCGATCAAAAAGAATCTACTGACCAGTGTGAATCATCGACATAGGAATACGAGTGATATTTTTAATTGCCACTGAGTTACACCACAGAAATACTATCAATTACTGTATACACCACAGCAGAAATTACATAAAGAAGGTAATGGCTTCTTAAATGTTGCACACCACGCCAGCTTATCAAGATGGACACAAGGTGCAGGGTTCTAGTTGGTCTGTTGCCGCGTAGATAAGATGATGGACACAATGTGTAGGGTTCTAGTTGTTGGTCTGTTGCACGGTGCAGGCTCCTAGTTGGTTTGTTGATAAGATGATGGACACAAGGTGCAGGGTTCTAGTTGTTGGTCTGTTGCCCACGTAGATAAGATGATGGACACAAGGTGTAGGGTTCTAGTTGTTGGTCTGTTGCCGTAGATAAGATGATGGACACAAGGTGCAGGGTTCTAGTTGGTCTGTTGCCGGCGAGATAAGATGATGGACACAAGGTGTAGGGTTCTAGTTGTTGGTCTGTTGCCACGTAGATAAGATGATGGACACAAGGTGCAGGGTTGTTGGTCAAGATGATGTGTAGGGTTCTAGTTGTTGGTCTGTTGCCACGTAGATAAGATGATGGACACAAGGTGCAGGGTTCTAGTTGGTCTGTTGCCGCGTAGATAAGATGATGGACACAAGGTGGACACAATGTAAGATGAGGGTTCTAGTTGTTGGTCTGTTGCCACGTCTGGATAAGATGATGGACACAAGGTGTAGGGTTCTAGTTGTTGGTCTGTTGCCGCACAGATAAGATGATGGACACAAGGTGTAGGGTTCTAGTTATTAAACTGTTGCCGCGTAGATAAAATGATGGACACAAGGTGTAGGGTTCTAGTTGTTGGTCTGTTGCCACGTAGATAAGATGATGGACACAAGGTGTAGGGTTCTAGTTATTAAACTGTTGCCGCGTAGATAAAATGATGGACACAAGGTGTAGGGTTCTAGTTGTTGGTCTGTTGCCGCGTAGATAAGATGATGGACAAAAGGTGTAGGGTTCTAGTTGTTGGTCTGTTGCCACGTAGATAAGATGATGGACACAAGGTGCAGGGTTCTAGTTGGTCTGTTGCCGCGTAGATAAGATGATGGACACAAGGTGTAGGGTTCTAGTTGTTGGTCTGTTGCCGCGTAGATAAGATGATGGACACAAGGTGTAGGGTTCTAGTTGTTGGTCTGTTGCACAGATAAGATGATGGACACAAGGTGCAGGGTTCTAGTTGGTCTGTTGCCACGTAGATAAGATGATGGACACAAGGTGTAGGGTTCTAGTTGTTGGTCTGTTGCCACGTAGATAAGATGATGGACACAAGGTGCAGGGTTCTAGTTGGTCTGTTGCCGCGTAGATAAGATGATGGACACAATGTGTAGGGTTCTAGTTGTTGGTCTGTTGCCGCGTAGATAAGATGATGGACACAAGGTGCAGGGTTCTAGTTGGTCTGTTGCCACGTAGATAAGATGATGGACACAAGGTGTAGGGTTCTAGTTGTTGGTCTGTTGCCACGTAGATAAGATGATGGACACAAGGTGTAGGGTTCTAGTTGTTGGTCTGTTGCCACGTAGATAAGATGATGGACACAAGGTGTAGGGTTCCAGTTGTTGGTCTGTTGCCGCGTAGATAAAATGATGGATATAAGTTAATGATTATCTCCCTCTCCCTTATTTTTAAATTTCTCCACAAAAAATGACAGCAATAAGGTGCGAGAGATCCGGGAAGGGGGGAGGGGGGGGGAGGGGGGGAGGGGTGTTCATGTAAGATCTCGTTTGCATGCTTGAAAGAACATGATTAAGGTGGGGCTTTATTATTGCCTAATTTAGTGGATAGTCATTCCCCTCCCCTTTTTGAAAAACGACAGCAACTAAGAGCAGGACGATGGTTTAATGTAGGCCTATGGAAAGTGTGACTGTAACTTAGTGTAAATACTGTAAAGTGTAAGTAGGCCTAAGCCTACACCACTACATACCTGATACCGTACTGTAGCCTTGGCCCCATGTCAAAAAGTGTATTGTGGGATATAACTAGTACTAGCTAGATTTAGGCCTCGGGCCCTAGGCCTAACATTACATAAACAGCTACTATAACTTTAGTAAGTAGCCATCGTTAGGGCCTATGCCTAAAAAGTCTTGCTTGTATTCTGCCCTACTGCAGTATTGTAGGCTAGGCTACTACTAGCATTAGGCCTATAGCGTTGCGTTAGGCTTATGTAAGGCTAAACAATTCCATACCTTATATCCATGTCTGAACAATGTGAATCCAGTATTTATGATCCCTGATACTGTTAATAAGCCTATCATTATTCCAGCGGCCGGCAAGATTTCTTGCCACCACATTTTGGCGAAAAATCAGTTAGCCTATACTTAAGGGTCAGGACGGTTGAATTGATCGGAGAGATTTCTAAATAGGAAAATTAGTGGCGCTGTTGCACTTTATAATCTGAAGTTTTCTGTCGTGGGCCTGAGGCCGCGACAGGAATCCGTATTAAAAACTCCATACTCAAAATCCGTCATCTTTTAATTGAGAATTTTTTTATAACATAACATAACATAACAAGATTACGGGCTGAGAAGGTGTAGCCACCCCATAAAAAGCCCAAACTAAACCACCACTCTCACACACACAAAAAAAATCAAAGACGCCCAGAGTTAGTAAAGAATTTTGACTTTGAAATTGTGAACAGAATTGGATCTAACTACCCACTCAAGCAAACCATCCCACTCATTAACAACTCTTTGCGAAAAGCTAAAACGCCGCGAGAACTCTTTGGTCAACTTCAAACTGTTGTAAAATAGTCTAATAGTCCATATTTTACGGGTTGTTTGCTAATGTTAGGCTTAACTGTAACGAAGTGCACTCAGCAGATAAAATGAAACATCAGAGAAAGGAATGTTCGATTCCGGTCGTAAGTTTATTAAAGCCTTCAATATGACAACATGCTTTATACTCCAATGATTTTACAGCTGAATGACAGTTCTTTGAACGGAAAATACAACAGATGATACGTAATAAATCAGAGTAACCACAACACACGACCTCACAGGACAACCGCACGGACGAGACTAACTCGACTTAAAGTGGATACAGATACGATGGCCATGGATAGAGCATACGCCCTTCCAAGTAAACAACTATTCTGATTGGATAAACCTGAACGCCTGATCAGATCTAACCAACTGATTGGAGGAAAGTACCATACCATGTAAATCAAACTCTTGGTGACACTTAAAGGTGATTGGATGTCAAAGGTCCCATGATTAAGTAAGCTTACCCATTGGACAAAAGTATAGAAGTATGTAAATGTGTGCAGATGAAGCCTAACATTTGATGTGCATGTGACAGACATGTGATTATCATGCAAACTAAGAACAAATATCCAAAGGCTGGCGTCATCAGTTCTTAGACGTACATTCGTGACATAACTAACTAAATAATCTTACAGAATTATGATTTGATAATTCTGGAACCACGACCATGAAACCAATTTATAAAACTTAAATATAACTTCAACTCATAAACAATCATAACAATGTAACTCAGCTTAATAAATAAATCCCATAAGGGATAAAACATTGAACACCTTAAGGTATATTATTTATACACTAAACACTTCAAAATATATGATTTATAAAGATTAATTTGGAACACAACAAAATCAAGACTCCTACACTGTTACCACGTATCACATGAGGATTAGCTAAAACATGTACGAAATAACAAGAAGTCAAAGCATGTAAATTGGCAACGTTAAGGAATGCAGACGAAAATTTCCGGTGCCAATCCGACAATTTAATAGCCAGGTTCAAAACGTAATATGAAGAATGTTATGTGTTACTTAAGACAGCGGCGTAACTAAGGGAGGTTCCCCCCCCCCCTCTCCCCGCCTAAACCCTAAGACGATCCGTAAAAATACGCCCGCACCATATAACTACGCCGCTGCTCTCTTCACAATACATACTGCACAATGAACTAACTAACATATTTATTCGCAGCCAAAAATAACAACCCCTATGAGAAAGGGTTAATAAAAGGGGAAAGAAAAAAAACTTAGATTATTTCCTAGGAATTTTGGGCCACCAGACAATTAAGCCGTAGCCATCCAGTAAATTTGGTCCCCTTTCATAGTAAAAACAATCTGCTTGGAAATTTGGGCCCGGTCTTTCTTTCCTAGGAAATTTGGAGACAACAAGTTGTCCCCCTTTTGCAAGAAAAAAACCTATTTCTTCCTTTACAGTAAATCTCACTGCCGTTTTGCGTAAAGCACGATCTTGTTCTTTAATGTATCCCGATGGGTAGCCTACTGCCCAGATCGAAGAAAATATTATTTTTATTTTTACGGAAGTATTTCCTGGTACCCATTTCTGTTCGTGGGCAAATTCTACGAGTACAACGGCGCTGTATTCCGTACATAGATATTATTAAGTTCGGTTTTAGCTTATCATTTCAGTACACAAAATCAATTGAAGGAACCGTACAGACAAAGTCAGTCCGGAGGGGACTTTTGTGGTTTGGAAAGTGTGGACTTTCCAAGACGGTAATGTCTTGTGTATGTGCGCCCATTAGCTTTGATTGAGGAATACATGGTAATATAAATTCATTTGTTTACAAGGACCGCGGAGATGGGGTGATTGAGTGGGGTTGTAGGGCCCCCGACACAGGTTTCATATTGGGGGCCAAGATCGATGTAATTATTTGGGGGAATAATGAACACAATAGGGGCTATTTAAAAACCATTGTTTTGAAAATATTAAGGCCCCAAGGCCTTTCCGGTGTCGGGGGCAAATTTCCTGAAACTTGACCAAGTTTCACTTAAATTGAAGAAAATTACCTACAAATGAACGAATTTTGAAATTAACGAATAGTTCACCGAAAATAACGAAATGTCCCTAGAAATGGAACAAAATTTATCCCCAAAAAAATTGAAGACATATTTGTTAAAGTTAATTGAAAATTTTATCAAATTTGTCCACAAATTTCCCAAAAATTGATATATATTTTCCCAAAACAATCAAGATTGTCTAAAAAGATGAAAACATTTCACGAAAATGGCCCAAAAATGAGGAAATTTTCTAATAATTGACCAAATATGAAAGACATTAACTTGCAATTGACCGTGAATTCCGTAACGAACTGAAAAAAGCGACAGTAATTTCCAGAAATCGAACAAAATTGCAAAAAAATGAGCGCAATTTCCCTTAAATTGACAAACAATTCACCCACATATTAAGAAAAGTGCCCGAAAATGAAGAAAATTTCTCGATAATGGAGAAAATTTTCCAAATTTTTGAAATCATGTATCCTCCTTCCTACGAAAGTTGACTTTTCATATACGTCCATGCTTACCAGTATGATTGTGAGTTGTGAACAAATATTGATGTGGGACGCTTTTCATTTTCGCCATTTACATCTTCAGCACCCCTCCCCCTTCCCACCACCACCATTTCAATATTTGCTCCGCGGAAAATAACAAATTTTCCCAGGTGATTACATGGGGTCTCAATAGTACGATACTTTTCGCATACCACGTGACAGACACACAAATTTGGAACACGCGTCTTCATTCCTTTTTCTTCTGTTTGCTCCTGCATCGACTCGAAATCGAAATACATTGTTTTATGCACAGGTGACACTTTGTCGTTCGTCGGATATCGTCTCATTCCCATCAACCCCCTCCCTCCCACTAGCTGGGTATATTCTTCTTCCTCTCGGGTACATGACACGTCTTTAATTTCTTTTGGTACAATATAACATTGGTGATTTAGATTTTATGTTGTCTTACATATCTTGCAAAATTTCTTTCCGCAAACATGCTGCTTGAGCCCTACTAGGATTAGTAGTTTGCATATAGCACATTTTCCCGACGATCACAGATTGTTTTCCTGTCTGATGAAGATTTGAGCCCCGAAGGTGCCGTTTTGTGCGTATAGAGACATGTCTAGTTACAATCGGGACACAGAATATTTTCTTTTCCATAACATGTTATCTTGGGGCGTACTTTACAAAGATCGCAAATTACGCTGCATTTGTGTTGGGCTATATTTTTCATTGACATGTGACATTGGACACAAATCGTGCTTGACCTGGGTATGTGTAAACAAAAAGCTTTAAACTAGATATCAGGACATATTGATGATTTGACTTGTGTATCATGACGGTCCCTTCTGTTTGCTGACTTATCCCCAACCCATACTAACGCTGTTGGGCTGTCTGAAAAAACTTGCAAATAATACGGCTTGTGCTTTTGGATTTCTGTTGCACGCTGTAAGATGTAGGGTTCCTTCACGGGTATTCCTCATTCTGCACATTTCGTCAGTGCTTTACCAACTATAGAACCCCTTTGTTTTCTGACATATTCCCACTGGTGCCAATTGATTCCACCTTCCGCCCACTCCCACTCTTTTAATTCCTACACACACTGCTAATGGTAAGCAATATTCGTCTGCTTTGATCGAAATTACACCATTTATTGCTTTCTTTAGTTCCTTCCTGGCACCTCCTCCGCTCCCCCACAGGCATCTCCACCCTTGAAATATTAATGTGGCAATGACCATCTAGGGTAAATGACCTCTTACTATGCATCACACGCGATATATAATCTAGTATGCGCCATAAGAAAAATTGTGAAACTACTGTCGAGGGGATCCAGATTGAGTAGTCTAACTTATCCGATGTTTTCTGCATGCACACAAAGTCCGATTCCTTAAAACCATCCAAAAAGCTTTCAAAAATCAATTTTAAAATTTTAAAAACACCAACTATTACATTTCTTTCTGAATTTATGAACTTTTGTATTTTTATCGGATGAAACGCTACCAACTATGATTCGGCCAATGTGTTGAAACGTTTGATCAGTCTATATGCAACTTTGCGTACGGAATATGTATCTTGTACTTTACCTCCACCCCTCTTTATGCTCCCCTCCACCCCCTTCCCCTCCCTCTTTTTAATGGCTCTCCACCTGTCTGAGAAAGACCCACTCATTTTACATCTCTAGTGCCGGTGTAACGTGCTAATGCTCCTTGAAAACGTATGTTATAACACACTTTCTTCCGTGGCACACCCAATTTCGATGCCAAAGTATTCATAACCACCGAAGAATGATCGGATTTACATTGCATTAGCACGCTGCTCAGATTAGCACGTTACACTGGCATTATAACATTGAATCACAAGTGTTCTTATGATTATTTTGGGCAGGGAATGGGTAATGACTATGCATGAATGACAGATAATTTGTAAAGATGTATAATCTTTATTTTTTGAATAAGATTGAAATCGAAACAAATTGCAATAACTTACTGTCTAAACATACGAGATTAAAAAGAAAACCTCACTACCTTTCTAGTATTACACAATTAATTAAGAAAGAGCTGATCAACAGATGGGAGCTGTCGCTAGGGAGAGTCCCTCTTTCTTAATTGAAACTAAAGTTCGGATTCTTGGAATTCTTCCATCTTGTATTCACCTAGACGAATGTGCTTGAATTTGTCTCCTTTCTCCAGGTTGTTCACTGTGAAACTAACTTCTCCTTCATCGTTGATAGGTTCTGTAACCCCGTGATGGTCGTCATTCTCCATCGAGGTGTCTCACTCATAATGTACCTGCCTTCGATCTTTTGCGTAACACAAAATACGGGGTGAAAGCAAACACCGAAGGTTAAAACACTGTGTATCAACATGGCATAGCTGCACCAGATTTTCACCCTGCATAACTTGGTCCATATTTTTAGCTGAGTCAGATCGTAATCTATTGAAACCGCGTTTATAATCCTGTCCCCATGTCCACCAATATTTTACCATTAAACTTTACCACAGTTACCAATTTGCAAATTTCAATTAGGATGTCCTCGAAGGCTTTTCGTCCCCTTTTCCCCTCTGTATACATATATATATATATATATATATATATATATATATATATATATATATATATATATATATATATATATATATATATATATATATATATATATATATATATATATATATATATATATATATATATATATATATATATATATATATATATATATATATATATATATATATATATATATATATATATATATATATATATATATATATATATATATATATATATATATATATATATATATATATATATATATATATATATATATATATATATATATATATATATATATATATATATATATATATATATATATACATATATGTATATATATATATATATATATATATATATATATATATATATATATATATATATATATATATGTATATATATATATATATATATATATATATATATATATATATATATATATATATATATATATATATATATATATATACATATATATATATATATATCTATATATATATATACATATATATATATATATATGTATATATATATATATATATATATGTATATATATATATATATATATATATATATATATATATATATATATATATATATATATATATATATATATATATATATATATATATATATATATGTATATATATATATATATATATATATATATATATATATATATATTTATATATATATATATATATATATATATATATATATATATATATATATATATATATATATATATATATATATATATATATATATATATATATATATATATATATGCATATATAGCAGTTTGTTGCCTTCTCCTTCTATGTGTTCTGTTCTTAAAGACAATAGCTTATTTAATACAAGAGAAAGAAGAGAGATCACACATCAAATGTAAACACTTAATTTTGTACAGACGCAGCAACAAGGTTGTGTTACGGTTAACAGCTCACAATGTACACTTGGAATTAAAAGAAGGTAAAGCGACGCCAATTGAGGTGTAAATCTTCAGAACTTGGTTTAAATCAAACTTGATCAAATTCATAAACAATTTGAAAGAAACTTCTTGTTAGAAATTGCGAATGCTAGATCCGTCAGAAATAAAATACCTCTTATAGTATCATATTGTTGACTCTATCTTATCTTGATCTATTTTGTTTAACTGAGACATGGCTTAATGACTATGACGCTGTATGCGAGGCTGCCCTCTCCCATCAAAGTTTTAGCTTCCTTGGGGTTCCCCGCCCATCTGCCAGGTCAGGTGGTGGTACTGGCGTTATTTTCAGAGACACACTCAAGGTTAAATTGGTAAGAAATGCAGAAAGACATCTTTTAAGTTTTCTGAGTGGCAAATTGTTGCCCATCAGGTGACTTTTCGGCTTGTCATCTTATACCGACTTCCTTATTCTGAAGCTCACCCAAATACCACATTAACTTAATACTTTTTCATGAATTTAATGATTTTCTTGAGGAATGTGTACTGTGCCCTAAAAGACTTATCCTGACTGGTGATTTTAATATTCATGTAAATGATAACAGTAATTCTGATGCTTGTAAGTTTGCTGATATTCTGAATACTCTTAGCTTGAAACAACATGTCTGTTTTCCAACTCACGAGTCAGGTCATACCCTGGATCTTATCATTACAAGATTCACCAAAGATCTATTTATATCACCACCACAACCAGAATTTAAACTATCAGATCATTGGGCAGCTCATATCTGTTCTGAATATACCTGAAACATTGCTTTCAACTGAGGAAATCAAATACCGGAAATATCGGAACATTAATATTGACCAATATTGTGAGGATATTGCTGACTCACCTTTAATTAAAACAGACTGGTTAGATTTGGAATGTCTTGTGGCTTGCCACGACGAAACATTAATTTCCATTTTAGACAAACATGCTCCAGTAGCTGCCAAAGTGATTACCACTAGACCTACAGTGCCATGTTATTCAGATGATTATAAAACCCTACGCTCACAGTGCAGGAAAGTTGAAGGCTGTATCGGAAATCAGGTTTGGAATCTGATAGGCAAAAACTTCATTCACTTCGCAATTGTTACTCATTTCAGCTTAATTCTGCACAAAAAAAAATGTTACTACACTACAAAAATACAGGACTGTCAGGTGATACCAAAAAAAATTTTGGTGTTGTGAACTCACTGTACAAAAGCAGACATGTGGATGATTCTTTTCCACCACATGGTAATGCGGAAGAACTTGGTAATGACTTTGGAAATTTTTATGTTTCTAAAATTCAAAAGATTGAAGACAATATTGACACTATTAAAGTTGACAGTTTTGAACTCTGCGATGAACTCCACTGCATTGATGTGATTTTTGATTCCTTCACACCATTATCTGCACATGATGTTCGCAAACTGGTTATATCTTCTAAAAGTTTGAGTTGTATACTCAATCCAATACCAATATAGCTGCTTAAGGATTGCCTTGAATCACTTCTCTGTCCCTGTGCTAACAACGATGGTGAATTTATCTCTCAGAGATGGTGCAGTACCTAATAGTTGGAAGAATGCAACTATTGTCCCTCTGCTAAAGAAAGCAGGATTGGGGTATTCATTTTCCAACTACATACCTGTGAGTAATTTGACCTTCGTATCAAAATTGGTCAAGCGGGCGGTAGTTGACCAGATTGTTTCTCACTTCTCACAACATGCTCCCCTTCCAGATTGTCAGTCTGCTTACAGAAGAAAAAAAACTGCTCCACAGAAACAGTCTTGATAAAAACTCACAGTAATATTAAGTTAAATATGGACAAACAACGATGCACCCTCTTGTTATTTTTGGATCTGAGTGCGGCATTTAATACCGTAAACCACAGCACTCTCCTCAACACACTTTACTCTCAGTTTGGAATTGCTGGTGACATCCAGCAATGGCTCATATCATACCTATCGCCTAGAAAGCAACATGTTTTTGTTAATTAAAAGTGCTAGATCCAAAAACTTTCCGTTGGACTGTGGCGTACCTCAAGGCAGCTGCTTGAGTTCCATATTATTCTTGTGTTATGATTCTCAACTCTTCAGTATTGTGTCAAAGCATATCCCACAAGCCCATAGCTATGCTGACCATACTCAGCTTTACTGCTCATTCATTGCTGGCTTTATCTCAAAGAAAGAGGCAGTCGGGGCAATGCAATCTCTTATTGCTGAAATAAGGTCTTGGATGGTCAAGAATAATCTCATGATCAATGACTCCAAGATTGAATTTCTTCTAATTGGCACTCGTCATCAATTAGCTAAAGCTGGAGTCCAATCCATCAAAGTTGGTGATGCTGAAATAAAACTATTTGTTTTTGTAAAACAATTGAGTGTTCATTTGGACAATCACATGTCTATGAATATTCATATTGACAAACACCGAGAACAGAAATGGTTGCTGAGGAAAGCAGAGAGGCAGTACAAGCGAATACCGTCAGAGACAAAATTGCAGCATTACAAACATCTTAGGAACTTGTATGTTTTTGAGCTTAACAAAGCTCGGAGTAATTATTACAATAGTAAAATAGAGCTCGCTGGTAAAAACCAAAAGCAACTTTATTCCATAGTAAATGGCCTCTTGAACAGAAAAAAATCAAATCCTCTACCCAAATCTGAAAACAGAAAGTTACTGGCAAATTCACATAATTCATTCAATTCTTTTTTTGTAGACAAAACAATCAAAATACGTGATGAATTAAAGAGTACTGCCTCCGTTTCAGTGTGTGATGATTGTTTAAGGGAAATACCAAAGCTATCTGCTTTTCAACCTCTGGATGAGTGTGAAATAGCTAAACTCATCAGAGAGAGGCCAAAAACAAGCAGTGTGTATTAGACACAGCACCAACTACCTTGGTAAAACAATCGGTGGACGTTATCTTACCGCTTGTAACAAAGCTAATAAACAAATCAATAAGTGAAGGAATCTTCCCTCAAAAATGGAAGACTTCCATTATTATGCCACTAATAAAAAAGAAGGTTTAAAAACAGATTTCAAAAATTACAGGCCATTAAACAATTTGCCATTTCTCTCCAAGATTACAGAACAAGCAGTAGTGCCTCGATTAAACAGTTACCTTAATCAAAATATATGTTGTCTGCATACCAGTCAGCATACAGAGCCAACCACAGTACTGAGACAGCTCTTCTCTGCATGGTCTGACCTGCTAATGGCAATGTATAAGCAAATTATATCTTCAGTTGTGATGTTAGATCTGACAGTCTGAGTGCCGCTTTCGACTCGGTAGATCACATCATCATGCTCTCAGAGTTCAAGTCACAGTTTGGCATAAATGACATAGCACTTGAATGGTTAAAGTCTTACCTTTCAGACGCAAACAAAAAGTCATTATAAAAGACCAGTTATCTGACGAAACATCAATCAACTTTTCTGTTCCACCATGGAAGTAGAAGGGTCCACAGGAGTCATGCTGTGGACCTATCCTGTTCGCTCTCTATGCTGCATCCATTTTTGACATTTTCTACAGTTCAAGGAGCATGCACCAATGGCTGCTGGGTATGCGGATGACCATAGAATAATGCTTAGCTTTAAGATAATTGATGAGATGTCTGAAGCATTCGCTATTGACCAAATGGAAATGTGTATTGCTAATGTACAAAATTGGATGATTAGGTATTAGTTGAAAATGAATAATGATAAGACCGAAATCATTTTCTTTGGCACCCCTCAACAACTAAAGATTGAAACAGTTCGGGTTGGTGGTCTTCCTATAAAGGCTGTTAACTGTGTTTGTGACCTGGGAGCATGGCTTGATTGCAATCTGAATATGAAATCACATGTGATTAAATGTAGATCAGCCTTTCACAATCTTTACAACATTAACAGAATCAGGTCCATATTAAGTAAAGAATCAACTCATTCATTTGTTCATGCACGTGTTTATACTCATATTGACTATTGCAACTCCCTTCTTGCTGGTATGCCATCTAACTTCATTCAGTATTTTCAAAAAGTTTCAAATTGTGCAGCAAGGATAGTCAAAAAGACCCAGAAATATGATGATCATGTCACACTTATCTTATACTACCTTCCTTGGCTCCCTGTTAACATGCGTATTCAGTACAAAGTTTTAGTTCAAGTCTTCAACTACATCCATGGCAAAGCACCCCAGTATCTAAGGGAACTCATTGTTTGTAAAAGACCTACACGGAACCTCCGCAATCGTTCGTCATTCTGGCTCAATGTTCCAAGCATTAAACACACAACACTTGGGGGAGGGCATTTGCACGGGTGGGGCCTCTATGGTGGAATCAACTTCCTAATTATATACGCAATATTAATAATCACATCAAATTTTTTAGATCGCTGAAAACCCATTTATTTAAGTTGTATTTTAAGTGTTGATTTCTTTGGCTGGGCATTTAGTGTATCATTTATTCATGTTATTCTACTTTCTTATTTTTTGTAAAGCGTTTTTGAATATATGTATACTAAAAGCGCTATATAGATTTATTATATTATTGGAAAAGTTTGTTCCAAAGCTTTTCACGGTCTTTATACATTCGTCAGATTGCCAAATATCTAAATGTAGATTCCGTGAAAACCCTATTAATGCTTTTGTTATAAGTTACATTGATTATTGTAATTCACTTTTTGTTGACCTACCTGATTATCAACTTTACAGAATTCAAATAATACTTAATGGTGCTGCTCGGTTGATTTTCAGACTACCAAATTTTTTCTCATATTGATGCCGTTTTGAAGTCCCTTCGCTGGTTACCAGTCAAACAAAGAATCTATTATGAAATCAATTTACAAGTTTTCTAGTGCAATAAGGCTTTGCTCCCAATTATTTGTGTGAACCATCCCGCTATGACTTTCGTTTAAAGTCCCTATTTGTTCTTTGTATTAAGCATACAACTCTTGGCGAAAGGGCTCTTGCTTATAAATGTTCTTGATTGTGGAATTCGCACCCAACTGAATTTAAATGTGATCTCTGACCTTTAAAACTAAACTTATTTTTTTTTTTAGAGACATTCATCTAATGTGCAGCTTGATCCATTGATTTTCTATTTATGTTGTTATTTCTGTATTCTTATTTTTGTTTTCGTATCTAATTTCCTTGTATGTAAAGCACTTTTCTATGTTTTTTCTTTCTTCAAAATTAGCGCTATTTAAATTTTATGTATTATCATTATTATGATCAAACAAGGATGTCTGAGGCCGAACAAGGAAGTAAAATGATATAGCGAAATTCCAGTTTCCTTGTAATGTGTGCAAGGTATAGCAAATGATATCGAATTAATTCCAGCACCTCAGGTGCTAGCATTAAAGCCGAACAAGATAAAATTGTGTAAATATTTTTGCGAATCTCCAGTAAATTCATCTTATTCTGCGCCGAGCCCTCCGTTCTCTAATGCCTTTAATAGCGCCTGCTATCAACGGTATAACAGCGGGTAATAATTTGACTGCTGTTAATGCCACAGCACCGATGTCTACCAAACCACCAGTTTAATTATTTCTCCTTCTGTGACGACGCTTTCTAGTAATCTTTTTGCGTTTTGAAGCCATTCAGTATTATTTCTCGCTATTTATAATTTTTAAAAACCCAGAACAAAATTTTTGTTCATAGACAGTGCGTACAAATTGGGTTCTGCTATAAACAGGTGACCGACAGTGCTCAATAACTCTGTATATCTTTTACGACTGCTAAAAAAGCAGCAAGCATCAGATCGTTTTTTTTTGCTGCCTTTAAAGATTTTTTTGTTTTTCACGTTTTATTGTTCTAGTATCTTTTCTGATTTTCCTCCGCCGGCCGCCGGCTACGCCCTTCATGATTCACCGTCCTCCACTGTGGTCTGCCGTTGTCCGTAAGGCTATTATATATATATATATATATATATATATATATATATATATATATATATATATATATATATATATATATATATATATATATATATATATATATATATATATATATATATATATATATATATATATATATATATATATATATATATATATATATATATATATATATATATATATATATATATGTATATATATATATATATGTGTATATATATATATATATATATATATATATATATATATATATATATATATATATATATATATATATATACACATATATATATATATACATATATAAATATATATATATATATATATATATATATATATATATATATATATATATATATATATATATATATATATATATATATATATATATATATATATATATATATATATATATATATATATATATATATATATATATATATATATATATACATATATATACATATATATACATATATATATTTATTTTCGCTTTGTTATTTTCAACCGAACGCGGTGGTCCTTACATATTTACCCTCTAGATAAGTACACCACTCACTTCCCTCACTTTTCAATTCACCTGGTTTCAGACCGTATCACAGCAACGTATTGATCACTGGTAAGTTCTTTCATTACTAATCAGTTTGCGAATGCATAACAAGTAGTTTGCATTTTTGAGTTTTCAAGAAAATAACTCTATAATAAAATAGATCAGATTTCAGCAGCTTTTTTAATTCAATTTACATAAAACTTCTCAGGGTTTTTCTTGTCTGTCTTTAACTTATTAACAGTATGCAAATTTCCTTAGCAACGCTCATAACAACGTGACTTAGGTCACGAAACTCCTCTCTACACACCACCACCACCTCACCACTACATACAAAAAATAAACAAAGTAAAAAAAAGTATAAAAAAACATTAATTCACCCTCACAAGCACCCACACAAACCTCCTTCATCCCACAACCCCATTACCACCACCCACCCTTTAAACAAAGCAGCGCCCTTAATCCCTTAAACACATTCAATAACGCCATCTCAACACCTTACAATTCCCTCTAAACATCTCACAGCGCCCTCTAAAATACCTAAGAGAGCCTCCAAAAACTTAAACACTTCAACAAAGTATAAGATTTGACCTCATTTGCATACAAGTCACGCCCCAAAATGACCTAGGTCACACAACTCCTCGCTACACCCCAATACCACCTCACCTCATCCCTATATCACCTCACCTCACCCATCACCACCCCAATAAACATGCAAAAAATAAAGTCCACAAAAACAGCTCAAAAATCGGCCAAGTCCGAAAATACACACTCCAAAAACAAAGTAAGTCCGAAAAAATTATATTTTTTCGGGGATTAACCGAAATATATATCAGCAGATATTGCGCAATATCCATACTAATGAACCTGCTGTTGCGCAATAATTAGACCTTTGTCCGGTGAACACCACCATTTTTCCGGTGAACGCCATGATATACGGGGGTATTCACAGGACAGGACAGATTGTACCTTAACGGTGAAAAGCTTCCCCTGAAAGGAATTCACTAGGAAAAGATTAAAATAAAATTTGAAAATTGCTAAAATTGATGGAACTTTTAGTAAGATCATTGGAAAATATGATAAATAGGCCTCATATACTTATATTTTAAAGAATTTTTTATAAATTATGAGCTAGAAAAAGAGACAAAGGCCTTTTAGGTTTAAAACAAGTCAAATTTGTAAGCTGGGCTCCAACTCTGTTTTTAAAAGAAATTTGAAGATAGTGTATGCGCGCGAAGCGCGTGAAATTTTACAATTTTAGTCTTTTTACGACGATATTTGTGTTACTTTCATTAATAAAAAGATATATATATAGCCTTTAAGAAATGTTTTTTAATGTTTGAAAGGACAAGTGAATTCCATCTCTGCAAAAGTGTGCCACCTTTCTCTCAGAAAAAGGGCAATTTTCCTTACTAAAAAAGAGCGCTTTCTAAACTTGTAAGAAAAGTGGGGGCACGTGCTCCCTGTGCCCCCGGTTCCAATAACTACCCTATGGTAAGAGGGGTATATGATTGGTAGTAAGCTCCATTCTGCAACATGAAAGTAAGAATCTACGCCTCTGCCCGTCCACTCAAGTCGATTGCAGCAGTTCATGCCTCCCTTTATGATCGAAAACACTGAAGTATGAATATAATGATAATTATTTGAAATGAGGCTATAACTCAAATTCAAAAGTTGTAGATACTGTTATGAGATATGGGCCCTGGGATTCAAAATAAGTATATCCTAGCTATGTAGGAATCAAGTCATCTGCAATATATATATATATATATATATATATATATATATATATATATATATATATATATATATATATATATATATATATATATATATATATATATATATATATATATATATATATATATATATATATATATATATATATATATATATATATATATATATATATATATATATATATATATATATACACACACACATATATATATATATATATATATATATATATATATATATATATATATATACACACATATATATATATATATATATATATATATATATATATATATATATATATATATATATATATATATATATATATATATATATATATATATATATATATATATATATATATATATATATATATATATATATATATATATATATATATATATATATATATATATATATATATATATATATATATATATATATATATATATATATATATATAAAACAAAATAGAAAAAAATGCCAAGGTCTCTAGCCAAGAGAATTTTCTATAAACCAAATATTTCAAAACTCCTGTTTCCTTCTTCAGTGGTATGAAGTCAAATAACGCTAGAAGATAACAGCGATGATGGCTTGCACGTTAGCACATTACACAGAGCGCCAAAAATCGTACGCGTAAATTAGTAGGCGCAAAAGGGGAAAAGAGCGCAGAGTAAAAAACCGGCGCCAAAATGCGCTACGGCACAAACCAACAGGGGGACTAATGAGACGAAGTGGAAGTGGAAACATTTCCCCCTAAAAGCAGAAAAAGGAGAAAGATAAGACAGGTCTCTATTAAGTCCATGGATGTGGCTCTTAGTTTTAATCATGAATTGCAATTCAAACAACTTTCTATCTTCCGTGCCTTTAAAGTTCCCCCTGATGAGAACCACCTTCAAATGTTCCAACTTATGTCTAGGCAAGTTAAAATGCCCTGCCACGGGATAACCCTCACTGTCACCGTCAAAATCGCGAATAGACTGCTTGTGGTTATTGAACCTCAATCGGTAAGAGGTTCCAGTCTCACCAATATAAGAAATTTTCGGACATCTCGAACACATCACGCAGTAAACCACATTTGAAGAATCACAGGAAAAAGTTCTCGGTTTAATCACGTGAGTCCTCGGGAGAGATACCGTCTCATCCGTGACTAAGTGCCTGCAGATTAGACAACATGGCTTCCTGCAGGGTTTATTACCTCGCCCAGGCATCCTGCGCGATATGTTGGAACGTACCAACAGATTCTTAAGACTCGGCGGCTGCTTTAGTGCCACAACCGGTGGTGCAGAGAAAATTCCTCCAATCTCTGGGGCCTGTTTCAATATCCCCCATGACGATTTAATACACTTCAAGAGAGGCTGTATCTGTGTACTGTGCTGCGAAACTACGAGGGGAATGCGTGCGGTCTTAGTCTTAATCCGGTACACAGTAAGCGTTTAGAGTATTAACGAACAAATTATTAACGAACAAATTATTCATAATTTAGTAAAGGTATACCCTCGCACGCATTTACACTTTACTACTGGTTGCGTAACCGATGACAATGTGGGTACGCCGAGTCCCTCCACACACACTTTTCTTAAAGGTAATGTTGGGACCAAGCATCCGTAATTTAGACTTACATACTCATAAAGCAAAGCATTCACATCTGCCAAGCTTTATTTTTTGAAGAAGTAGAGAAACGTGCCACGTGCTCCCGGTTCAATATGGCTTGAGAATAGGCGGAATTTGAAGAAGCAATGAGGCACTTTCTGTACCTCCACTTCTTCCATGTATATACTTTTTTATGAGAATGTTTTGTATCTTAGCGTGATTTCACACTTTCTACTTTTCCCCATCTGGTAGACATATCCCAGCTATGCTCTTTAGATTAAGAGATTGTTGGCAATTCCCATCGGATGAATAGGGAAAAGGCCTACTTTTGAACAATACTGCTTAGGAAATTAGTGTGGCCATATCACCCTCCCAACACGACTTCTGGTAAATGAAATGCTTTAATTGTGTCAAATGAATACTAAATGTTTGTTACAACTTCTATTTACTTTGTAGGATGGATTTGTGAGTGAGTGGATTTCTATTTTGTCAAGCTTCACGAATGACCTAGAATAATTTCATAATTTTAGAAGGTGCGCCTTCAATTTTCAAAAGGGCACCTCCTGCCCCCCCATCCAACTTTACTCTAGGGCAAGAGGTAGTTGCCCCTGTTGTTCCGACACTGCTGCTTGCCATAAACGCGACACGCCCTTCTTCACCTTCAGTTCTATACAAAGTTTAAAAAGTGAAATACAGAGATAAATCTTGAGTGGTCTTTCAAATATTTTAGACAAGTCCGTCCCCTTATCATACGGTAATAACTAACCTTTTTGTTGACAGATTGTAGAAAGTACAACATAAAGTTGTTATGTGCAAGCTACATTTCAACAGTGGGTCACCTTTAATTTGTGCGGGAAAAAACAGTGATGTGTTAATTTGGATTCTGCAAACTTTGATTTTGAATGTCAAATATGTAATGATACAAAGTTCAATTGATTTCAAGCAACCAACAAAATGTATAAAGTTCCAGTTTATCAGTTTATTTGCTTTTCTACATTGTTTGGGACATTAAATATTGCGAATCATGATCAACAATCCAGGGGCGGCAGAGCCTTCAAGAATTAAGAAAGAGAGGGGGTGAGGAGGGTAATGAGGTCGGGTAAAGTGATAACACCTGTCCTCGGCTCCGCCGCCTGTGAACACAATTTACTAATCGTGATGTAAATATTTCCGACTTTTGATCTATAATTTCCCAATTTTTTAGATTTTGGTATGAAATTTTTCTACACTGTCCCGCATTTTGGTCCTAAATATATGGATCTAAAATGCAAAAAGTTCGTTTCTGCAAATTTAAGAGGAAAAGGAAAAAAGTTAATCAGTAATTTTCTGACCGATAAAAGATATAAATTTTCTGGCGAAGTTGAGACGAAGACACATTATTTTTCCTAAATGATGCTGCCGTATTCTGTACATGCTTCCAAAATATGGCAGGCGAAAAAGTACCCTTTAAATCTTTTGCACCCTTTATATGCCGCACTTTTATGCCGACACTTAGGTCTTAACATGGTGATTAAAAATCGGGTATACATGCACCTGAAAACGAAGAAAAACAAATTAAGAGAAATTACACTTTTTATGTCGAAAACAGCCATTTTTTATAGCATAAAGGATTGTTGAGTATCACAACTATTATTTGTATTAGCACAGGCGAAAATAACGCTTTAGATAAAAGAAATAAATATCAAAAGGGCACTTTTTACCCTCTTGAAACGAAGAACACTTAGCTCCCCCCCCAATAAAGGGGTGAAGGACAGGGGCGATCTCCCTCGGTGCCCTGTGGTGCATGAAGGCGTTATTGGGTTCCCCGTGGTGCATGAAGGCGTACTTGGGCTCCCCCGTGGTGCATGAAGGCGTTCTTGTGGTACATGAAGGCGTTTTGGGGCTCCCCCGTAGTGCATGAAGGCGTTCTTGGGCTCCCCTGTAGTGCATAAAGGTGTTCTTGGGCTCCCCCGTAGTGCATGAAGGTGTTCTTGGTCTCCCCGTTGCCCCGTGGTGCATGAAGGCGTTCTTAGTCTTTCCGTTGCCCGTGGTGCATGAAGGCATTTTGCCCCCTCCCCCGTGGTAGTGGTGCATGAAGGCGTTCTTGTGCTCCCCCGTGGTGCATATGGGCGTTCTTGTGCTCCCCGTGGTACATGAAGGCGTTCTTGGGATCCTCGTGGTGCATGAAGGCGTTCTTGGGCTCCCCTGTTGTGCATGAAGTCGTTCTTGTGCTCCCTGTTGCTTGTGGTCTGTTCTTGAGTATGATGTATGAACGAGAACACACTGAGATTCAATTTTGATTGGGGATAGGTGTAGATTAAAAATCGCTTAACCATATTCAAGTGCTCCCATTCAAATAATTTTGGTGACGGATTGAAATAAAAATAGTTATATAAGAAAATTCATCTGGTTACTGAAATATATTATTCACATCAACATTTTAATTGTATAATTCAATACATACAGTCACAGAACTGCAGAATGAAGTGGATACATTCATTAAACAAAAGTGTAATGCTATCTGTATACCATTTTTAATACTTCATTTGAATTTTATAAAATTATCGCCTAAGTCTTAATTCCATATAATTAAACCTGGATTAAGCTGTACAATTGGAAACACAAAAACATATCTATGTGTACTCTAAAAAATGTTTGATCAAAACAAAACTTTCCAACGTGGCTATCAAATCAAGACTCTTATAGCATATTTGCTTTATACCCAGCCCATGCTTCTTTGTTACGTCCGTCCTTAATAATTACAATTATAATTTTTTTAAGTCAATCATTTATCCAATTATAATGCGACTCTTTTATTCATGTTACTCTTTTACACTTGCCCGTATGATGAAATATTTCAAAACAATGGGTTAAAATTGTTAGAAATTTTGGAAACATTTTGCAACATTTCCCGAAAATTGAACAAAATTCCCAAAAATGACAGATATTTCCCGAAGATGAAGGAAATTTCTCGATCATAAGGCAAATTCCTGAAAACAAAGAAATTTCTCGAAAATCTAAAGAAGTTTCCCGAAAATACACGGATAATTTCCCAATTACTAGCATGATATCGATGGGCTCGATAAAACCATTCATTTGCTAAACCCTTACTTCTGAGGTGTTAAAGGAGAAAATCAATACCGGAAGTAATAATGAAATAATGATAATAAAGCGCCAAAACCAGAAAGAGTTATCTGCCCAGGCGCTGATCATAAGCCTAGTTACATACATACTTAGTTATACATATAAAATTAATAGATACATTAGTTTGCAGTTAGCTTAATTTGAAGTCTTTGGTTAACATTAGAGCTTTAATGCAATTATAAAGTTACTTTCTAAATGTAGCTATAACCAACTACAGTATGCAATTCTTTAGCTGATTAAAGCAAAAGTAAAATGAAGACAATCATGCATAGACGTAGAAGCTGGAGAAACTTTTCTGAAAAGAAAGAAAAAATTCTATAACACTCTAAGATTGCCCCAATAAGTCTACCGTTTGTAATGACATTATTAATTATTATTGATTAGTTCTCATTTAGCGCCCACTTCTACAAAACAAATATACAATCAGCAGGACATTACATACACCACATACTTATTTAAAAACAACTGAACTTAATAGAAAAAAAACACTGAAAAGCATTATGAAAAAGATTATTTCTTAATTTCTTTTTAAAAGCGTTAAAATTACTAAAGGTGTTAATGTCAATTGGTGGCTTGTTCCATTCCCTAGGCCCTCCCACAGAAAAAGCGCGATCCCAAAAAGTTTTCCTTTGCGTTGATATTACGTGATATGTAGTTTTATATCTTAATGCTTACTTACTTTTCTTTTCATTAAAGTAAGTTACCAAATGATTAGGAGCTAAACCATTTACACATGTTTAGGACATACATAGTAATCTAAAAAGTATTTTTGAATTAAATGGAAGCCAATGCAATTCTTTATAACATTCTCTTGTACTCTAATCATATTTACTTCTATTTAGAATAAGTTTTGCAGCAAAATTTTGAACCCGTTGTAATTTCATTATGGACGATTTTGGTAGGCCGTATAATAATGTACTACAATAGTCCAGTTGAGAAATGACCAAAGAAAGTACCAAGTGCTCAAGGGACTTTCTATCTAAATGGCTACGAAATACCCTTAAATGATACAAATTGTACAGCACTTCTGCATTTTTCACTTATATGATTGTGGTAGGATGTTTCTGTATCCAGCCATACTCCCAAATACTTAATACAATTGCTTTCGTGTATGTGTACATCATTGGTATTAATACCCTTGGTAACACATTTCTTAATTTGAGATTTACTGGCAAATTTGATATTCACTTTTACAATTGTTCAACTTAAGTATATTTTCATTCATCCAATTTGAGATTGTTTTCGCACAGTCTTCAAAAGCCTTAATATAATTTCTCTCATTCTCAAGGCTATTTGCTTTGAAAAATTCGTAGTATGCATGGTCGTCAGCATACCCTACAATGGCTACCTGTTTCACGTCTTCTTGAGTACTGGTGGCAATGTATTACTTTAATGTACTTGCATACAAATTGTATGCTACAGGGCTCGCACAGCTCCCTTGTGGGACAGATAATGGGAGAAACTCTTTGGAAAAGGACTGATCTACCCGAACCTTTATTTAACATCACTGCAACTGCAACACTGCAACATAACATCACTGCAACTGGTTTACAACTTTTACAATTTTACGTGTTCACAATGTGGCCAAAAAATTAATACTTGTATACGTAAAACGTACACAATTTAAAAATGCAACCTACAGAGTTTGGAGAGTTATCAGCTCGGCTTTTCAAAACCTCTTTGTACATAGTCTGATAGTAGCTAAGCATTTTTCCATTGGGGTGACATCTCTAGGTAAAAGTTTACCAAAAAGTTTACAGAAAGTTTAAAATCATATATACAACGGTGGAAGTATGATGATTAAACAATGAGTTATACATCGACCGGTTCTTGCATCGACCACAACTTATAAAACGAATAGAATCAAAATTGATGAAGAAGTAAAAACGCGGCTGATAAGGAATGATAACCTAATAACAGATTCCACATGACAGTACGGGAGATACTGTGACCCTCGATAGAGGGCTTTGTTTCTCAAATATATCAGGCTGGAAAAACCTTGTTTAATTTGGCAACAAAAAATACACATTAGTTGGAGATACTGTGACCTTCGATTGAGGGTTTTGTTTGCACTCGATCGAGGTACCTCCCGGACTGCGCTGCATGGGGCCTGACCAGATAGAAATGTAAGATGAATTTAACAAACGTGATTTTGAGCATTGCTATCCTGTATAACAAACCAAAGCATTATGAGATGTGATGTAGGTAGCACATTAACCAAGTTACGCATTAAAAGATAAATTATAATAAATTACACTATAATTATATTTATAATTTGAGACATAGCAAATTTTTATTACTGAGATTACGATATAGTAAATAATTAGGAAACCAATGTTAAACAAAGCTTCCCATTGGTGAGAAAGTATGTAAAAAAGCTAAAGTTACTAACTTATATGATACTTCAGATTTGAAATTAAGTATATTACATTAAATACCCAGCAGTTCGGTCCACGCTCCGATTGGGAGATCTCCTGATCAGGAAATCGAGACATGCGCAGTAACCATGATTTAAAGTGTTTTAAAATTGCAGCCCTTAGTTTTTGTTTCGCTTTTCAAATTCTGTTATTCTAAAGTTGCATACTTTGAAAATGATACTGAAACAATGTTTTGAAATTCACTGTTCAGGAATTATTTTCATGAATTTTTAAATTACTTCAAAAATTCCTGGTGAAAGTCAAATTTGCGCTGGTGAAAACAATTTTATCGTTCTGTTGCACCAATAAAATTAGAATATTTCGCATGCCGTGCATTTTTCCTACCTTTGGCTTAAACCTTTTTACTGTTATGTATTTTTTAGAGAGATTTGAATTTGGAAAAAGTGCATTGTGGGTCATAATGACGAGAAATATCTCAATTGGGAGATCACCTGGTAAAGTCAAACGCGGAAGTGACGTTACCAGCACGGCGGCGTTCAATTCTGGATTATTTATGGGACGATACCTTTCCTTTAACTTGCGATATAAGATACCATTTTCCATTAAGTTGCGATATAAGATACCATTTTCCTTTAACTTGCGATATAAGATACCATTTTTCTTTAACGTGCGATATAAGATACCATTTTCCATTAACTTGCGATATAAGATACCATTTTCCATTAACTTGCGATATAAGATACCATTTTCCTTTAACTTGCGATATAAGATACCATTTTCCTTTAATTTATAAGATACCATTTTCGATATAAGACACCATTTTCCTTTAATTTGCGATATAATATACCATTTTTACAATGAAGATGATTTTCGTTAATGCAAGTGATGTGATAAAAATGATACTGCCTTTCAGATGAGGTCAGGAACAAATAAACAGATAAAGAAGTATACAAGGCTAAAAGTCAGTTTAGCACTGATTTACACGTCAATATTTACATTGAAATAAATGCCAGGAAATGGGAATAATAGCAACAAAATTGCTTCTTGTATAGTCTGAAATGAAAAAAGTAACGTAAGACGGAAGTTATCATTCATATTATGATAATTATGTAGATGACTCCCATTAATGAATGTGTCAAGTTGTGAATAAAGTGATGCAGTCGTTTAGAACTATGCAGGAAAGGAACATCACCTATTTTGACATACTCACTGGGCAATTGCCTGTGCACATTGCATTTGTCCTCACTCAACCCACTCTGGAAAAGTCTACCTTCATTAATTAATTATCAACATATCAAAAATGCCGAAACAAGTGTTTCGTCAACGAAATGATGTAATGTTTCTTGATTTCAGACTGCTAGATCTTTACAAAAGCAAAAAAGGATGTCAAAAATGAACACACAGAATGTCGAGAAACACGATTTATTACAGGTACACAAAAGTTTCACCCTTTCCACAAAATTTGACCAGAAAATTTACTAGATATGGGGAAGGCGTAAACCCGAATGATCCTTTCGTGTATTTTCACACTATATTTTTTTTTTTGAATAGTTGAAAGAAATGTACCACACCAATACAAAATGGAAATCGAGAAAACATTTTTTAGAAATTAAAAAATAGCAGCGATGCTATTTATGATGTAGTCCGCGAATAACAAAGTAATTACGTAAGAGGGGAATATCTTATTCTTTCGGTTTTCATTAACTTAAAATTAACACATTTTGGTTTGTCTGACGAAACAGAATCCCGCTTAAATACATTGACGTTACCATCGCAGTCATATAAGTGCAGCTGCTTTGATTTGTAGATGATAGCTTTTTTAGTGCCAAGAAATCTTGTTGGGAAAACTTCCCTTCAATAACCGAATTTGGGAACGGCTGATGCGAGTAAGGAACGTGACTCATTGCTATTGGTATCTTCCAACCGTCTGGAGCATCTAATGTTGCAATTACCTTCAAGGTATCTGAAGCATACTCTGTAACTCCCCAATCATTTTGGCTAATATCGATATTACTCTTTTGGCGAGTCCAAAGCACAAAGATAGAAAAACTGAGAGAGGACGAATGTTTTAATTGGGATTGGGGATTTGAACGGTAAGGATCATAATAACCCGACGACTGAGCACCATTGATTTGATAAGGCTCAGAAATTGTAATGCTCTTTGCACTCATCTTGGGATCTAAGCCATCTTCACCTTCAGCAATTGGAGAAGGATACCTGAATATAACGCCAGATGTAACGTTACCCTCATAGGTCTGCTGGTATATCAAAGAGGTTGCACTAGCGCCATATAACATGCAAGCATTCATTTCACTCTTAAATGAGACAAGACACGAACATGGACTACCCTCAAGTTGAACTGATTTAAATATATTTATTACATTACCCTGTTTGGGAGTTAAACTCGCAATCAAAACTTTCGTTGATTGCAAGATGAATAAAAGATCATCCCCTTCAGTGATTTTACTTTCATGGTATGACTGCATGTCAACTATATCACTTTCAAAAAAATCTGATTCTACTAGACTATTTTCAATCATTCTTGACCCATCCCCTGTATTGATAACAACGATATCTTGTCTGCAAGCAAATGCTAAATACTCTGAACCTCCGGCTATGCAAAAGGTTGCACCATCTGGCATATCACCTGACCATTCGTATGGCGAAGACTTGAACCATTTTGCCTGATTTAACATAGAATTGCTTGTTCCAGAAACACCCACTTTACCAACATAAAACAATTTCCGAGAATTACGGGGTCTAGCCAAAACAATAATTTCACCTTCATTTGTTGGATCTTTTGACACGTTTTCTTTACCTTTCTCAGCTGTTGTCATTTTTGCAACAAGCTGAGATATTTTGTCGTTTTGACTATTTCGATACAATAAAAACTTCAAACTAAGCAGTTCTATGTCTGCTGTAATAAAACCAAGGGATAGATTGCTTATCTGTTTTGGTACAAACGCAATTCCCAAACCTGACAGTCGTTCTGGGTGGTCAAATTTCTTGGATTCTTCCTCCAGATTCCGTAAAGCGCTTTCAAGGTGTGAACCCATTGCAAGGAATTGCCAATCGTTTTCAATATTTGACAAACGGGTGGCTAAGCCCTGTATGTTATCACACTGTTGTTTAAAGTTAGAGGCTTCCCTAGCGCAACTCTCGATTTTTCCGCACACCTCTTCTTTTTGCTGTTGAACTTCAGCGCTTAGGAGAATTTTTCCATCTTCGATTGATTTGATCTTTTCATCAGCAAGTGCAATAATATCATCCTGAAAGTTGACTGCCTTTGTAGAAACAGCTTCAATGGCTCCTTGGGCCTGAACTGTATACTCCCGGCACTTTTGAACATTAGCACCACTTCTTTTGAGTAAACGAGGAAGACAAGTACGCATTTCCGTCACTTGGTTTGCTACAGAGGTGCAGTCATGGTTATTATGCTGTGTTACAATACAGTCACCGCATATAATTACCTGACACAGCTTGCAGAAAAAGCGAAGTGGCTGTCCTGGATGCTTGTCACACTTAGGAATGGTAAAGGTTCGATGTTTACCTGCTGGGCGAGCTTCAAGGACATCTGATATCAAAATTGTTTTGTGTTCTTTCATTACTTTCCAACTGGAATGTACTTCACAACAACTCATACACATAGCGAAGCCACAATCCTCACAAAATAACTTGACGCCATTCCCACCACACTGTCCACAAGTATGAATGTCAAATTTTAACACATTTTCCAGCAAACCTATCTTTTCTTTCATGTTTTCAAGGTAGAAATTGGTTGGCAGGGCACTTAAACCATCCTTAGATAATTCTGTGATATCCTTGCAAGTTGGACAAGAAATTGTGTTATTGGCATGCTTGACGACAAACTTTTCTAAACACGCTTCACAAAAGCTGTGAACACACGACAACATTTTAGGTGTCTTAAAACGATTCATACACATTTTACACTGAAGCAGATCCTCACAAATGTCTCGTACAATTTCTTGAGAAGCCATAATGCTATCCTGATGGTTGCGCTGAATGTGTAACGGTAAACCGTCAAATTATACACATATACAGGTGAAACGAAGCTACCGCATGCATGTAAATAAATCTTGCTAACGAAATAAGCTTTTGTGAAACGGGGTAAAGTTTATATGCCTCAGAAATATACCAGACAGTTTATTGCGCATGTGTCACAGACAGACATTACATTGTCGTATACTATGAATAGATTGCCTAGATCACATGCATCCTAAATCCAGCATCCATAAAACAAACAAGAGCATTAACTAACATGACCTTTGAAACCCAAAGCTCGAAAATTGTTGTGAAATAAAATCATCAGCTAATCTTATATTAAATTTGATTACGCAATTATCGGTTAAAACACCGTTGATTCTAACTATCGCAAGTACTATTGCAGAATACAACAGTCTTAGTTTGCTCCGCGGATCCAAGGCTTAGGTCGCTATGGGGTCAAATTTTACTTTAAAATATACAAGTGGGCATCATCAAGCGTTTCGTGATAGCATTGTTACTATCATAACCGAATACGCAGGCGACGACCCCGTCATTGTAATTGTGTGTTCACTCGTCGTCGTCGAAATCTTTCTCCATTGACGAAGCTAGGGTTTTCTCCAGGGGATAAATTTATGGCCGTTAATTTCGATTCTAGCAATAACATTTGAAACGTTTTTGCTATAGAATGCTTGCTGAACATGCTGAACGCAAATGAATTTAGCACACCAATTGGCACACCAAAATTCGAAAACATTTTTTCGACTTTTCAGCTACAATCTTGGACAAAACTGTTGGAACACTTTAGCTATTTGAGAACTATATATGTTATAATGTTATGTTTCTTTAATATTTTTTCCTGAGAATTGTAACCCCCTACTTTCTCCGTCCTTTTCAATGTTGAATTTCTTTCTTTCTGAACGTCATTTCCAAGAAAAACAGTAGCAACGGCCATCATTGCATGGGGAGGGGGAGGGGAAGACAATTAATATAGTGAGGTAGGGGAAAAGGACCATGAAATAAAAAAAATTCCTTAAAATTATAAAATATTAATTACAATTGAAAAAGTAGAGATTGAAGAAGCAACAGAAAAAAATTCCAGCATTTCTGATTTATAAATGTGGAAGAATTTACAATAGAAAAGTAGCTTCATGAAAAACATCACATATTTTCACTAAGTTTTTCAATGAGTTTTATCCAAGATTGTAGGTGACACTGCGAATTTTCGCCTCCTCATTCCCGGGATATCGCCCAACCTCAAGTATAGCTAGGTCACAGTATTGTTATGGAATTATTAAAGTACTCATTTCGTATGTTTGGCAACCTTTAATATGTATTTTGGTGGAAGTGCTTCTTACGACGCTTTTTTTCCCCCCTCCCTTATCTTACAAGCTGACTATATAGCCAGACAGCCATGCGCATGGTTTACACACTTACCACATCATGAAATCTCATTATAGGTTGCTCCAGGTGAATATCTTATTGATTATGCATTTCAGCGATGTTGCATACATTGCACCGTATTCTACTTACCGTATGGTCTGTAAAAGATATGGAAAGATATTTCCATGTACCTTTATTACGCAAACACAAACTATCAAATGAGGTGTCGTATCATTTGATCACTCAAACATGGACTTCGACGTAGTCTTAATCAATGCAGCTGTTTTCAACAGGGTCGGAAAGTATGTTGAGATACACGCATGTGTGTTTTTGACTTTGTAACCAGAAAACTGAATGTAAGCAATACTTATTTGTTTGTGGCATGCAGGCCCATAAGCAAATGACCATGCCCAGTGCTGACCATGGACGGCCCAAGCTATATAGTCCTTTTCATATCGGAATCGGCAATTTTCGGAAAAATTAATTTGAATAATGTCACATGGCCGAAATTCATATATCCTTTATGGACCAATGGTATACTGGGGGAATCTTAGTTTTCGTCCAATCAAATGCCTGGGGAATCTTGGCCGTCTGCACAATTCACGCACGGTGTGGGACCAAGTGTATAAAAGATGCTCTCAAACGCACTTATTATACGTGCGTTATACGTGCAGGTTATAAGAACGCAAATTGTTTTTTAGAAAATTTTCTTCCAAAACTGCATCTGATTGATTGAGTGGGTATGCAAACGGAAAATTCTCCCAACAGTTGATTGGTTGAAGTACGGAAGAAATAACGTTTGGCTAAACTCGGTTAAGTGTGAAAAGGTCTGTATGCAAATATCTTAGTAACTAAGGATAGTATAAGACCAAGGGATGTAACGTCTAAAGAAAACCCCGATGTGATTAACTGCACGTACTTCATTGATCCATTGGTTTTTTCCCCACAACTCCTGCATGGTAACACACGTAATCCATACAAAATATCAGCATTACAGAAAGGAGGGCCCTGACGCAGTCGTAATCCAGACCCAAATCCTGATTCTGATATTGACAATATATTTTGACATACATTAAAGATATTTACACAAAACGGGCAATGTACACTTTAAGCTTGATTGATAGTGGACGTCAAACAATTACAAAAATGTACATGCCGGTGTAACAGGAGATTTTGTTCCCCAGGAGAAAATGTCCCTCGGACTAAATATCCTTTAGGATTAGTTCGCCGGACATAATCTTCTAGGAGATTCTGTCTCCCCAGGAGGATTTGTCTTCTCTACACGGGGCTAGCTGTCCGCCCAGGAGAATTTGTCCCCCAAGTTTTATAATGATAACTTGAGAAGCTGAATATGTTCAACAGTTTATTTTTACCGTTCGCAGTGAGTGCCAAACTGTCAAAGGGATGAATGCTATATGTCAACCATGTGAAAAAATCAGCGGTTTGATATCGGCAAGTGTTTTAGAAAAAAAGGTAGCGGGAGGTTAAGAGCTGGCCTAAGCAGCCGAGTTTGATTGGTTTTGATTTGTCATATTAATTTTGTGCTACCTGTAAGATGGTTTTGGCTTTGGCTGAAGGTGGCACAGAGCTATTCATTGCACTGTTGAAACTTATCAATGTTTTGTATGTGTTTTTTTTTTTTCTGTGCTTTCATTTTTTTGAAACTTTTATTGGGTTATATCATTGTGGCTATACATTCTCCCTGGTTGTGATTTGGATAGTGGTTAGATGATGGTGTGAACTAACTGTATACAGAAGTGCTCTCATCTTTGCTCTCAATTTGTGAAAATTTTCATCCGGATTTGGGTTTTTATTCAGGCTGAGTTTTACCATATTGTTGTTATTTATTTTTTTCTACATATTTTTGATTAGGTTGTTTTCATTGGTTTCCTCATTGTTATTTTTCATTTTTTGCTCTTCCTGGTTTGTGTGGTATACTAACTCTATCCTATTACACACACTTTGTTGCTGTTATTGTAAGCTAGGCCTTACAGTTGTTGTAAGCTAAGTCTTGGTATTGTTGTGTTAAGTTTGTTTTTATTTTGTATTTAAGTGTATAGGCAGACAGGTATGATAGGCTTATGTGTTCAGCGTAGGCTGAATATTGTGTGTTGAAGCTAAGGTATTTCTTTAGGTATTATTGGGCCTATTGTTCCTCTTTTAGCTTGTTGCTTTTGGTTTTCTGCTTCTGTTTATTATATTGTATGATCATGGAGAGTTATATGTGCTGTGGTAGCTGTAATATATGGATTGATTTCCAGGAGTCCGGTGTGACATGTAATTTTGAGGAAACTTCGGTCACTCGGTTGATAGTTTTGTATTTGTTTGTTCACAGTGCATACGGTTGAATGGCTTTGGAGTTGAGACCTTCTAGTTGTAGTTGTATTGTTGAAAAGGTTGATGCCAGTGTGCAGACTGAATTGTGTGGCTTAGATGTGGATAGTCAGACATGTGATGTTGATAGTTCTTTGAGAGAGGAAGTTGACAGGTTGTGTGTTCGGGTAGATAGTCTTAGATCAGATTATGTTGACAGGCCTGATGTAGGGTTGTCTGTAGTTGATGATTGTACAGGTACCATTGTTCGTGAGGTTGTTGATTCGTATACGTTGCCTGTGGATTCTGTTAGAGATAAAGTGTTGTGGGTAGGAAATTCACTTGTCAGATATGTTGACACAGAGATTTGTGTAGTAGATCGTAGTAGAAGTATTAGGGGGGGGGGGGTCTTCAAGGGGCTAGAGTTGATGACGTGAGTTCTCGTGTTGAAACTGTATGTAAAGGTGAAGATACTGTGGGAGTTTCGAAAGGTACAAATGGTATTTCAGGGAGAATATTGATTCTGTTAGGCGTAGTTTCATGGATTTGTTATTCAACTTGAAGGACACAGATTGTAGGTTTCTAGTTGTTGGTCTGTTGCCGCGTAGGGGTAGTTCGTTTATGGTAGATAGGATGTTGTTAATCAATACTTGGCTAGCGAGTATTTGTCGTCTGTTTGAGTTCGGTTTTGTAAATTTCTGGCATAAGTTTGAATCTTGGGTTGATTGGTTTATGAGGGAAGGGATTGTTCTCCTAGTGGTAAAATTAAGGTTATATTTTAAAACCTATGTCACTGTCTGAATGAGCGTGATAAGCTTCTAACTGAAGTTTTAATTAGTAGACCTGATATAATTGGTGTTACTGAGAGTTGGACTTATAAATTAGTGATTCAGAGATACATATTTGAGGTTATTCAGTTTTTAGGCAAGACAGTTGAGATACTCTCAATGGTAGAGGAGGTGGTGTTTTATTGTTTGAGAAAGACAGTTTTAATTGCATAGACAGGACTACTCAGTTTTCGTTTGGATTTTCAAATTGCCTTTGGTGTGAGCTTATTGTAGAGGGCGATGTTGCTAGTTCAGTGGTTGTTGATGTTGTAAGTAGCTCACCAAATTCTAGTCCTGAGAACAATCAGAATTTGCTTGACTGCTTCAGGAAAGTTGCGTCTAGGAGGTTATTGTTTTTGGGAACATTGATTGAAATCTTTGTACTAGTGGTCCACATGGTCACAAAGATTTTCTGGAAGTTGTATCCGACTGCTTTTTCACCCAACATGTGTTGTTTTCCACGCGTGGGAGTAAATGTCTTGATTTGATTTTCAGTAGTGAAGAAAGTATGGTTAGAAATGTACTAAATAGCGCTAAGGTAGGATGTAGTGATCACGACCACATTAGTTTTGATTTGTATTGTTTCACGAATACTTCTCTAGCTAATAAACTGGTTTTAGATTTTAAGAATGCTGACTTTGCTGCACTTCAGGATAACTTGTCATTCGATTGGACTTCTTTGCTCTGTGACTTATATCCTTCTAAAGCATGGAATGTTTTCCGAACTAAAGTTTTGGAAGGTGTAAATAGGTTGTCTTATTAAAGAAGGTCTGTAGGCGTAATCGGCCAATATGGTTGTCTCAGGAGGTTTTGCGGGCTCTTCGGAAAAGAAGAAGTTGTGGCGTTCTTATAAACACAGTGAGTGTCTGCGGAGCTTGCTAGGTATAAGGATCATGAAACGTTCACAAAGGGTTTGATAAGAGATACTAAAGTGCTTTTTAAAAACGTTTGTCCAAAGAGGTGAAGATTAATCCTAAGTCATTCTTGTGTTGGTTAAAAGCATACAAATTAAGGAGGTTGTTGGTCCCCTTCAGGGTAATGATGGTGTTACTATCATTAGTGGTAAGGATATGGCTGGGATTTTGAATGGCTACTTTGTGTCTGTTTTTACTAAATGGTCACCTGCTGATGATGTTGTGGATTATCTTAGTGTGCACTCTCCAGTATCCAAAAAAGGATATTGATTTCTCAGTTGATGTTGTGTCTAAGAAGTTGAAGGGTTTGAAATGAAATAAAGCACCTGGTCCAGATGGTATACATCCTGCTGTCTTACGTGAGTGTTTTGATGTTCTTTCTCTTCCCCTGAGAATTTCTTTTCAAAGTGCTTTGATGTTGGTGTTGTTCCTAGTTATTGTAGAATTGCTAATGTCACTCCTATTCTTAAAAAGGGTGACCACAGTTTGCCCTGTAAATATAGGCCAGTGAGTCTTACTAGTGTTGTGTGCAAGCTTATGGAGTCCATTGTTAAGGATGCTACACTAAATCATTTACTGGTCAATAGTTTGTTGAATTTGTCCCAACATGGGTTCTTACCTAAAAGGTCTTGTGTTTCTAATTTATTGGAGTTTCTGATGATTCTACTAAACTAGTTGATTCTGGTCATAATGTGGATGTTACCTATTTAGACTTTTGAAAAGCATTTGATATATTCCGTTAAGCAGCTGAAAATATTACTAGGTCGTCAGCATAAAGTCTCATTAAGTCAGCTAAAAATATTACTAGCTCGTCAGCATAAAGTCTCATTTAACAAGTCAGCTGAAAATATTACTAGCTCGTCAGCATAAAGTCTCGTTTAGCAAGTCAGCTGAAAAATATTACTAAGTCGTCAGCATAGAGTCTCATTTAACAAGTCAGCTGAAAATATTACTAAGTCGTCAGCTTAAGTCTCATTTAACAAGTCTGTTAAAAAATAATTTGGTGTGGAATGTAAAATACTGAAAGCTGACAGGTAATTTATGCTGCTCAGAAACTGCTCTCATCTAAGACAACTGTGCCTTTACTTATTTTGTATGATTATAATCTTTTAAAAACGCATATTAAGTTTAAATGAGATCAAATGATATTAATCAGTTAATACACGAAGTGAGTGATTTTTATTTCAACCCTCATTAATCTCTTTGACTGATTATTCAACTAAATTAAGAATTCATAATTTGCCTTTCAAGAATAACTTGTGGTCAAACATCTTACAACCGGCTCAGGACAAATCAAGCCTTGCATATGCTTAAACTTTGACGCATTAAAAGATTGATAAAATTGCAATTTTATCATTTTGTCTTACACCTGCTCATTACACGAAGTCCCTTTTCAGAAGCAAGAGTGCATCGTACCGGTGACATAAACATTTTGAAGTGGTCGAAGCCTTGTCTCTGAATTTAAGATATCTTACCAAAAATCAGGTACATGTTAGCTTTCCTTTGCATACAGACTTATTTGTGTAGAAAAATTCAAATTCTTTAGTCACATATCAAAGATAAATCTTTGAAAGATGCAGTTTGATTCGTTAAAGGTGAACTAGACCTATTGGTAGGGCCTATTTTGGTGAGTATTTCAAATATTCATGGACTTGTTTTGCCGCCCAAAGTGATAACGTCTTATTGTTTCTTAATCTCAGTTAACTACGTGATATAATTATAAGTACTAGACAATTTTTGTAGCTCTACAAGTGGAACAAAACGCTCTGCTGAATATTTGTTTCACTTTTCGGTACTAGTGCCCCTTTTAACTTTTAGATCTGTTGAGTTCTTTGGACGCCTATGCAGATTGAAGCGTTTTGTTTGTATGTGAATTCGAGATACTTGGCTGGGAAACCAAGTACGCTTGAAGTTTCCCACACATTATTCGAAAACAAGCCAGTCTGAAAGAAAGTTTTTTTTTAAGGATCAAATATCATTCCTTATTTTGAGGGATTCAAAAAGCAATTGTTAACTATGAGATTATAAGACTTTTTGTTCTTCACTTAAAAAGAATTATCCTTGATCAACAATGCCGAGGTATAGCAGGGTGTTATCTATGTAAGATGTCAAGGTATAGTAGGGTACCATCTATGTAAGATGCCAAGGTTTAACAGAGTATCATCTATGTAAGATGCCAAGGTATAGCAGGGTATCGTCTATGTAAGATGCCAAGGTATAGCAGGGTCTTATCTATGTAAGATGCCAAGATATAACAGAGTATCATCTATGTAAGATACCAAGGTATAGCAGGGTGTTATCCATGTAAGATGTCAAGGTATAGTAGGGTACCATCTATGTAAGATGCCAAGGTATAACAGAGTATCATCTATGAAAAATGCCAAGGTATATTAGGGTATCGTCTATGTAAGATGCCAAGGTATAGCAGGGTCTTATCTATGTAAGATGCCAAGATATAACAGAGTATCATCTATGTAAGATGCCAAGGTATAGCAGGGTGTTATCTATGTAAGATGCCAAGATATAGCAGGGTATCATATATGTAAGATGCCAAGGTATAACAGGGTATCATCTATGTAAGATGCCATGGTATAACAGAGTATCATCTATGTAAGATGCCAAGGTATAGCAGGGTATCGTCTATGTAAGATGCCAAGGTATAACAGGTATCATCTATGTAAATGCCAAGGTATAAAAGAGTATCATCTATGTAAAATGCCAAGGTATAGTAGGGTATCGTCTATGTAAGATGCCAAGGTATAACAGGGTATCATGTATGTAAAATGCCAAGGTATAACAGAGTATCATCTATGTAAGATGCCAAGGTATAGCAGGGTATCATCTATGTAAGATGCCAAGATATAGCAGGGTATCATCTATGTAAGATGCCAAGGTATAGGTTTTATCAGGGCCATCATAAACGTAAGATGCCAAGGTTTATAGCACAGTGGCCAAGTGGTTATCTATGGCGTCGGGCATCTGGCCAAGATGGAAGGTAACTGAGCTCGATTCCCGGCCAGGCCAGTGTGTTGTTATCCTGAGCAAGACACTTTATCTTCTTTGCTTCAGTCCACCCAGCTGTAATGGGTAACTGTCAGCCTGTGAGGCAATGACAGTTCTATGTGTTTGGAGCCCGGCGCCTGTATCTATGGCTGCCAAGATAAAACAGAGTATCATCTATGACTGCCAGGTAGTAGAGGGTTTTCAGGAGTTAAGATAAGGCTCAGTGATGCCAGGGTATAACAGGGTGTAAATGCGCTTTGATAAAGTCACGGTATAGCAGGGTATCGTCTATGTAAGTTTAAAAAGCTATCATAAAGATGCCAAGGTACTAGGTATCGATTATTATTACAATTATTATAGCAGGGTATCGTCTATGTAAGATTCCAATGTTTAGCAGGGTATCATCTATGTAAGATGCCAAGGTATAAAGAGTATCATCTATGTAAGATGCCAAGGTATAGCAGGGTATCATCTATGTAAGATGCAAAGGCATAGCAGGGTATCATCTATATAAGATGCCAAGGTATAGCAGGGTATCATTTATGTAAGATCCGAGTATATGATAATTGGATCAATTTCAGGTATAAAATAGAGTAGTTTTGACATACTTATTTCCGTCAACAAGACATGCAATTTTAGGCATATCCTGTAGACTGTAGACAAAGGAAAATTATCGAGCTGAGTGATACATGTGCAATCCATTGGTACGAAGAATTATTTACTAGTTTGGTAAATTATCTTCATTACGTAATCCCCAATGTGATATGAAATTAAGTATTCCCTTTCAAAGTTTGGCTGAAGACTATCTGTCTGCATTGCCATTATCTAATGCCACATATGACTTACTCCAGATGGTATTGTTTATCTTACTTTCCGGAACGAGGTTAGAATTTATTCTGTCATTTATAGATTATACATGCAATTGCATCTGTGTCTATCTTTTTTTCTTTTAAAGTTTCTTAACAGATATATGATTTTGATAACATAATATCAAAGTGCTATATTTCTTAATTCAGTATTTCTCTATTCAATTTAGTATTGAATATATTGGATTTGCATGTTACTTCTAAAACGAAAGCGCTGAAATACGGAACTTACTCGATTATTCTTGTCATTACAACTCATGGCACAACATTATCCACTATAAAGTGGGTGAAAAGTGCCAATGTAAAACAGATAATCAACGCTCTGCACCTCTTGCATTGGAGCATATAGATTATTGTATCGTAACCAATGAGCGTAAAACTGGTCATAGATTTTCATAATTGTCTTTCACATTCAGCTATTTCTTATACCAAGGTTTATTATTCGCCTACATTTTCCCGCCTATATTCTGCTTTCTTTTATGCTTTTAGCTGATCTATCGCATTCTTTTTCGGTAGTTTTGGGAAGTAAAATTAAGTATAATAAAGTCAATACAGACTACAAAGAGACATTTTAAATAGTACATGGATGGCACCAAAATGTTAATGTTTAATCTGTTTCTCCATAGACTGGGGAATTACACTCCTTGGATTTTGGTAATGATTTATTTCTGCATAAGATGGTGCGCTGCATTATGTCCGAAGAATTGTAGTTGCTCTCCAACATTGATTAATTGTGCAAATCTCGGAACATTTCCCGCCTTCGTGAAGCTTGTTACTTATTCCTTATTCGGCTACTTATTAAAAAATCGAATAAGGAACCGTTATACTTTTTCAGCTACTTATCCAAAGTCGAATAAGGAACCGCTACTTATTTGGTTACTTATTCAAAGTCATATCAGCAACAGTTACTTATTCGACTACTTATGCGAAATCGAATAAGGAACCATTACTTATTCGGCTATTCATTAAAAATCGGATAAGTAACCGAATAAGGAACCGTTACTTTTTCAAAGTCGAATAAGGATTCTTTACTTTTTCAAAGTCGAATAAGGAACCGTTACTTATTCAAATTTGATTAGGGAACCGTTTCTTATTCGGCTACTTATTCAAAGCTGGTTAATTTCTTGCTACCGTACTTATTCGGTTCCTTATTCCAGGGCCGCGGGGTGTAATTTGAAGTGGGGCACATAGGTAAAGAAAGAATGGCACAATTGTCACAGAATGCGATAATGTTCACGCGAAGCGTGAATCCACATGGCTTATGGGACCCCAGTGGTCCTTAGTGGACTCTAGAAGTCCGCAGAAGCTCAGCAATTTTATCATGTTTGGAAGCCATTGTTAGCCTCTCCTGAAACTGAAAGCCAAGAATTTTACGGACTACATAGACACAAATACCATGTAATCGATTGAATGTTTGATGTACTTTTGTAATTGTACTAGATAGGTGCAATTTTCTTAAGTAGGCCCATTGTTTGATAACATACTGCTCTTTCTATTATTTCTTATTAATATAATTATTTTACTAATGGAATATGTATCAGTGCAACTCCAATGCTTACAAGCTTATACATATTGTGAAACAAGAAGATGTTCTTTAAACGAATAGTAGCATGGGTTACTCTTAAGTTTAGACACAAAGTAGTGAAAACTGTGTCAATAGCTTCTTTCGCTTTGAAGTTATGGAATTTAAATGACTTTTCAATTTTGGACCAAAAGTGGTAGAGTGGCAAGATCTGTGGTGCAATACAAGCAATTTTAAGAAAAAGTCTTTTGTTTTCTTTAAAATTGACTGGAATTATTTGTTTCTTATTGAAAAAGTGATGTATACCAAGAAAATATTTTTTTTTATGTCAATTATGTATTCCACCCTATACCATTATAATAAACCAAAAATTTTGTTTGATAATGTAGAAGACTTTTATTGAACTTATAAAGAAATAAATACGAATTGTGCTGGACGTTGCATACAAATGACATCATCAAGCTCAATAGGACAAATTCTGTGAACAACAATGTGTTTTTTAGTACATTTCCCTCCTCTTCAAATTGTCATAAATTCTGAAGTAATAAGATATTAAAATAGTTTCGTCACTAATTTGTTTCTAAAACTTTTGCCCGTCTCCGCAGCCCTGTTATTCGGTTACTTATCTGATTACTTATTCAAAGTTTATTCATTTCGTGTTACTTATTCGGTTACTTATCATTGTCTTCAAAGTTTCCTGGCAACCTTTAACTGCATTGCTTTTGCGTAAATTAGCGCAAAATAGGACGTATACTGTGTAGGCCTACGCCGCAAACTTTAATCAAACATTCAAGTTTCCCGCCAGCGAAGCCCGCGGGAAAATCATTGTAAACTTTTTTAACCATGTGCAGGATCATGTGAAAGTCAGCTAAGTTACACGGCCACACATTGTATCGCAATAACCGCGCCGCCTAACTTGACAACACGCTCTTAAAAGTCATGTCGTTAAAAAGACATCCGGTTTAAGTTTCTTTTGCGCCGAAGAAGTTTTCTGAAAATTAAAGTATCGTGTCATGGAAGCTAGAAAACATACAAGGGTAGGCCTTTCTTCCCTACCCCTATAGAACTTTACCATGTTAGGATAATTGCATGCCAAAAATAGGGAAAACAATGAATTGGAGCCAAAAACGTTGTCTGAAGAAGAAAACAAATCACACTTGTTAATGCTCAAGGCAATGTTATATCTATATAAGAGTTCTTTTTCTCACCAATGTAATACAAAAGTTGATATAAAACAGCCGGAAGAAAAAATTGGAACGGCTGACTTTGATTCGATTCAGATCCACTGTATAGGCCTACAATTACGGCATAACATAACGCCAATGTTTACATACTGTAGTTTATCATACGTATAGAACTAGGCCTAACTGAATGCTGAGGACACAAAAATAATAATAAGATAAAATATTAGAAAATAAACAAGAAACAGACGCAATTCTTGAATATCTCATCAACCGTCAAAATGAGTCGATTGATCTTCGAAATCAACCTTCCCTTATTTGAAATGTAATCCTACTATCTTCAAAATATAGTTGTTCTAAAACAGGAAAAGCTTGCTAAGTCCAATAAGAAGTACAAATGTTGCTGAAATTTCCCATGTTTTACCTCTGACCTTTGACTACTAACATGAAGTGCTATGATAGCCATCATCCAACTGAATAAGCAACCGAATAAGTAACAAGAAATTAACTGAACTTTGAATAAGGAACCAAATAAGTAACAAAATATTAGCCTACTTTCAATAAATAAGCGTATAAATAACAATAAATTAACCGACTATAAATAAGGAACCAAATAAGTAATAAGAAATTAATAGACTTTGAATAAGAAACAGAATTCGGAACCAAATAAGTAACAAGAAATTAAACGACTTTGAATAGAGAACCGAATAAGTAACAACAAAATTAACCAACTTTAAATAAATAGCCAAATAAGTGAGAAACTAAGCGACTTTGAATAAGGAATCGAATAAGTAAGAAGACGTTAACCTGCTTGGAATAATTAGCAGAATGAGTAACGTTTCCTTTTCTGACTTTCAATAAGTAACGGTTTCTTATTCAGCAACTTATTCTACTGAATAAGTAGCCAAATAAACAGCTGAATAAGTAACGGTTTCTTATTCGACTTTGAATAAATAACGGTTCCTTATTCGGCTACTTATTCGAGTGAATAAGTAGCCAAATAAACAGCTGAATAAGTAACGGTTTCTTATTCGACTTTGAATAAGTAACCGTTTCTTATTCAACTTTGAATAAGTAACGGTTCCTCATTCGGTTACTTATTCGACTGAATAAGTAGCCGAATATGTAGCTGAATAAGTAACGGTTCCTTATTCGACTTTAAATAAGTAGCCGAAAAATAAACGGTTCATTTTTCCATATTAAATAAGTAGCCAAATAAGTAACGGTTCCTTATTCAAATTTGAATAAGTAACGGTTCCTTATTCGATTACTTATCCGACTGAATAATTAGCCGAATAAGTAGCTGAATAAGTAAGGTAACGGTTCCTTATTCGAATTTGAATAAGTAACGGTTTCTTATTCGACTTTAAATAAGTAACGGTTCCATATTCGGTTACTTATTCGACTGAATAAGTAGCCGAATAAGTAGCTGAATAAGTAAGATAACGGTTCCTAATTCCAATTTGAATAAGTAACGGTTCCTTATTCGACTTTGAATAAGTAACGGTTCCATATTCGGTTACTTATTCGACTGAATAAGTAGCCGAATAAGTAGCTGAATAAGTAACGGTTCCTTATTCGACTTTGAATAAGTATCCGAATAATCAACGGTTCCTTATTCGATTTTGAACTGTAGCCGAATAAGCAGCTGAATAAGTAGCTGAATAAGTAACGGTTCCTTATTCGACTTCGAATAAGTAACAGTTCCTTATTCGACTGAAAAAGCATCCGAATGAGTAGTTGAATAAATAACGGTTTCTTATTCGACTTTGAATAAGTAGCTGAATAAGTAGCTGAATAAGTAGCTGAATAAGTAGCTGAATAAGTAGCTGAATAAGTAGCTGAATAAGTAGCTGAATAAGTAGCTGAATAAGTAACGGTTCCTTGTTCGGTTCCTTATTTGATTTTTAGTAAGTAGCCAAATAAGGAATAATCAACCAACGTTACGAAGGTCATTTCAAATTGATAATGTAACCTACGCAACTCTATTTTACCTAGAAGGCCCACTTCCTGCAGATGATCAAAGTGGAAATTCCACGTGGTTTGCAAGTCTGCTTAATCTGAAATATCTTTCTTTGAAAATGAACGGAACATTTGAATCATAAAACAACTACAATTTTAGTCTAGATATGCTTAATTTCCTAGTGGCCTTTTGGAAACGATGCCAAATGTCAAAATAATACACATGGAAAGAAATAAGATTAAAACTATTCCGTTTGATGCTTTCACTAACAATTCAAAACATCGTGGTATATATTTAAGTACAAATGATATTGCGCAAATTGCTGATGAGGCCTTCTTTCCCCTTCGTCGTCTTAAATATCTTTCTCTCGACGAAAATAATCTGAACTCACTTTCCTACAAAATCCTGAGCCACAATTAGAACCTCTCTTACATACACCTTGAAAAGAACAAATTAACAGAAATTCATCTTCTGACTTTTTCTTTAAATGCAAAACTTCGAGTTATCCGATCAGGTGGAAATGCGCTGAATAAGATTTGCTGGAATTGTTTGAAAAACCTTCGTTATTTACGACCGTTGTGGTTTGAAAAGGCTACCAGAAGAGCTTTTTGGAAAATCAACTTTTCAAGAGTTATACACGTTGGACCTGGGAGACAACAAACTGACGCAGCTTCCTATTAAACAGCTGTTTTGCATGATGCCCAACTTAAGTTATTTGTTACTTCATGGCAATTTATTGCAATCCATTAAGTTCGACGTCCTAATTACTGAATTATGAATACTATTCTAAAAACACTTGATTTACGTGACAATCTACTATTAAATTGTATAGCACTCCCTGCAGAAGATCAGTTTTCCGAAATTCTTTCCATTATATTTAATAACAACAAAATGGGATCCTTTTGTGATAGCAGTATTCAATTGTTTAATAAAGCACTTTGTAGCAAACATTTGGAATATAATCCAATCGACTGCAGCTGCTATTTTATCTACTTGATAAAGCAAGCAATGGCATTCATCATATTTCATTACAATCCTAGATGCGCGGAGCCACCTGAATTTGTTAGTTTTTCTGTTAGTGACATGGAACTTCAAAGCCGTGATACACTACTGCACTAGCAACAGGTAGTTTCAACATAAATACAACGATGATTGTGGCATTGTTACAGAAAAACTTAAATGTGTGTACTGTTATAGGACACGAAGAAGTAGGAAAAATACATGTTGTCACGATAGTCTGGGCTGTGCCGGGATTTCTTGTTCTTTCATTGACGCTTTCTTACACAATATTAAAGAAGTATTTACAACAAAACCATTCTATAAATCCTGCTTGAATCCATACTTTATACATCTAACGTTAGTTTATGACGACCCCTAGTCATTGAATTGAGCATATATTGACATAGGGTGGAACAAAAAGTCCATGGTAACCATTTTGTCTGTATGCTGGTTGATAATACATTTATGCATGTCATAGTAGTTCCTTTAGAAAAATCCTTTCATTTCCAAACAATTATTTTAAAAGGATATAGTTATTAAAAACTTTTAGTTGGAATACACACTTCAATAAAGTGCGGTCTTAACGGTGAACAATTGTGGGGACAAAGCAATGTCTCTCGTCAGTTTAAAGATTAGTACTGAAAAGTGTATGGAGGCTTTATATACTATACTGCTAAACAACTTTCCTTTTGACTCTTTCAACGTGACACTTCTTGAGTTCAGTACGGCTTCATATCCATTTTTCTCAGGTTGCAAATATGTTTGTGCAGACATGATCTTCAATTACATGTTTTAGGATAAAAAGAATAACAATTGTGGCAAAGCGATGCAGTGCATACTTAACCTTAAGGCTTTAGGAAACATTTTCAAAATTTAGGAAATCGGGAATTCTGGGGCTATTCCAATTTTTTTTCATGTGCAAAAACGCACTTTAAATATTTTGTATTTTGTACCATGTTTAAATTTCGAATTTCACCAATTGTTTTTAATAGTTACCCGTAAATCGTCTTTTTACATGAAAATTTCACGTTTTATTTAGAATTAGATTTTTTTCATGTAAAATTATTGAGTTAAGGAGGTTTTGTTCAAAACTGCGTTTTTGCTATGTATAAAATATGTATTAGTTCAGAGTCTTGGATAACCTAATACGAGTGCACAGGAGAAAGGGATGTACCAGTACAACCTGTCCTCATGGGTTTATTGTTTTGTCAATTTAGATGGTTTAATGTTGAATATTTCGATTTACGATGGATGTATCAATACATCCCATGTAAAGGAATGTACCGGTACATCCCGTCTGGTGAGCAGATTGCTTTGTCAATTAGGATGGTTTTAACTGAAATATTTTGATTAACGATGGATGTATCAATACATCCCATGTGAAGGGATGTACCAGTACATACCGTTTGATAAGCAGATTGCTTTGTGGTTGATGGTATAAAGTGAATTAGTTCGATTTACGATGGATGTATTAATACATTCCATGTGAAGGGATGTACCAGTACATCCCGTCTGGTGAGCAAATTGCTTTGTCAATTGGGATGGTTTTAAGTTAAATATTTCGATTAAAGAGGGATGTACCGGTACATCCCGTCTGGTAAACAGATTGCTTTGTCAATAATTTGGATAGTTTAAAGTCAAATATTCCGATTAACGATGGATGTATCAATACATCCCATGTGAAGGGCTGTACCGGTACACCCCGTCTGGTGAGCAGATATACTTTATCAATTTGGATGGTTTTAAGTGAAATATTTCGATTAACGAGGATGTACCGGTACATCCCGTCTGGTAAACAGATAGCTTTGTCAATAATTTAAATAGTTTAAAGTCAAATATTCCGATTATCGATGGATGTATCAATACATCCCATGTGAAGGGCTGTACCGGTACACCGTCTGGTGAGCAGATATACTTTATCAATTTAGATGGTTGTAAAGCATGTAAAGTGAAATATTTCGATTAAGGATGGATGTATTAATACATCCCATGTGAAGGGCTGTACCGATACACCCCGTCTGGTGAGCAAATTGCTTTGCCAATTTGGATGGTTTTAAGTTAAATATTTCGATTAACGAGGATGTACCAGTACATCCCGTCTGGTGAGCAGATTGCTTTTGTCAATAATGTGGATGGTTTCAAGTAACATATTTCGATTAACGAGGATGTAACAGTACACCCTGTCTGGTGAGCAGATATACCTTAGCAATTTGGATGGTTCTAAAGTGAAATATTTCGATTAACGATGGATGTACCAATACATTTCATATGAAGGGATGTACCAGTACATCCCGTCTGGTGAGCAAATTGCTTTGTCAATTGGGATGGTTTTAAGTTAAATATTTCGATTAACGAGGATGTACCGGTACATCCCGTCTGGTAAAGAGATTGTTTTGCCAATAATTTAAATGGTTTAAACTAAAATATTTCGATTAACGATGGATGTATCCATACATCCCATGTAAAGGGATGTACCAGTACATCCCGTCTGGTGAGCAAATTTCTTTGTCCATGCTCATGGTTTAAAGTGAAATATTACGATTTACGATGGATGTATCAATACATCCCATGAGAAGGATGTACCAGTACATCCCGTCTGGCGAGCAGATTGCTTTGTCAATAATGTGGATGGTTTCAATGAAATATTTCGATTAGCGAGGATGTACCGGTACATCCCGTCTAATAAACAGATTTTTTTGCCAATAATTTGGATGGTGTAAACTGAAATATTACGATTTACGATAGATGTATTATAACATCCCATGAGAAGGATGTACCAGTACATCCCGTCTGCTGAGCAGATTGCTTTGCCAATCTGCATGGTTTTAATTGAAATATCAATTTACGATGGATGTATTAATTTTTATTCTTTTTCGTTCATAGCTTTACGAAATGGTAATTCGACATATGTCGGGCCACCCTTTCTCTTCTTGGTTTATCATTTATTTGGACCCATTTTTCGGACTTTGTAGTTCAGATTGTAATAGTACATTCTTTTTTAATTGTTTGCATACATACTTTATTATTGTGCAATCATATAGTTAATGTCATGTTTTCATTCTTATGCCGGATTTCGGTTTTGCATTGACACTGGCCTAATAAACTGATTTAAGTTTCACTGTTTGAATTACTTTATTTAAAACTTAAAGCTTATAATTTAAATAAGAACAAAGAGATAATGATTGCTATTTTGAATACAAAGTTTTCTTTATTTCAAAGTATAACTGTAAGGTGATTATAAGAAAGTGGTATTTAAGACAAAAATTTAAATGAGACACCTGTGCCTCTAACAGATCCTATGCATATACCATGGACAGGTAGATTTGTGCAGTAAATAATGCAAATGACCAAAAAACGTCATTCCATTTGCATTAAATTGATAATTTTCCATCATTTTGTTTATTTTCAAAGATTTTATTGAAGTAATTGTTTCATATTTGTTGTGACGTCACATCAAGAGCCTCCGACGTTCGTTCCCTTACCTGTCTTCTGAATTTACTTTTTAAGTAATTAAATATGACTGAAAGTTTATCCTACCACAAATAAAATGCCCCACCCACTTATTAATATCATTTAACACCAAAGGGCATTTCTTGGGTACAAATGGACCTTAAAATCATACTTAAGGCCGGCCAATTTACATAGCCGTATATGAGTCATGCAAATTAGTGATTAGCTTGCATATTTATGTACATACTAACTTACATAAAAGTTTACTTTCAAATTTATACATAATTCATTAATTAATTCATACACCGTGGTTTGAGTATAGGCAGGATTTAGGGTGAGCACCCCCATCCCCACTCTTTCTAAATGTATACTTTGTATGGTAATATTTTGTATATTAATGATATTTCCCCCACTTTCGGTAGGCAAATCACTCATATGGGTTTGAGATTGGGGAGCCAGGAACAATATTGGCAATTGTCCATCAGGCGAATAGGTTAACTTGGGTCTACTATTGAAAATTACTGCTCAGGAAATTATTGGGGCCATGCCCTGCTCCAACCACGGCCCTCGGCCAGTATTGTGGTCATGCCCTGCTCCAACCACGGCCCTCGGCGTCGGGCCCCTGGTGAATAACATGCTTTAGTTGTGTCAAGTAAGTACTAAATGTATGTTTCAACTGTTGTGTACTATGTAGGGTTTATGAGTGAGTGAAAATCTATTTGTTTTCAAGATACAAGAATGACATAGAATAATTCCATATAACTTTCAAAAAGGCTTATCCTGCCCGGTCCGCCCTCAACTTAAAAAAGGTAGCTCCTGCCCTTTCCCGCCAAACTTACTACATGACAAGGGGGAAGAAGTGGTCCCTTTCCCCCGTGCTTCCGACATCCCTAGATATGTTTAGATAGTCTTCGTGGTATTCTTGATAGAACTCTACCAAAAGTCAAAATTTAATCTTCGTTTTCGTGTCAAATTTCCATACAATAAGTTATATTAAATCCTCGTTTCTTTCTTATACCCAAGGTCCGTATCGGCCAACAAGGAAGACGCACACGAGCTGGGACGGTCATGGAGGTTACTTTTCATCATGGTCAGATGGTGGGATGTTGGTCGCCGTGAATTTGGATGATGAATCTGCCCATCCAGATATTGAAAGAATGACCAAAGTTGATTAAGAAAAAGTCATCATTCACTGGATGAGAGCGTGCAACTTCTTGGTCAGGACAATATGGAGGCCTTGGAACATAGGCAGTGGCAGAAATACTACAATCTGATTAGAGTTACACATTCAGACATTAAAGGGAACAAAAATTACCCCTGATGTGGGATTTCTCCTTAATACCAAAAACAGATTTTTAGCAAGAAGACTGCAATTGAACTAAAGGCAAAATATAAAATATCACGTTAAGTTATTTCTTCATTAATTTCACTTCTTTCGTATTCAACAAGTTTTTTTGTTTGTAAATATCTTATACGTACATGCTCATATAATAGCAGTAAGACGTGGTACACATATGACATGGTCCATTCATGTGCCTTATAGTTGTGAGAGATACTGTTGTACCAGGGAGTTGGCATTAGACATATTAACGATGGACATTATCTTAATAATAGGAAATGCTTGTAACTTTATAATTGCTAGTCCGTTTTCTTTCTTATTCAGTATGATTATTTTAAAAACCAACAGAAAAAAGTATTAGAAAATGAAGTGGGTGATTTGAATTTTTTCTGAAAAAGATTCTTCTAATTACAAAATGTCGATTCAAGCATACACGGTGATTGGTATTCTTTATTCCATTGACATCTTGCAGGGCTGTCCAGCTGGAACGATATCTGTTGCATCAATACAATTTGGTAGTTATGTGAGTGGGGGTAATACAAAAATGTTAAAGTGCTGATATTTTTGTGAAATTATCTAAATTAGCTAATGATTGTGTATTGAGAAAAATAAACCAGGATGAGGTTCTTCGAAATTACATCATATCAACAGTTAATTTTGATTCATGTTCATGACTTTTCTTTAATCTTTAAACATAATGATGTATGTAATCGACTTTGGGTATGTTTGCATGCATTGGTTACTCTAAGTGTGTGCCGGTGTGTGTGCCGGTGTGTGTCTGTCAGTCATATCTTTAGAATGAAAAATCAGACTTCATGTAATATGTGGTACACATAAACTCATGGTTCGTAAATCTGCTCAATTCTATTTAGTGATGATGACATGCATATTACGATTTGTGCAGCTTATTTCAAAGGAGCTGTAGGCTGAAAAGTGATCGCGTTTTGTTTTCACTAAATCAGGCGAAATTTGCACAATCAGAAATATTCAATATTAAACCATCCAAATTGACACGATTTGTATTGGTACTCCTTTCACCTAGGATGTATTTATACAACCATCGTGGATCGAAATATGTCACTTAGGCCATTCAAATTGACAAAGCATATCTGATCACCGGGCGGGATGTACTGGTACATCCCTCACCTGGGATGTATTGATACATCCATTGTAAATCGAAATATTTCACTTGAAACCATCCAAATTGATAAAGCATAGCTGCTCACCAGACGGGATGTACCGGTCACAGTACAGCCCTTCACATGGGATGTATCGATACATCCATTTTAAATCGAAATATTTCACTTTAAGCTATTCAAATTGATAAAGCATATCTGCTCACCAGACGGGATGTACTGGTACATCCCTTCACACGGGATGTATTGCTACATTAATTGTAAATCGAAATATTTCACTTAAAACCTTCTACTAAATTGATAAAGAATATCTGCTGACCATACGGGATGTACTGGTACATCCCTTCACATGGGATGTATCGATACATCCATTGCAAATCAAAATATTTCACTTGAACCATCCAAATTGATATAGCATAGCTGCTCACCAGACGGGATGTACCGGTACAGCCCCTCACATGGGATGTATTGATACATCCATTTTAAATCGAAATATTTCACTTTAAACTATCCAAATTGATAAAGCATATCTGCTGACCAGACGGGATGTACTGGTACATCCCTTCACACGGGGTGTAATGCTACATCCATTGTAAATCGAAATATTTTCACTTAAAACCATCTAAATTGATAAAGAATATCTGCTGACCAGACGGGATGTACCGGTACATCCCTTCACCTGGGATGTATCGATACATCCATTGCAAATCGAAATATTTCACTTGAAACCAACCCGAAGTCACAAAGCATATCTGCCACCATACAGGGTGTACTGGTACATCCCTTCACATGGGATGTATTAATACATCAATATTAAATCGAAATATTTCACTTAAAATCATCCAAATTGATAAAGCATTCTGCTCATCAGACGGGATGTACCGGTACAGCCCTTCACATGGGATGTATCGATACATCCATTGCAAATCGAATTATCTCACTTGAAACACATCCAAATTTATAATTCATATCTGCTCACCAGACGGGATGTACCGGTACAGCCCTTCACATGGGATGTATTAATACATCAATTTTAAATCGAAAGATTTTACTTCAAACCATTCAAATTGATCAAGCATTCTGCTCACCACCAGACGGATGTACCAGTACATCCTTTCACGTGGGATGTATTGATACATCCATCAGTCCATTGTATATCGAAATATTTCCCTTTATACCATCCAAAGTCACTAAGCTTATCTGCCACCAGACGGGGTGTACTGGTACAGCCCTTCACATGGGATGTATCGATACAACCATTGCAAATCGAAATATTTCACATTAAACCATCCAAATTTATAATTCATTTCTGCTCACAAGACGGATGTACTGGTACATCCCTTCACATGGGATGTATTAATACATCAATTTTAAATCGAAATATTTCACTTGAAAACATCCAAATTGATCAATTAATCTGCTCATCAGACGGGGTGTACCGGTACAGCCCTTCACATGGGATGTATTGATACATCCATTGAATATCAAAATATTTCACTTGAAAACATTCAAATTGATACAGCATAGCTGCTCACCAGACAGGATGTACCGGTACATCCCTTCAAATCGGAATATTTCACTTGAAAACATTCAAATTGATACAGCATAGCTGCTCATCAGACGGGATGTACCGGTACATCCCTTCAAATCGAAATATTTCACTTGAAAACATTCAAATTGATGACGTATATCTGCTCGTCAGACGGGATGTACCGGTACATCCCTTCAAATCGAAATATTTCACTTGAAACCATCTAAATTCACAAAGCAATCTGCTGCAGACGGGATGTACTGGTACATCCCTTCACAGTCGAATTATTTCACTTGAAAACATCCAAATTGATAACGTATATCCGCTCGTCAGACGGGATGTACCAGTACATCCCTTCAAATCGAAATATTTCACTTGAAACCATCTAAATTTACAAAGCAATCTGCTCCAGACGGATGTACTGGTACATCCCTTTACATGAGATAAATTGATACATGCATTTTAAATCGAAATATGACAAAGCATAATTGACAACAAGACGGGATGTACCGGTACATCCCTTTGCCTGAGAGAAGAGGAAATGAGTTATCAACCAATAGCTTTGGGATCTAGCTGTAAGACACCGAGGAGATAAATAATAACAATTTCAAGTTATGGACAAGATGGACGGATGTACTGGTACATCCCAGAATGAAGAGAGCTCCTAAAATATAATTTGAAGTTTATCATAAGAAAAAACAACAAAGTTCCCCATCATGTCCAAAAATAGAAATTAAACCAGTTATAATATTGAAACGTGCGGAATGACGTTATTGTACTGTTTAAATTATGTTTTACGGAAGAAACATACAATATTTTACATAAGAAGATTTTTGTACATTGGAAAATGTAAATTTGATTAACAAGGCGCACTTTTTGAAATTTGGTTAGGTAAATAATTCACTTGATCTTAAGTTTCGGAATTATCTATGTTAAAATTGAAGTTTGAGATATATCCAAGATATTTTTTTAAATGATATTTTACTCATGTAAAAATGTGAATATTTTCAAAGAATAAAATGTGAACAGTGAAAACAACGAGTTTGTTTTAGAGTCAATTTTGCTTTTGTTTCGATTTATGAAAATTTTTATTGGTACTTCTTCATTTTATTCAAGATAAGTGATAAATTTGTTATTTACCAAGACAAATTTCCAATTTCATTATATTTTTGGTATAACTATCATTTTTCTCAGTTAAATAATGGTATTTCTCGTTTTCCTAATTTTTGAAAATGTTTCCTAAAGCCTTCCTTACAATAATGTCTTAGTCATTTGTCACCAATACTGATTGGCAAAGTCTTTTTTCTACCTCATTAAGAGTGGGTTTTTGTTTACCCAACCTTTAGCTGCATATCATCTGTACAAGAGTACAAGATTTATGTTGAAGGAATTCATGGGTGGAACAGATTCCTTCCGTTGTCGCGTGATTTTATCATATGTATCATATCAAAAATATAAATATTGTCTAGTTCTATTCTTAATCGATTTGAATAAAATTTCCTTTCCGCACTTCGAAGATTCTTTTGGCTGTCAAGCTAAAGTATGTGAGCTAGTATTTTCTATCCCTTCAGGTTGCTCGATCAATAGGTCAATACATAAATATGAATAGATTATAACAATGTGGACTACTGCACAAGATATTTCATTTTCACCTATTTATAATACGTCAAATATTCTTCAAATATTGAAAATGGCGGAGAGTTACCTCTCAATACTGCATTTGTTTATGTAATAAAAAGCGTTTGTTGTCTTACCTTCCCATTTACATTTTGAATATCCAAAAGTTAATGATCTGGTGCTCCCTCTGGAGTACCTAGGGCGTGGTTAAAAATATTATTATATGTACAGACGTAAACCTGATGTAGATTTCCTACATTTATTCCTCGATAGGAAGTTGTATGTACACTTCCATAAGATTGTGTCAACAGAGGTATCCTATTCCAGAAACATCATAGTATGGGAATTAAAGGTAGATTTTTCGCATATATTACTTGCCATGTATCCTGTGTTAAATGTAACAATGGACTTTTCTCTACCTTTGACTGTCCAAAGGGAGGTAGACAGGGATGTAATTTATTACCAATTCAATAGTTTCTCTCTATTAATGACATTGAACACTGCCTTGCTAATCTTTGATACAAGCTAGGGTATAAGATTCAATGGTAAAAACATGTGTTGCCATCTATATGCAGACGATTTGGTTATATTATCTGATGATGTTATTTCGTTGCAGAGGCTTGTTAATACGCTTCAAACTTATTGCGAAACTATAATTAACTAACTCTTAATATTGATACAATTAAAAATGTTGTTTTCATCCAAGGGAGATATTTCGCGCGTTCGGAGAAATGGTATTTTCAAGGTCTGTTATTACGTAATGCTAATCTTTATCAATATTTAGATCTGGACTTTTCCCTCTAAGGTCTATTGTCAGTAGCGCAGGAATGTTTAAGCTGTTCAACAAAAACTGCCACGTATTCACTCAATACAATGTTATCAGAAACTCTTGATCTCTCGGTGAGTAATTCAATCCACATTTTTGACTCCAAAATTGTACCCATTCTTTTATACGGTGCCGAGGTATGGGGGCTGAACCAAACATATCTCTTTCTAGGGTGTACAATAATTTTCATAAATATCTACTCGGTTTACCAGCTAAACGTATCAACATTATTGCCTTGGGTGAACTTGGCCCCTACCTTTAAATATCATTGCACCATGGAATTGCAATAGATTTCCAGATTGCACCCTAAAGATAATTTCTGGGCGGCTACGTATTTTGAAACATAGCGATGACAAGTATAACAAATTTTGTTACCAGGAACAGTTTTGCCTAGCTGAAAATAATTTATCTTTCTGGGGTTTGCGAGCTAAATCGGGGGTCTGCGAGTTAAATCGCTTCTTTGTTCTATGGGCTTTGGTTTTGCGTGGATGAATCAAGGGGTTAGTGATGAACGTGTTTATTAAACATTTTTCAACAAAGGTGAATAGATGTCGATAAACAAAATTGGTTAAGCGGTATTCATTCAGCAGACTCGTTACGTTCATATATTTTGTACACGGAAGACAATTTTGTTGAACCGTATATATTATAATAAGTTCTTATTGAGAAAAGCTCTTGCAAATTTACGTTGTGGAGCTCTTGGCATTGGCGTGAATTTATGCCGTAAAAGCATCATACCGTTGAATTAAAAAATTGGTCAATTTTCTTCTCTAGGTGAAATTGATGAAGAGTACCATTTAATTCTTATTAATGATTTTCGTTTGAAATGCATTCCGCCTTATTATTCTAATTACCCAGATGTACTTTGTTTAATAGTTTATTGAGCACAGACTCAGAAAAGTTATGTAAAAGTCTTCCAGTTTTTTATTATCCAAGCCTGTAACTTGCGTGAAGCATGATCGTATGTAATATTTATATCAATATTATTTCTCAATCCTTTATTTTGTTAAGGTGTATATTTTGTTGAATTTGTAACAAGCGCCAGAGGCCTATCTTTTATTTAAAAAATGAATTTAATTGAATTAAATTAAACACAGGCTATCTTGCGATTGGATTACAATCAGTAAAGTATTCGTATTCGAGTTGTGATCTCAAATTCTGGTTGGTTTTATCTGTGTATCATAAGGACCAGAAAAATTCCAACATTAATTATTTCCATATATCGAAATTTCCTTTGTTTTTTCATTTGAGCAACTTTTTACTTGTTATATCTCCAGTAAATTCGGTTGTTCAGATTTCAAATACCATAACAGGTGTGGCAATATTAGCTCAATCGTTTGAAATCTATTAAAGACCAGAAAATAAAAAAACAATTAAATGGGGAGCTTTGTTGGTGGAGTGAACGACTGAAATGCTGGAGGTTCAAGCCTCAAGGCAGGTCAGGTCTAACCCGTTTTCCACATAACAGATATTTACGCCAAACATCAAAGCGGAAGTACGTCGTTTGCAGCTCCTGCTCTCCATTCAGCTGTTGGGAGAAGTGGCAATGGTTGAATGTTGAATGACGCTCGCCGTCCATCGACCGTTGGTCTCGATGGTAGGACAGTCATATCCTGCCTCGTTATCTGAACACTATTCGAGAAGAGAAGCGTGAACTTGTGTTCATGCACTTCTCGTCCTTTTTGGCGCAGTCAAGTACAAGTTCCTGTGCGCTGACTCGTCCGGCAGCCGGAGAATTCGTTCGGTGGCTGATCTGGTCCAGCGCTTTGAGTCTTCTTGCTGGCCATCATTTGTAGAAAAACGACTTTAAATCTGCTAATGGAAGAAAGAAGAAGTAATTAAAACCTAAAGCTTTGTGGGTGGTCATAAAGGAAATTGAAACTAATCTGGCAACGTTGTCGAAAATTATAATTCCAAAACAAAAGATAAAAATGTTTTGTTTTTTTCCGTCAGAAAATCTTGTTAAAACGCGACTGCCTAACGGTAACACATAATAGGAAGTCACCATTTTCCTTCAAACTTCGCGAAAACCGCACGGTGAATTTTAAAAGCACACGGTGAAAAGATTATTCATATGCCATTATTTTAAATCGTGAAGAAAAATTTGAGCCCTTCGCAGTGGTTGAGTTCTCCACGCTCGAAATATGTCTGATATTTATGTTATTCCTATACAAACTTTGAATTTGGATAGATGCATTGCGGGATACTTCTGTAAAGAATTCCCCGTTCGGGAGAACAAAACTGTTCTCCTGATGGGGAACAAATCTGTTCTCCCGATCGGGGGTACGAACCGGAGTGTTGCATATGCTTAAACTTGTGACGCATTCAAAGATTTATGCACCTTTTTTTTACAATTGTATCATTCTGTGTTACAACATGGACGGCTCTTCATACACAAAGTCTTCTTTTAGAATCAAGGCAGGGTGCAAAGCGGAACTAAACACCGTGAGGTTGTTCTAGCTCTCTCTTTTAATCTAAATTCGAGATATAAAACCAGGTACATCTGAGCATTTTTTTAAATAAAATCTTGAATTATATATCAAAGATGAATTTTTGCAAGACAAGAGATTACACCAAATTGTATTCAACAATGCCAAGTTTACATAGCAAGTGTTTATTCTGTTTAAGATCCGATTGTATTATAATTGGGTTGACAAAGTTCTCTGCTTTACATTCAAGTTGTAAACTTTCATGAGAAGGATAACTTCATTTTGGAGCAGGTTCAGCGAAGAGCCACTAGACCTATTCCCGATGTAAGGAATCTCTCTTATGAATCTAGGTTGCGAATTCTTGGTTTGACCACGCTTGAGTTGAGAAGAGTACGTGGCGATATGATTCAGGTTTTTAAATTCCTATCTGGTAGTGACACTTTGACTTCCTGTAATTTCTTGCATATTTCAGCTTATCCTCATGTGACATATGGTAACAGTTTGAAATTGACCACAGAGTTCTCACGGATAGATATTCGGCGTTTTAGCTTTTCGCAAAGAATTGTTAATGAGTCGAATGGTTTGCCTGAAGTTAGCTCCAATTCTGTTCACAATTTTAAAGTCAATATTGATAAGTTCTTTACTAACTCTGGGCGTCTATGATTTGTTTTCCTTTTGTGGTGGTGGTGGTGCTAGTTTGGGGTTTTGTACGGGGCTGCTCACCCTTATTAGCCCGTCATCCTGTTATGTTATGTTAAGTTATATATTGTATATATTCCCCTGTCTTCTGGAAAAATACGCTTCAGAAAAGCTGTTGTTAATGTTGATCATCAACTGCTATAATTTTGAGCATTTTTGTAGGATACGAGTATGAATTAAGTAGATTGATAACATTCATAAAGTCAGAATGTAGAGATATCTAGACCCACCAGAAAGAGTTAGCCTAAAAATCTAGCATCTTAATCCTATTTTCTTCAAATATAAAAGGAAAGATTTTCTTAAAGCGATGTGTTTTGTATCATATTTAGGAATAGTCACATTTCTGTTACTTGAAATGCGTGTAAAGATTTATACAATCATTTGTAGTTTTCTACACAGTATAAGTATATGCATAAACGCGCGGTGATGTTAGCAACATGGCTGCCTCTACATTCCGTTAGAAATCCTAACTATAAGCATATAAGTATATCGTTGAAAGTAAGGCTTTTCCCGGTCTTACAATAACCTAAAAAACATACCTATAGAATGATTGTAATTTGTGCAATTATATTGTAAGACTATTTTACGTATATGGTGGCATATATCAGGGAGTTGAGTTTTGTAAGTTTACGGGAAAGAAACATCCATTCCTTTCCCCACCGTTCCTGCGCCTCTGGGTACGGCCCCTTTCCTATAATTACAGTTTGTCCTATACCCCAATAATATATCTTTTATTATCGTAATATATTAAATTCATAGGGATATTTTCCTAGGGTCACAAAACTACCTCCTGGGGGGCAATAAAAAGGAGTGGGGGAATTCCCCAGTTAGTATGTTAAAAAGGCTATGAAATTCCAACCCAAAGATCCAGAATAGCAGAAATCATCTTTATGTAATAAAGAACTAATCAAGATGTTTATCTCTTTTGATATGGTGGCATCGATGACTATGTCTGTCTGTGGTAGCGTATTAAGTTGAAAGATAATCAACATTACGTGTACTTTTAGTCCGTTAATTATTTGTTATTTTGAAAGATAAAAATCATCATATGTGTGTAAATATTTCCGCTTACATCAATACATTGTGACTGAAGACTGTCTTTATAAAGCACGCTTACATCAGTACATTGTGACTGAAGAATGTCTTTATAAAGCACGCTTACATCAGTACATTGTGACTGAAGACTGTATTTATAAAGCACGCTTACATCAGTACATTGTGACTGAAGACTGTCTTTATAAAGCACGCTTACATCAGTACATTGTGACTGAAGACTGTATTTATAAAGCACGCTTACATCAGTACATTGTGACTGAAGACTGTCTTTATAAAGCATGCTTACATCAGTACATTGTGACTGAAGAATGTCTTTATAAAGCACGCTTACATCAGTACATTGTGACTGAAGACTGTATTTATAAAGCACGCTTACATCAGTACATTGTGACTGAAGACTGTCTTTATAAAGCACGCTTACATCAGTACATTGTGACTGAAGACTGTATTTATAAAGCACGCTTACATCAGTACATTGTGACTGAAGACTGTCTTTATAAAGCACGCTTACATCAGTACATTGTGACTGAAGACTGTCTTTATAAAGCACGCTTACATCAGTACATTGTGACTGAAGAATGTCTTTATAAAGCACGCTTACATCAGTACATTGTGACTGAAGACTGTCTTTATAAAGCACGCTTACATCAGTACATTGTGACTGAAGAATGTCTTTATAAAGCACGCTTACATCAGTACATTGTGACTGAAGACTGTATTTATAAAGCACGCTTACATCAGTACATTGTGACTGAAGACTGTCTTTATAAAGCACGCTTACATCAGTACATTATGACTGAAGACTGTCTTTATAAAGCATGCTTACATCAGTACATTGTGACTGAAGAATGTCTTTATAAAGCACGCTTACATCAGTACATTGTGACTGAAGACTGTATTTATAAAGCACGCTTACATCAGTACATTGTGACTGAAGACTGTCTTTATAAAGCACGCTTACATCAGTACATTGTGACTGAAGACTGCCTTTATAAAGCACGCTTACATCAGTACATTGTGACTGAAGACTGTATTTATAAAGCACGCTTACATCAGTACATTGTGACTGAAGACTGTCTTTATAAAGCACGCTTACATCAGTACATTGTGACTGAAGACTGCCTTTATAAAGTACGCTTACATCAGTACATTGTGACTGAAGACTGTATTTATAAAGCACGCTTACATCAGTTCAGTACATTGTGACTAAAGACTGTCTTTATAAAACACGCTTACATCAGTACATTGTGACTGAAGACTGTCTTTATAAAGCACGGTTACATCAGTACATTGTGACTGAAGAATGTCTTTATAAAGCACGCTTACATCAGTACATTGTGACTGAAGACTGTCTTTATAAAGCACGGTTACATCAGTACATTGTGACTGAAGAATGTCTTTATAAAGCACGCTTACATCAGTACATTGTGACTGAAGACTGCCTTTATAAAGCACGTTTACATCAGTACATTGTGACTGAAGACTGTATTTATAAAGCACGCTTACATCAGTTCAGTACATTGTGACTAAAGACTGTCTTTATAAAACACGCTTACATCAGTACATTGTGACTGGAGACTCTTTATAAGCACGCTTACATCAGTACATTGTGTCATCTACCTACTGTGGTGTAGCGGTTATCATACCTGTCTATAGACCACGAGGCCCTGGGTTCAAGCCTGGGTTGGGTAAACACGCCAGTGTACCACAACTGGTTATCAAAGGTCGTGGACATTGACTTGGTTGTCGATGTTATGTCTGTCCGTACGTCGTACCTGTGTTCTCGTCAGAGTCGTATAAAGCGTTTCGTGATAGCATTGTTACTATCATAACCAAATACGCAGGCGACGACCCCGTCATTGTAATTGTGTGTGCACTCGTCGTCGTACATTGTGACTGAAGACTGTCTTTATAAAGCACGCTTACATCAGTACATTGTGACTGAAGACTGTCTTTATAAAGCACGCTTACATCAGTACATTATGACTGAAGACTGTCTTTATAAAGCATGCTTACATCAGTACATTGTGACTGAAGACTGTCTTTATAAAGCACGCTTACATCAGTACATTATGACTGAAGACTGTCTTTATAAAGCACGCTTACATCAGTACATTGTGACTGAAGACTGTCTTTATAAAGCATGCTTACATCAGTACATTGTGACTGAAGACTGTCTTTATAAAGCACGCTTACATCAGTACATTATGACTAAAGACTGTCTTTATAAAGCACGCTGGACATCAGTACATTGTGACTGAAGACTGTCTTTATAAAGCATGCTTACATCAGTACATTGTGACTGAAGACTGTCTTTATAAAGCACGCTTACATCAGTACATTGTGACTGAAGACTGTCTTTATAAAGCACGCTTACATTAGTACATTGTGACTGAAGAATATCTTTATAAAGCACGTGACATGGCTTACTTCAGCTTGTTATGTCCATTTTATTGTGTGGGAGAGGTTAAAATCTTGAGCCTTGAATTAACTCCGTGCTTGAATAGAGCGTAAGTGCACATAATCTGGTTCCATCTACAGATTTTTCAATTCCAAATTCATCATTGATAAGCAATTTGAATAATACAGTAGTATCAAAGGGCTAAAAAGCTTCGTAAGTCAGTACTGGATATTTTAGTTTGCGTAGTAAGTCAGCACTGGATATTTTAGTTTGCGTAGTAAGTCAGTACTGGATATTTTAGTTTGCGTAGTAAGTCAGTACTGGATATTTTAGTTTGCGTAGTAAGTCAGTACTAGATATTTTAGTTTGCGTAGTAAGTCAGTACTAGATATTTTAGTTTGCGTAGTAAGTCAGTACTGGATATTTTAGTTTCATGAGTGTCAGTACTGCATATTTTAGTTTGCGTGAGTAAGTCAGTACTGGATATTTTAGTTTGCGTAGTAAGTCAGTACTGCATATTTTAGTTTGCGTAGTAAGTCAGTACTAGATATTTTAGTTTGCGTAGTAAGTCAGTACTGCATATTTTAGTTTGCGTAGTAAGTCAGTACTAGATATTTTAGTTTGCGTAGTAAGTCAGTACTAGATATTTTAGTTTGCGTAGTAAGTCAGTACTGGATATTTTAGTTTGCGTAGTAAGTCAGTACTGCATATTTTAGTTTGCGTAGTAAGTCAGTACTGGATATTTTAGTTTGCGTAGTAAGTCAGTACTGCATATTTTAGTTTGCGTAGTAAGTCAGTACTAGATATTTTAGTTTGCGTAGTAAGTCAGTACTAGATATTTTAGTTTGCGTGAGTAAGTCAGTACTGGATATTTTAGTTTGCGTAGTAAGTCAGTACTGCATATTTTAGTTTGCGAGTAAGTCAGTACTGGATATTTTAGTTTGAGTAAGTCAGTACTGCATATTTTAGTTTGCGTAGTAAGTCAGTACTGGATATTTCAGTACTGGATATTTTAGTTTGCGTAGTAAGTCAGTACTGGATATTTTAGTTTGCGTAGTAAGTCAGTACTGCATATTTTAGTTTGCGTAGTAAGTCAGTACTGGATATTTCAGTACTGGATATTTTAGTTTGCGTAGTACTTATTAAAAGAAATCGCTGAAATAGTTCACTGATACAATTATACTCCTCAATGCAAAGCGTGGCACAACAGTGAGTAAAAAGTGCAAAGAAAAGATAACGTTCTGCAACCTATATTATATCCTATGATGTTGTGTTGTAAATAGTATTATGAAAAAGTACTTGAGTAAGTTCAGCAAATACATTGTTATTTTATTCTTTTAGCCAAATAGTGCACAAATAGATGATCAGCAAGTTTTGGTACGGTATGCTTAAATTAATTAATAACTGACATGTTGTATTAATTGTAACCAATAAGCGCAAAGCTGGTGATTGACCTTTGACAAATATTGACGTAAATCTTTGCAGAAAATCTAAAAAAAATTGAAAGATTTTCAGAATTGCCTGTCACATTCAGCAATGACTTATTTCCAGGTGTATTCCCGCCTATTGTTTCTAGGTTTACTCCATAAGTTATTTCTAGGTTTATTCTAGCCTTTATTTAATATATATATATATATATATATATATATATATATATATATATATATATATATATATATATATATATATATATATATATATATATATATATATATATATATATATATATATATATATATATATATATATATATATATATATATATATATATATATATATATATATAAATATATATATATATATATATATATATATATATATATATATATATATATATATATATATATATATATATATATATATATATATATATATATATATATATATATATACATATATATATATATATATATATATATATATATGTATATATATATATATATATATATATATATATATATATATATATATATATATATATATATGTGTGTATATAAATATATATATATATATATATATATATATATATATATATATATATATATATATATATATATATATATATATATATATATATATATATATATATATATATATATATATATATACATATATGTGTGTGTGTGTGTGTGTGTGTGTTGGGTAGGTGTGTGGTGTGTGTGTGTGTGTGTGTGGGTGGTGTGAATGTATACTCTTTTCAACACTTTCCACCCTTCTATCAAATTTACTTATAGTTATTCCACGACCACACTACCATTTTTAGGATGTTTAGGTTAAACTTTGCAATTCCTCTATTCATCATCAGCCTATAGGAAACCCACCGACAGACATTCGTATGTTCATTACAATAGTTTTCATCCATCACATATTAAACGTCCATCATCTACATTCAAGGCTTACGCTATAAACGCATCTGTTCAGAACCCACTGACCCCCAGAAAAACTTCCTCTTTCTGAAAAAGCTATCCCCTTAATTTGATTAAAGGAAATATTCGCAAAACTGATAAGATACCTCTTTTTCTTCTTCCGTTAAAATACAGTCCTCCAATTGGAGTATAAACGTGCTGTGAACTAAATGCGTTCTCGGTGCGAGAAAAAAAAATGTGTAGTCTTTATACATGGTACAAGTAAAAAAAAAGCCACCTAAGGCCGAAGCTGGATGTCTGGTACAACCTTCTTGAAACATTCAAGTGATGAGAATTGTACCTCGTGCAGTCGTGGCCGTTTACTTCAATATAAACCCAACACCCCAAACAATCGTATTCCCTTTGTCACCACTTTCTTTCCCAAATCTAACGACCTTTTCAAACATTTTAAAGCTTCATGGCCCATTTTAGTACTATCGACCACAAGGTGAGACTTTCGCTGATCCCCCGGTTTTAGCCCTCAGACAGCCCCCCTTCCCTATAAAATAAAATATATAAAAAAAACATTGTACTTGGCAGTAAATTGTCCCGTGAAAAAAATAAGTGTCTTGTAGGTAATACCCCTGTAGGAAATCACGTTGCCTTGTGTGCAAACACATTATAACATCTGACTCCAACTTACAACCCCCCGGTACCAACTTAACTTTACACCCCGTCCCTTACACTTGTGATACCCCCAATGTTGTTTATCTGTTTTTTTGCACCCGATGTCCCAACGGTATTAACATAGGTGAAACTAAAAAATCTTTTAGGCTACGCTTTAATAACCACAGACACTAAATTCGCAAGAACCTTTAAGGCTACCCGGTTTTCGAACATTTCAACACTCCATATCCGACTTACATTTCTGCATAATGAAATCTGGCTTTCCTTCAGATACCGCATGCAAGACTTGTGAACTTAAGTTGATTCAAAAACTTAACAGCAAAGTCAATGGGCTTAAAGAAATATTCCCAGTTTTTTGTAAAATCTTATTTGAAAGAGCATACTTTTACAACCAATTTGGAACAAAAATCAGGTTGATATCATATTCCGTAAAAATCATATATTTGACCACTGATCCTTGACTCTAATCACTGAATTAAGTTCTGATTTTTATTTTTACATTTATCGTACAGTTACCACATTTTGGTTTAAAACATCTTCAGCAATTTACTGAGGTCCTCCCCCTGAATCGGAACCTCCTTGTGTGTGGTCATATATTATTTTAATCATGGCCAGACAGCCAGCCTGTTTATGTTGTATTGGGTGATGGGTACTCAAATTTGGGGGCCTTTTAGAACGTCTCACCAGTGTATATACCAGGCAGGGGTACTATGCTTCCATAACCTTATAAGGCAGTGCATCCATTGAATCATGGAGGAGAGGACCAAGCTTAAAATTTCCTTTGAGCAGGGTGTTGGCATTAGAATGCCAACTCCCTGCGTTGAGGTAGCCAAAGTGACTGGCAGGGATCCAAAGAGACTCAATAAATTTCAAAGGTACTATACAAACTTCACAGGGTTATCAAAGTGTTTCCTTTGGAACCTGTCAAAGGGACTGCAAAATTCAGGTTTTCAAAGTGTTCCTTCAGAAACATGTCAAATGGACTGCAAACTTCAAAGTTTCCAAAATGTCACCTTAGAAACATGTCAAAAGGACTGCAAAATTCAAAGGGTTTTTAAAGCAAACTTCAAAGGGTTTTCAAAGTATTCCCTTTTGAGTTTAAAACAAAGGGACTCAAAGAGACCGCAAACTTCAAAGGGTTTTCCACTAGAAACTTCCATAAGAAATTTTAGGTGTGGGGGCTTGCATGATTTTAGAGGACCCAAATTTAACAAAAGGCTTTTGTCATTCTAATTATTAAACAATATGTACCACAGGTGCAGAAATTTCTCAGAGCTGTTGAACGGTATTTATTATTGGTGAGGCTGGACTAACATTTGCTGGTGTTTACCATACGTTACATTAGCACCACTCAAGCTGAAAGCACGCGATTTCCAGCGTTGGGTCCGTGGGCCTGCTTAAAGGGGCAAAACCCCTGGTAGGGGTCCAGGAGTCAAAGCTCCTCCCCCCCCCCCAAAAAAAAAATAATAACTGGTGTATTTCAACCCTTTTGAGGCGCTAAATGAACTTTAGCCCATTTGAAGGAGTAGCGAAACAGAAGTTTCAGTAAGAATTTTCATTGGTAGGTCAATTGATAACAAATTTGTAGGGGTCCAGGAGAAACTGGTGCATTTTAACCCTTTTGAGGGTCTAAAATGATCTAACTTCAGCGCATTTAAAGGACTTTTCATTGGTGAGTCAATTAATGGCACAATAAACAATGAATTCCCAAAACAGAAGCAGCGCCACGGTGATGAGAGGAGGGTAACCACCATACTAGCCTGAGAGAGACGGGTTCTCTACGTTAAGAATAGTTTAAGATACTTTTATACACAAGCATTGTATAAAAGTACCCTTTGAAAGTAATTTTTCCTCTAAATCATAGCTATAATCTTATTTAGGGCCTACTTTTCATTTTGATCGTCAGGCCCAAATACCATGCAGGTTGGCTCACTAGTAGGCCTATAGGCTCACCAGTAGGAACCTATATACATATGTAAGAAACATATTGTAATGAGATACCACTGGGAATAACCCTTAACTTAATTTGTTAGCAAACGGCGGTGCATGGCAAACGGCGGTGCGTGGCAAGCGGCGGTGCGTGGCAAGCGGCGGTGCGTGGCAAGCGGCGGTGCGTGGCAAGCGGCGGTGCGTGGCAGTGGTGCGTGGTCGCGTGGCAAGCGGCGGTCGCGTGGCAAAGTGCGGTGCGTGGGCGATGCGTAGCGGTCGCGTGGCAAGCGGCCGGTGGCGTGGCAAGCGGTCGGTGGCGGTGAAGCGGCGATGCGTGGCAAGCGGTGGCGGGTCGCGTGGCAAGCGTGCGTGCGTGCGGTCGGTGCGTGGCAAGCGGCGGTGCGTGGCAAGCGGCGGTGCGTGGCAAGCGGCGGTGCGTGGCAAGCGGCGGTGCGTGGCAAGCGGCGGTGCGTGGCATGCGGCGGTGCGTGGCATGCGGCGGTGCGTGGCATGCGGCGGTGCGTGGCATGCGGCGATGGTCGCGTGGGTAACATGCGGCGGTCGTTGCGATGCGTGGCATCGGATGCGTGGCATCTTGGCGGTGCGTGGCATCTGGCGATGCGTGGCATCGCGGCGGTGCGTGGCATCGCGTGCGGTGCGTGGCATCTGGCGGTGCGTGGCATCGTGGCAAGCGGCGGTGCGTGGCTTGCGGCGTGCAGTCGCGTGGCATCTGTCCGGTCGTGGCAAGCGGTGCGTGGCAACGGCGGTGCGTGGCATCTGGCGGTGCGTGGCAGCGGCGGTCGTGCGTGCGTGGCATGCGGTGCGTGTGCGCGTGGCAAGCGGCGGTGCGTGTGGCGGTGGCCGTGGGCATGCGGTCGCGTGGCATCGCGGTCGTGGCATGCGGTGCGTGGCATCGGCGGTCGTGGCATCGCGGGTGCGTGGCATCTGATGGCGGTCGCGTGGCATAGCGTGCGGTGCGTGGCATAGGGCGGTGCGTGGCATAGGGCAGTATATGGCATACGGCAGTTTATGGCATACGGCAGTATATGGCATATAACTAAAAGGGCGATTCTCCATCCCCCGCACCCCAACTGAAATGATTATAAAACCAAAACCAAAAGGTTTTGTAGCTCTGATGCTTTCTTCATGCTGATTGATTTTGTTATAACTGTTTATGTCATTGTGCATATTATGAAACATTTGACAACATCAATTCTTCAGATATTGTGTTAAGCTCTTTTCAGCAAAACCATATGAAGCCCCACCCACTAGGCATATTAATGATATTCAATGTTTTATAAAATGGTCACATACAAACTAGCTAACATCATAATTCTAGTACATATAAAACAAAACAGACATGTGATTGTTAAAATATGAGCATTTTAAGATTTACATTAGGCCCGACTACTCATTAATATGCATGACATCAAAACCAAAAACAATAGGGCACATGCATCTACATACCATGGGCTATCTGTGTACAGTACATGAATCCAGTATGTCCTTCTTGAGATACAGTGTTAACAAGGTCTTTCAGCAAAACCATATTAAGCCCCACCCACTATGCATATTAATGAAATATGTTTTTATACAATGAAGATGTACAAACTAGCTAACATCATATATACACCCAAGTATGAAACAAAACAGACATAGGGTTGTTAAAATATGAGCATTTCAAGAATTTGACATTAAGCCGTGCCTACTCATTAATATGCATAACATTACTACCAAAAACAATAGGGCACATCTGCAGACAATGGGTTATCTGTGTACCACACATGGCACAAATCCAGTTTATTGTTCTCGAGAGATTGCGCTTGCAAGCTCTTTTCAGCAAAATCACTTTAAACCCCACCTGCTAGTATATTAATGAAATTCAATGGTTTTATACAACAAACACATACACATACTAGCTAACAACATAACTATATAGACTAAATGTGAAACAAAACAAGACATGTGGTTGTTAAAATATGAGCATTTTAAAATTTTAACATTAAGCTCCACCCACTCATTAATATGCATGACACCACCACCAAAAACAATAGGGCACATCTATGGACCATAGGCTATCTGTGACATCTATGACATGAATCTGGTGTATCGTTCTTAAGATATTGTATTACGAGCTTGCTGTCACATGTGACACACATACACCAGCTGATAACTGCACAGGTTCCTTATGCTATTACCATCAGAACCAATGATTGGTCCAAATACTGCTAGTGACGGCAGCCTATTTTTAATTGGAAAATTTTAGATTAAGATCAAGTTGTATCGGGAGATTTACGACCAAAATTTAAAACAATTGGAAACTCTAGAACAATATGCAATAAAATTGGGGCATTTAGGACTAAAATTAGGGAGAATTGATATTGAATTTAAATAATCATGTCTTGAAGCAAATGTTTATAAATTTCTTTATTCTCTTTCACAATTTGGGACATACATTTTGTTTGGTGCCAGCATTCTATTTGGGGGTTCCATAATTTAATTCAGGGTGCCCCCTTCCCCACTGCTCAAAGGGACTGCAAACTTCACAGGGTTTTTAAAGTTTTCCCTAGAAACAAGTCAAAGAGACTCCCATGCTAGAGCCTGCAATGGGCTGCAATGTGATAATTGCAATATCACTGCATGTTCTGTTGACATTTGTTACATACATCACAATAAGTTAAGTACTGTAATTTGTTCTTCAGTGTTCCTTTAACAACAAATAACAAAAGCTGAATAAAAAAAGACAAGATAATTGATTAATGTTACCATACTTATTTATTCTTTAGCACCATATTCAAGATATTATTCTTCAAATGAAATATGTATAAAATGGTAAAAGACACTCATCACTTGCATAGCTATGTTACATACAAACGTAACTTTGAATGACTAAATATATCACAAGACAAAGAAAATAACTGACTGGCCAAAATCCCAGACATGAACAGTTCATTAAGATTATTCACATGAACAGTAGGGGGTATACAGAACAAATAGTACGGACAAGAATGAAATTAAGTTAGCAAAAATTCTTTAAATTTTAAAAGTGTTGTAAAATGTATATGTGCATATCTTAGTACTAATCTAAAGTGCAGCAAAAACTAGAATGAAATGCAGCTTTCTGAACAGTTCCTAAAATATGACTCTTGACATATGATTAGAGGACAGCACATAAACTGAATATGACATAGCAAAGTAAAATGCTTTTGCTAGTCATGTCAATTAGTATGGTGCTTTCTACTAAAACATTCAGTTCTCCGACAGGTGCATCGTGTCCATGATAACTTAATGCATCCAGATCACACACTTAATACAACAGCAATAAAATTAAATGTATTTTGACAGTACCGAAAGATTCAACTATCCTGCTCAAAAACTACATAAAAAGTGTAAAAACCTCTTTGTATGAATTACTGACAACAGCTTTTGCCAAATGTCTCATAAATTGGAGTAAGCTAAGAAGACATTCCTATCTTCTATTATGCCATGCTGGATTGCTATTACGAATCTAAGCATAGCATTACTGATTGCAACTGAAGAGTGCAGACATAGCAAGCTCCTAAATATAACCAACAACATAAAACAAAACATTTCTTTGCTCTTGGACGCAACAGCTGTATTTTTAAGAAAATGTTTTGAAACAACAGGCATTTGTGCATATATAGTCTATAGGCAAAACTCCTTTGGCATATAGGTTTTATAATTTCAAAATCATATACATTGCTTATTTCGAGTTTGAAAGAAGAACATAGCTTTATTATTTCAAAACTAATTTTCCACCAAAAATACGCTCATTGTGCTAATACAAAGTGATCATAAAAGTAGGTAACATGAAATCTCAATGAAACACAAGTTACCTCTCTCCTATTATAATTAATACAAGCTTAATATTCCATGTAGTCAATTCTCACCGTATGCCCTCTTGAACAAAAGTGCAGCATTTTGAGTAATATTTTAATCTTAACATTCTATACATTGATACATTAGGATGGAAAACAAAAATTATATAAGAAAGCTATGCAACTGTTAAACATTAAGAAATATTTATACAGAACTTAGAATTGCTACCTTCTCTTACCATCTTCTCCCAGATTAAATAATGATGGATAAACTGCATGTTAAAACTGCCCTCATGGAATTAAATATGTTTGTCCTCAACGTTCTGAGAATATCTTTTTGGAAACATGAGGGGCTAAATTATTGAGGAACAAAGTGATCTTCCGTAGACCTAGATAAATTTAGACATCATGATGACGTTGAATATAAAATACACAAAATAACTTATATCACTAAAATAACTTATATTACTAAAATTTCCTTCAGAAGCTCAAATTATTTCAATAATAACTTAATATTGGAATCACTTCACTTCATGACAAGAATAACCAGACGGAAACCCCCCTCCCCCCAAAAAAATGTCTTTGACACACATAATGTCTTATTGAATGCGCATCTGAACCAGGTCCTCTCTCAACACCTAATTTACATTACAAAAAGCTTTAAATATATATAAAAATATATTCTATATGAGGAATTGACCACTGAGTATAGGCATGTATAGAGTACACAGAAAAGACAATTTTACAAAAACAAGAGAAACCTAGCAAGATGTTTACGATGAACAAACCTTCTATGGAAGACATTGAAAGAATAAAAGCACATTAGAAAATATGTTTCCATCTGTGAATATCAAGACCATGGTCTATAGTTGCCACAATTAAGTCCACACTGAACATACATAATATGCCATGTAGTTGCTTACACAATTGATAGCACATGTTATGCTGCTTTCTGGAATTTTAGAATTTAAGACAAGATCACTAAATGTTATAATGAAACTTAAAACTTTATGAATAGAGGCAAGATTTGCTCAAGAGTATTTGGACAGCACTTTAATTTTCAGACAATTTGACTTATCATTTTTCTAAAGATGTTGGGTTTGTACGTAAGATTGAAAACTCTTTCCCTACTATGTGTAAATTTGCACCAAAACAGTTTGGCTTTTATTGTTTATCTGGACTCGCTGACACCTCTTGACTAACTTTACCAAATTTAGACCATGGTACAATTTTGCCAAGGGAATCATTTTCTTACACTTGATACAAAAGCACACCAGATTTAATTAATTGTGCAACCAGATATAATCAACTTCTTGTTTGATGTTCAATGAGACAAATGCTCATTTGATTAAAAAGACAGTTTAAAAACCACCTTGCATACAAGACAGTGAAAACGTATCAGGTGCTTTTTTCATTTTGGGTTTTCTCTTCCCATGGGGGAGAGAAAATATATACCATACCAAAAGATGTCTTCAGATAGTTTAAGGGACTTGTTTATACAACTTTCTAAGAAACAGGGCTCAGTACATAATAACATGCAGGAAATACTGGATTTTGGAAGATGAATAATTTACGTATCTATGTACACTTTATGTTCTCCTTACGCATACTTGGCATCTACTTATACGGTTTCTAAGGGTGCCCGCCTTCAATGTCGCTGAATCCGGAGTGTCAAATTGGCCATCATCGTTTATTACTGCTAGCCAGAAACTGAGTGTTGTGGCATAATAATTGCATTTACCATCACCATGACATTCGATGAAAGGAGCTGATCGGAAATCTTCTAGACAGGACCCTGGGGAGGATAACATCTGACCTGAGCCTTGAGCGCCAGCACCGGTATGCTGTAAATAAACAACATATCATGTTACATTACTGCATGCTACAACAACACCAGTCAGAACTGAAAGAACATTTTCTGCCAATCAAATATAAATTAATGCTAAATCTTATTGTAACACAATGTGAGAGATATAAGACATACACAATGGTTACTCGGTGACCTCATTTCAAATGAAAGCAATGGTGTACTTGATGACCTCATTTCAAATGGGTTTCACACAACTATTTCACTTTCTCCTGTGTTCACTCTATGGACATTTTGTCAGGCACAAACAAATAACTTGTGTCATTCTTTGCATCTGATAAAGTAATACTTATGCATAAAGACTACAATGATTCTAGCACGAATCTTCATGCCCTAATCAAGTAGTGACCTAATCCTCCGGATTAGGGCATGAAAGCATGCACATTGAAAATCTTGTCACACACACTGTGACACAGTAAAGAAAGAGTCAATGGCCTACAACACATGTACACAAAATTTTGCCACCGATTTGGTTGCAAAATTGTTTTCGATATCATAAGTTTATCTATTTAATCTAAACCAAAAAACCATAATGTTTAGTGATTCCAATGCATTCTTTCATTGTTGCTTGCATTTTCACGTTTTATACAAACTGGTATTGCAAATCATGAAGTATGCTAAAAAAACACATATTCATAAGCCATGCCCACCAGGCATAACAATAAATTATAACCTGTTGACAACACTTGTATGATGCAAAACATGCACACATGTATATAGGGTTGCACATTTATCACTGTTTGAAGAATTTTATACATAGCCCCACCACCTACATGACATCACTACCAAACCAATAGGTCACATATATACGGACCATAACCACCTACAGTGTACCACATATGAAATGTGTGTGATGTGTTTTTTTGTAGCATTTTCACATTAAGGCATGCATATTAGTGCTATAACCTATTAACACATTAGCATGTACACAATAACTGAAAAATAACATGCAAGTATGATGCAAACAGACATATGCTTGCTATAAATGTATCACTTTTTCAAGATTGTTTTATTTTATATCATTAAGCCCCCCCACCCCCCCCCCCTCCCACTTAGCAATATTCATGACATCACAACTAAACACAATCACAACTAAACACAATAGTGTATAACACTATCTGTGTAATAACACAGACAATCTGGTATAACACTATCTGTGTATAACTATCTGTGTACACTATCTGTGTATAACATTATGTCCTGTATCCAATGTACTAGTATAGCCCTTGAGCACTTTGTTAACAAGTTGTTTTCAGCAAAACCATATTAAGCCCCACCCACCATGTATATTAACGATATTCAACAATTTTATACCATGAACATGTATACACTATCTAACAACATAAATATACCAAGTATGGATCAAAGCAGACATGTAGTTGTTAAAATATAAGCATTTGAAGATTTTTACATATAAGCCCTGCCTACTCATTGATATGCGTGACATCACCACCTAAATCATTGGCACATATACCGATCTTGAGCTATCTGTGTACCACTTATGACATGAATCCAGGTTCTGTAGAAAAGTTATCAATCTTTAGATATCATGTTTACAAGCGCTTTTCAACAAAATCATATTAAGCCCCGCCCACTCTGCATATTAATGAAATTCTACACTCTTATTCAATGAACATGTACACACCAGCTAACATCATAACTATATCAAATAAGAAACAAAACAGGCATGTGGTTCATAAATTTGAGTATTTCAAGATTTTTACATAAAGCCCAGCCTATTCATTAATATGCTTAACATCAGCACCAAAAACAATATGGCACATCTACAGCCATGGGCTATCTGTGTACCAAATATGAGATGAATACATTCTTGGGATACCGTTTTAACAAGCTTGTAGTTACAGACACACACATATACATACATACACATGTCAGCATTACTGCATAGGTTCCTTATGCTATTAGCATCCAAACCAAAAATTGATAAAGCACTAGTCAAACTTGTCTACTAGTGTTCTGCAAAGAATAAAATATCAAAAGTCTCCTGTAAAATCATGAAATTTTCCCTCTAAAAACAGAAAAAGAGCCATAAATGATGCACTTCATTCAAATAGGTTTAAACCCAATAATGTATCAAAATGAAAGCGTACGTCTTGGCCTGTGTCATTCTTTGAGTATTTGTTCACGACTACTCAAGAACGCATGCACATTTAAGCCTATAAGCTCACGCGATAGAGTGTATGGATTTTGCTTGAGCATGTTCAAAATACACACTAATACCTAACCACCGTTCCATTTCTGAAACCATGAACGCCCAAATAGCAAAGAAAGTGTGGAAAAGGGTTTTTTTCCTCAGGAATTTGACTTTGTAAACTTTATTGAATACTGGGTGAATATTAGGTGAATGTTAGGTTTAAAAAAATTTTAAGGTGCATAAATTTTTGCCTAGAAAAAAAATGGTGTCGGCTCCGAAATAGCTGTGCAGTTTTTTACACATAGAAATGCAGGGCCAGATTTAGACACATGGAGGCCCCTGGACAGCCTTTAGTCGGTGGAGGCCACCCTACCTTAGAATTCTAAAAAGGTGACAATACATAGCTACAGTCATCCATAAAGTATATTTTTTTAAGAACAAAGAACCTGAATAAAAATGTACTCCTTTGATTTAAACATCATGATCAATCTGTAAGAATCTGCAAAGTCAAACATTTCTAGAAATTATAATGATTGATAATGAGATATAAAGATGATTGATAATAATATAAAATAGATAATGAAATAAGACGAATATCTGTTCTACTTAACTATCTCTCACAAGTACATTTTTTCTTACAAATTGTTCTCCTCCATGAAATATGTGGAGGCCCCTGGCTGTGGAGGCCTGTTGGTAACTGCCCCTCTTGCCCCTACCTAAATCCGGCCCTGTAAAAATGCATGTCGTTCTACAATAATCTATGCCACATCTCATATCCAATCACTGTTTTAGCATCCCTGTTGCATAATGATTTGACATCTCTTGAAAAACCGTTTATTCATCACTAATTGACCTTTTCCTTCATTGTATTGTGAAATGGTTACGGAGCTTTAAGGCATTAGTCAAAAGCGGTGCATATGCATGCATATTATTATCATTAATTGCGATCTGAATGAGGATGAATTATTACAATTCCAGGGTCCCACAAAAATATATGTCTGCCTGAGTGCTCCTTTAAAACTCTATGCAAACTCTCAGCAAATTGTCTCAGTGAAAACATGACTTACCATCATAAAGCTGTAACCTGTCCACAGACCATCCCACCCAGTGGGACAACTTGGGTAGCTAATGCTCTGGCTATGCACTGCCATTACTCTGGCTGGGACTTCACAGACAGCACAGCGACTGATGTAAGGTTGAACGTCTTCACTGCGGATGGGTGTCATCATCATAGGCATCGCCTCGGGGGTAGATAGCCAATAGGAATAATCGTTACGAGATGCATGGTTGCATACATTATTAACATTGCAAAACATGTATGGCATGGTGCTGAATCGTCGTATACAACTTCCTGGAAGGCCTGCAAAAATGAAGAAAACAAATATTCGTACTTGGTGGGTTTTTTTTATCAGTTCTGGAGTCTAATTCTGCTTTAAACCCAAATCATAATTTTGGCCACTTAGACCAGAGGTATAGTGCAGTAAAAAATTAAAAATGAATAAAAGGATTGCACATTAAATAAATAAAGTAATTTATTATGTTTATTAATGTTTGCTCATTTCTTTTCAATTTCACAGCCCACTTGACTCAAATTATAACAGGTCTGAATCAATGGATGTGAAATTCACTTCACAATAGTAAGTTCAATGAGTAGGCTACTGGGGGGAGACGGAACCTCCTTATAAAGGTCTCTGCTCCCCCTTGCATGAAATCAAATGAGAAAAAGGAATATGGAGACCAAGTTGCCAATCTTTAGAAAGTTTGTATGCCACATCATCCTGGCTAAGAACTTTCATCTAGCGTTCATTTAATGGTAACATTAGCAAAATGATTTTGTTTCCATGTCCATGAGTTCTTTATCATGATTCTACTGTTGCCCTCATTCAATAGCAACATTAGCAATATGATCTTGCTTCCATATCCATAACTTCTTTATCATGATTCTACTAATTGCCTTCATTCAATGGCAACATTAGCAAGATAATCTTGTTTTCATGTCCATGAGTTCTTTATCATGATTCTACTGTTGCCCTTATTCAATGGTAACATTAGCAAGATGATCTTGTTTCCATGTCCATGAGTTCTTTATCATGATCCTACTGTTGCCCTCATTCAATGGCAACATTAGCATAATAATCTTGTTTCCATGTCCTTGAGTTCTTTATCAAGATTCTACTGTTGCCTTCATTCAATGGTAACATTAGCAAGATGATCTTGTTTCCATGTCCATGAGTTCTTTATCATGATTCCACTGTTGCCTTTATTCAATGGTAACATTAGCAAGATGATCTTGTTTCCATGTCCACGAGTTACTTATCATGATTCTACTGTTGCCTTTATTCAATGGTAACATTAGCAAGATGATCTTGTTTCCATGTCCATGAGTTCTTTATCATTATTCTACTGTTGCCCTCATTCAATGGTAACATTAGCAAGATAATCTTGTTTCCATGTCCACGAGTTCTTTATCATGATTCTACTGTTGCCTTTATTTAATGGCAACATTAGCAAGATAATCTTGTTTCCATGTCCATGAGTTCTTTATCATGATTCTACTGTTGCCTTTATTCAATGGCACATTAGCAAGATGATCTTGTTTCCATGTCCATGAGTTCTTTATCATGATTCTACTGTTGCCTTTATTTAATGGCAACATTAGCAAGATAATCTTGTTTCCATGTCCATGAGTTCTTTATCATGATTCTACTGTTGCCTTTATTCAATGGCACATTAGCAAGATGATCTTGTTTCCATGTCCACGAGTACTTTATCATGATTCTACTGCTGCTTTCATTCAATGGCAACATTAGCAATATGATCTTGTTTCCATGTCCATGAGTTCTTCATCATGATTCTACTGTTGCCCTCATTCAATGGTAACATTAGCAAGATGATCTTGTTTCCATGTCCATGAGTTCTTTATCATGATTCTACTGTTGACCTCATTCAATGGCAACATTAGCAAGATAATCTTGTTTCCATGTCCATGAGTTCTTTATCATGATTCTACTGTTGCCCTCATTCAATGGCAACATTAGCAAGATGATCTTGTTTCCATGTCCACGAGTTCTTTATCATGATTCTACTGTTGCCCTCATTCAATGGCAACATTAGCAAGATAATCTTGTTTCCATGTCCACGAGTTCTTTATCATGATTCTACTGTTGCCTTCATTCAATGGCACATTAGCAAGATAATCTTGTTTCCATGTCCATGAGTTCTTTATCATGATTCTACTGTTGCCCTCATTCAATGGTAACATTAGCAAGATAATCTTGTTTCCATGTCCACGAGTTCTTTATCATGATTCTACTGTTGCCTTTATTCAATGGCAACATTAGCAAGATAATCTTGTTTCCATGTCCACGAGTTCTTTATCATGATTCTACTGTTGCCCTCATTCAATGGCAACATTAGCAAGATGATCTTGTTTCCATGTCCATGAGTTCTTTATCATGATTCTACTGTTGCCTTTATTTTATGGCAACATTAGCAAGATAATCTTGTTTCCATGTCCATGAGTTCTTTATCATGATTCTACTGTTGCCTTTATTTAATGGCAACATTAGCAAGATAATCTTGTTTCCATGTTCATGAGTTCTTTATCATGATTCTACTGTTGCCCTCATTCAATGGCAACATTAGCAAGATAATCTTGTTTCCATGTCCACGAGTTCTTTATCATGATTCTACTGTTGCCTTCATTCAATGGCACATTAGCAAGATAATCTTGTTTCCATGTCCACGAGTTCTTTATCATGATTCTACTGTTGCCTTAATAATTCCCATTTAAAATCTGCAATTTTGTTAAACTCCTTAGATGATGCTTATTTTTCAATTTCTATATATCATCATGACAGAATCACTAACACCATCTTGAATTAAATTTGCTGAGAGGGAGAGAGGGGGAAGGAGGGAGGAGAAAGGGGGAGAGAGAGGGAGGGGGAGAGGGGGAGAGAGATACTGTATAGTGTGATAATTAATTGTTTGTTTGATAAGGGCTTAACGGCACCACAACAGCAAGAATAAAATTGTGCCTGAGAGGTTAGATCATTCCAGAGGTAGGAAGAATATAAAATAAGGGTCTGGAAGAAGTACAGGGGCCAATAGCCAGGAAGCTGGGATCGAGAGAGGAAGTGCAGGGGTGCAAAAAAGATAAATGTAGGTAAAGAGGGGTGGGAGAGGAGGACTAAATATAGTTGTCACAGAGAGAAGCACGATGAAGGAAGGAGATAATTTTATTTGGAGGGTTTTTCTGGAAGAACTTGGCTATGGAGTTGTGAGGGCTTAGGGAAGCTCTGAGGAGGTTGTACAGGTGGCAGGCTAGGAGGATGTGGTGGACTGTGAGGGGGCAATGGAAATTTTGAAGAGGGGCGGGGGAGCCAGTAAGGTGGTGGGAGTGAGTGGGTAGGTGTGACCTATTCCAAGTCGGATAATGTGGACGTTATCGATACAGGAGAGATTGTGGATGGTGGGTTTGGTCGGAATGGTGGGCTGGAGTTTGTTATCAATTTGGGAGTCCCATAAGGTTTGCCAGCAGTCACGAACAAGGGATGCAATAAGCGGCTTGATGTCAGAAAGGGTTTGGGAAAAAGGGGTAGGGGGGAGGTTAAGGGTTAGCTTAGCTGCTGCATCAGCCCTGTCATTGCCAGGGATGCCAACATGGCTGGGTATCCAAAAGAAATATTTATTATTATATTATTTATTCTTTTATTTTTTACTATATTTAGTATTTAGTATTTCCAAGTAGTGTCGAAAGTTTTCTCAAGGTCGAAAAAGATGGCAATGAGGTGTTCCTTTTTTGGAAAGGATTCCCGGATAGTGGTGTTAAGTGTGACTAATTAGTCCAGGGTATTGCCACATTTCTGGCAGCTGCTTTGGTGAAGGGAGAAGATTCTGTTGGTCTCAAGGAACCAGTTTGGTTTCTGGTTAATGATTCTTTCCATAATTTTACAGAAACAACCGGTGAGGGCAATGGGGTGATAGCTGGAGGGGTCAGTGTTGTCCTTCCCCACTTTGGGGATGGGGGTGATGATAGCTGTCCTCCAGATAGGGGGAAAGAAGTGTGAGGACCAAATGTGGTTGAGGATGATGAGAACGGTAGCGGTGGCCTTGTTGGGGAGGTATCTTAGGAACTGGTAGGGGATGTTATCTGGGCCCTTAGAGGTGCAGCCAGCATCGTGGATGGCTTGCTTTAATTTAGATAAGGTGAGAGGGGTGTTGTAGCTCTCGGTGTTGATGGAGGGAAAGGTTATACTCTGGGTTTAGTTTCGTCACAAGCTTTTTGGGCTTTGAAAGCATTGGGGTAGTTGGCCGAGGACGAGATCTTGCTGAAAGCGGCGGTTAGTGACATCCTTTTTGCCGGTAACAAAATTACCATTCCAGGAGAAATGAGAGAATTGCTCATACTGCCTTGGAAGCTGTTAACTATACCCCAAATCATCTTAGTGGGGGTGTTGGGGATGACAGAAGAGATGAAGTTGTTCCAAGTGTTGAATTTACTGTCCTTGATAGTGCGCCTGGCTTTTGCATGGCTGATGCGAAAGAGGTTGAGGTTGTGGTAGGTCGGGTTTGTTTTCTAGTTCTTATGGGCTTTTTTCCTGTTCTTGATGGTGGTTTTGCAGTCATCATTGAACCAGGGGTTGGAGGGAAGGGGTGGTTAGGGGGTTTGGAGGTTTTGGGAGTGAGGCAGGTGGCGATGTTGATAACAGTGTTCGTACACATTTTTAGAGAAAATAATCAAGCACTTTTTAAGGTTTGTATTTGTTTTTTCAATGCCATTATTTGAATGTTACTTTCAAATACACTGACCGAAATGACCAGCTGATACCTGTATATGAATTGTGGAACTATAGTTATTAATGTGTTTACACTTCTTGTATTGTCTAATGTCAATACATACTGTAGTACTAATAGTCTCTTCAATGACTTTACAGTAATATGTTACATGGAAATTAATTTAAAAAATATAGTGTGAAAAACAATTGTTTGTTGCTCAATAAGCATACTAATTCTCTATTTTCAACTTAAATTGGATAAAAAAAAGTCAATCAATGACTGATTCCAACCTGTAAAGCTGGGCACACATACCAATGGTTAATTGGTTAATGCAAAAGTACTTTAGCACAATGGATATCCGCTAAACAATGGACGCAAAAAAAAAAAAAAACCCATCCGACATTTGTTCAACTTGTCAAATAAGCTTGTAGCCTAACCTATGTCCATCTACCATTGTATTATCACGTTAGGCTATGTATAAAATCACAATGTTTATGTAGTACGATGTACACTAAAACAAGTACACAAAACGATCATTAAAAATTAATCCTTTTGGCATGCCATGTCAAAAATAATCAATTTTGTTAAAAATGTTGCAAAATCAAATCCTTGGTAATTTTTCTTGGGTGATATTCGCAGTAAAAGAAGCTGTAAGTTTAGCGTTAAGTTTTCTTTACTTTTGCCGTATGTAGTGAGTATGAAACAAGCACGTACATATACACACACAATATTACGAACTGAAATTTGTTTACAAGATTATGCCACGCATAGGCGCATACAAGAACTTGTTGATGTACTCCTGTACACACACAATGCGAGACGCAAAGTAGAAAACAATAATATACTACGCTCATCAGAAACGCAGTCAATGCAAAGTTCAACAAGAGAATCAGAAAATTCTTATTTCTTCAACCATTTTTCTCAAAAAACGTTCAAATTTTCAACTTCAAATTTATTTTCTTTTTTATGGATTGTATGAAGTGTTGATCCCTTAAATATTGTCCAGAAATTTGTTGTGTGTGTTTGAAAGGTATTTCAAGCACTTTTCCAAACCCACAATAATTTACTAACTTTTCAAGCAGTTTTTAAAGCCTTGAAATTTATGCACTAAAAATCCAGCACTTTCAAGGTTTTCAAGCACGCGTGCGCACCCTGTGATAAGGATGTTACTGAAGTTTGACATGGGATCCTCACCCTCGAGGAGATGGGGAAGAGGTGAGAGTTGCAGCGGGTTTCGAAAAGAGGCCAGTTGCCTTTCTTGTGGTCTGTGGGGGTTTGAAGGTTGGAGTGAATAAGGAGAGGGTGATGGTCACTACCACAGAGATCAGCAGTAGCCATCCAGCCAAAATTAAGGCGGTTGGGGAAACAGATAGACAGGTCAATACAGGTGAGGGAGCCTGTGGCAGGGTGAAGGTAGGTTGGGGAGTTAGTGTTGAGCAAGGAGAGGCTGTGCTGTCGAAGAGTGTTTGGGGTGGTGGTATTGGAACCCACAGGGGATGTGGGCGCTAAAGTCACCAAGAAGGATGAAAGGGGAAGAGAGCTGAGAGATGAGGTTTTTAAGGCTGGTTGGCTGCACATTGACATTGAGAGGGGTGGGGGAGATAGATATCGCAAAGAGTTAAGGTTTTGTGGAGGGAGATAAAGATGCAGATAGCCTGAAGGTCAGTGTTCACATGAATAGAGCTGTGTGGGATACTGTGTCTAAGGAGCATGGAGACGCCCCCACAGGTCCTGTCAGCGTCCTCTTGATGTTTATGGTAGCCAGAGAAATTATTGAGGGAATAATGGTCAGTGGTTTTCAAGGTTTCTTGTAGGCAGAAGACGACCAGGTTGAAGGTAATGGCCAGAAGATCAATTTCTTCCAAGTTGGCCTAAAGGCTCCTGACGTTCCATTGTATAATGTTGTGAGTGTAATTGTTTCTGTTGGATGCCATAAGGAGGTGAGAGGGTTGGGGGGGGGGGGGTATCTGTAGGAAGATCTGTTGTGTCTGGGCTGGCTTGTTTTTTGTTTTTTTGATCTGTCCCTGTTTCTTTGAGAGCGGTTGGTTTTGAAAATTGGACAAGAAGTATCTTGGGTGGGTTCGGTATTTAAACAATCCATGCTCTCTTCAGTGTCACACTTGTGGGTTTGGATGGTGGGCAGTTTGTTGATTTGTTGTTTGTTGGCACGGTTAGCTTGAGTTTGATGGCATTTGAGGTGTTGGGGTAGGGGATGGGGGTCTTAGAAAAGGAAGGAAGGTTGGGGAGAGAGGTGGTGGTGGAGGTGGTTTGTGTAATGAGTGTGGTTGGGTTGTTGGCAAAGGCGATGGGCTTAGGATTCGGTAAAAAGAGCCAGGTGAGGTCGGTTTGGACATGTGAGGCAGTTTTAGTTGTGTTAGGGGGCGGTATTGGTGTTTGAGGAGACTGTGCTTGAGTAGGAAGGTTTGGTGTGGGGGAAGCGAGGAATTACTTCCTGGAGTCCAGGTAAGTGGTCCTGGGATTACAGCTTTTTAGTTTTGTTATCTATTTTTCCTGAAGCCAGGTGGGGCAGTCTTTTGAGAAGGAGGGATGGTTGGCTAGGTGAGTACCAACGCCAATTAGTGCAGTGTGGGGTGTTGGTGCAAGAGGCACTGTCATGGTCCAGGGCTCCACAGTTGCCACAGCATGCTTGGCTGCAACAGGAATTTTTCCCATGGCCATACCTCTGGCACTTATGACAACGGAGAGGGTTGGGAATGTAAGGGGCGACTGGGATTCTCAAATCGCCGGCAGTGATTTGGGAGGGGAGAGATGGTGTGGCAAAAGTCAGGAAGATGGTATTGGTGGTGTTTCAGCACCATCTCTCTCGAGGACAAGACAACGGGCCTCAGTGATGTATTGGCTGGAAAGTTCCTCAACGAGGTCTTCATTGGTCAAGGTCTCTGGTGCTGATGATGCCTTTGCTTTGAGTTCAGGGATTGGTGGGGAGTGACTGTTATGTCGATACCAGTATTAGCTAGGGGTTTGGTGGTTAGGAGGGTGGTGGCTTGGGTATCCCTGGTGCATTACACCAGGAGATCGCTGGATCTGCGAGTAGAGACCTTGAGGAGGGTACCGACAAGGCCGTGGAGTGCCTTGTGTATCAGGAAGGGGGAAACTCTTTTGAAACTGTCTGGTTTGTTGGTACCCTGAATGATAAAAATTGAAGGGACTGGGGGTAAGGAATGGTCAATAAAGGTAGCAGGTACATTACAGGAAGGGAAGAGAGAGTCAAGGTCAAGGCAGAAGCGTTAAAAAATACCAAGGGTCAGGAGACCTGAGGCAGCTAGGGAAAGAAAAAAAAAGGGGGCGAAACTACTATATGAAAACCACTGTACAAGTACCACAAAGAGCGTAAAGGCCTGGTCACAATGGGAGGGAAAAAAAAGGAATGATCTTACCGAAAGCAGTCACCCATCCACAAAGAGAAACTCCCAGTAAATTAAAAGTTGCAAAAGTTTAGGTGGAAAAGTGTGTGGTAGAGCACAGTCAGAATGGAAAGTTTGAGAAAACAGAAAGGAAGTCACCTTGCTCTCAACACTGCTGTGTATGTGAGAAGCTAAAATTCTGCATCAGTTTGGCGAAGCTGGAACACTTACCTAAATCCTGTCCATGTGCTTTTCCATTGCCTTGCATGTACAAGAAACTGTATCCATTCCACATCTCCACTGTCCCATCTGGGCAGCTTGGAATAGTGGTTGTTTGGCTGTGGCGTACGATGAAGAAACCTGGGTTTGGTGCTGGAAGACCTGGGATACCTGGATTGCCAGGAGACCCCTCCTCCCCATCACGTCCTGGGGGTCCCGTCAACCCTGCAAAGTAAAACATAGCAACATCACCTATCACTTATACAACCTCAATAAAACAGCTACCTGGACTGGTTTGAAAACATTTCATCTATTAAAAGTAAAATACTTGGTGGTGGCTTATATCACTTCTTCCACACAAAAATCCTTGAAGAAACCATTTTTATTGTGCTGACCTCAAAACCACAATAAGTAGCAACAAAGATGGTGGAAAATCTAAGACATATTTAACACACTTATATGTAACAACGAGGCTCCAATCAAACCACACTTATATGTAACAACTAGGCTCCAATCAAACCACACTTATATGAAACAACTAGGCTCCAATCAAACCACACTTATATGTAACAACTAGGCTCCAATCAAACCACACTTATATGAAACAACTAGGCTCCAATCAAACCACACTTATATGAAACAACTAGGCTCCAATCAAACCACACTTATATGAAACAACTAGGCTCCAATCAAACCACACTTATATGAAACAACTAGGCTCCAATCAAACCACACTTATATGAAACAACTAGGCTCCAATCAAACCAATCAAACTTATATGCAACTAGGCGCCAATCAAACAATCAAAGGCTCAAATCAAACCACACTTATATGAAACAACTAAATCAAACCACACTTATATGAAACAACTAGGCCAATCAAACCACACTTATATGAAACAACTAGGCTCCAATCAAACCACACTTATATGTAACAACTAGGCTCCAATCAAACCACACTTATATAAACAACTAGGCTCCAATCAAACCACATGGGCTCCAATCAAACCACACTTATATGAAACAACTAGGCTCCAATCAAACCACACTTATATGTAACAACTAGGCTCCAATCAAACCACACTTATATGTAACAACTAGGCTCCAATCAAACCACACTTATATGTAACAACTAGGCTCCAATCAAACCACACTTATATGTAACAACTAGGCTCCAATCAAACCACACTTATATGTAACAACTAGGCTCCAATCAAACCACACTTATATGTAACAACTAGGCTCCAATCAAACCACACTTATATGTAACAACTAGGCTCCAATCAAACCACACTTATATGTAACAACTAGGCTCCAATCAAACCACACTTATATGTAACAACTAGGCTCCAATCAAACCACACTTATATGTAACAACTAGGCTCCAATCAAACCACACTTAATAAACCACACTTATATGTAACAACTAGGCTCCAATCAAACCACACTTATATGTAACAACTAGGCTCCAATCAAACCACACTTATATGTAACAACTAGGCTCCAATCAAACCACACTTATATGTAACAACTAGGCTCCAATCAAACCAAATATGTAACAACTAGGCCACACTTTTATGTAACAACTAGGCTCCAATCAAACCACACTTATATGTAACAACTAGGCTCCAATCAAACCACACTCCAATCAAACCACACTTATATGTAACAACTAGGCTCCAATCAAACCACACTTATATGTAACAACTAGGCTCCAATCAAACCACACTTATATGTAACAACTAGGCTCCAATCAAACCACACTTATATGTAAATAACTAGGCTCCAATCAAACCACACTTATATGGGCTCCAATCAAACCACACTTATATGTAACAACTAGGCTCCAATCAAACCACACTTATATGTAACAACTAGGCTCCAATCAAACCACACTTATATGTAACAACTAGGCTTCCAATCAAACCACACTTTATATGTAACAACTAGGCTCCAATCAAACCACACTTATATGTAACAACTAGGCTCCAATCAAACCACACTTATATGTAAATAACTAGGCTCCAATCAAACCACACTTATATGTAACAACTAGGCTCCAATCAAACCACACTTATATGTAACAACTAGGCTCCAATCAAACCACACTTATATGTAACAACTAGGCTCCAATCAAACCACACTTATATGTAACAACTAGGCTCCAAAACCACACTCAAAGGCCAATCAAACCACATATATGTAACAACTAGGCTCCAATCAAACCACACTTATATGTAAACAACTTATATGTAACAACTAGGCTCCAATCAAATATGTAACAACCAATCAAACCACACTTATATGTCAAACCAATCAAAAGGCTCCAAACCACATTTATATGTAACTAAAATCAAACCACACTTTATATGCTCCCAATCAAACCACACTTATATGTAACAACTAGGCTCCAATCAAACCACACTTATATGTAACAACTAGGCTCCAATCAAACCACACTTATATGTAACAACTAGGCTCCAATCAAACCACACTTATATGTAAATAACTAGGCTCCAATCAAACCACACTTATATGTAACAACTAGGCTCCAATCAAACCACACTTATATGTAACAACTAGGCTCCAATCAAACCACACTTAATTATATGTAAAACCTCCAATCAAACCACACTTATATGTAACAACTAGGCTCCAATCAAACCACACTTATATGTAACAACTAGGCTCCAATCAAACCACACTTATATGTAACAACTAGGCTCCAATCAAACCACACTTATATGTAACAACTAGGCTCCAATCAAACCACACTTATATGTAACAACTAGGTTCCAATCAAACCACACTTATATGTAACAACTAGGCTCCAATCAAACCACACTTATATGTAACAACTAGGCTCCAATCAAACCACACTTATATGTAACAACTAGGCTCCAATCAAACCACACTTATATGTAAACAACTAGGCTCCAATCAAAACCACACTTATATGTAACAACTAGGCTAATCAAACCACACTTATATGTAACAACTAGGCTCCAATCAAACCACACTTATATGTAACAACTAGGCTCCAATCAAACCACACTTATATGTAACAACTAGGCTCCAATCAAACCACACTTATATGTAACAACTAGGCTCCTATCAAACCACACTTATATGTAACAACTAGGCTCCAATCAAACCACATTTATATGTAACAACTAGGCTCCAATCAAACCACATTTATATGTAACAACTAAGCTCCAATCAAACCACACTTATATGTAACAACTAGGCTCCAATCAAACCACACTTTTATGTAACAACTAGGCTCCAATCAAACCACACTTATATGTAACAACGAGGCGCCAATCAAACCCTAATGGGTAACACCATTATACTCTCACCAATACCCGGGTTATCTTTCTCACATGGGTTTTCATCGCGGCTGACATAATAAGAGACAATGGAAAATGTTGACTGATCCATAAGGGACAAAGGGAATTGTTGACTGACCCAACTCGGGACACAGAATTGTTGACTTACCCAACAACGGACAGGGAATTATTGACTTACCCAACAAGGGACACAGGGAATTATTGACTTACCCAACAAGGGACAGGGAATTGTTGACTGACCCAACAAGAGAAACTGACTGACCCAACAAGGGAAACAGGGAACTCAAAATTGCAAAAATTTAATAGGCAGTGTTTTTGGTAAAAGATACTTTCAACAGACAAATATAGAATGGTTGCTACTTAACATAAAATTTGGAATGAAAGACTAACTGTAGACAATAAATTAATCCAATTTACTCTCTCCCTCTGTCCTCCCTGATTTAGCTCTTTGCATATAAACATACGTACCCCTACTTCCTGTAAGTCCTACAGGTCCGGGACGACCTTCTCGACCATTTTGACCATCCCGACCTTCTTCACCCTTTGGACCCATTGGTCCATCAAATCCATTTCGACCAGGTGGGCCTCTTTCACCTTTGGCTCCCTCAGGTCCGTCAGCACCAGGGAAGCCTGAGATACCTTCAGCTCCCTTTTCACCTTGTACTTCAGGACCTAAAACAAAATTGAGATCAATCAATACGTTACTTTTTAATCAAATTATGTTGCTAAACTTTGATATTAATATGGATTGGATCATGAAGAATTATAAAAGGGTTAAAATGAAGAGTAAGGATATCATTTTTAGAGGTTACATGCTCGGCTCAAAAAAAAAAAAATATCAGGAATAAAAAATGTACAAAGGGGCACTTACAAGGTAGCTATGCAGCAGGGTGACAAGGATACAAAGAAGCACTTACAAGGGAGCTAGCAGGATGGCAAGTATACAAAGGGGCACTTACAAGGTAGCTATGCTGCAGGGTGACAAGGATACAAATAAGCACTTACAAGGTAGCTATGCTGCAGGGTGACAAGGATTAAAATGAGCACTTACAAGGTAGCTATGCTGCAGGGTGACAAGGATACAAAGGGGCACTTACAAGGTAGCTATGCTGCAGGGTGACAAGGATACAAAGGGGCACTTACAAGGTAGCTATGCAGCAGAGTGACAAGGATACAAAGGGGCACTTACAAGGGGCTATGCAGCAGGGTGACAAGGATACAAAGGGGTACTTACCAGGTAGCTATGCAGCAGGGTGACAAGGATACAAAGGGGCATTTACAAGGTAGCTATGCAGCAGGGTGACAAGGATACAAAGGGGCACTTACAAGGTAGCTATGTAGCAGGGTGACAAGGATATAAAGGGGCACTAACACGGTAGCTATGCAGCAGGGTGACAAGGATATAAAGGGGCACTTACAAGGTAGCTATGCAGCAGGGTGACAAGGATACAAAAGGGGCATTTACAAGGTAGCTATGCTGCAGGGTGACAGGATACAAATGGGCACTTACAAGGTAGCTATGCAGCAGGGTGACAAGGATATAAAGGGGCACTTACAAGGTAGCTATGCAGCAGGGTAACAAGGATACAAAGCGGCACTTACAAGGTAGCTACGCTGCAGGGTGACAAGGATACAAAGGGGCACTTACAAGGGGCTATGCAGCAGGGTGACAAGGGTACAAAAGGGGCACTTACAAGGTAGCTATGCAGCAGGGTAACAAGGATACAAAGCGGCACTTACAAGGTAGCTACGCTGCAGGGTGACAAGGATACAAAGGGGCACTTAGCTATGCTGCAGGGTGACAAGGATACAAAGCGGCACTTACAAGGTAGCTATGCTGCAGGGTGACAAGGATACAAAGGGGCACTTACAAGGTAGCTATGCAGCAGGGTGACAAGGGTATAAAGGGGCACTTACAAGGTAGCTATGTAGCAGGGTGACAAGGATACAAAGGGGCACTTACAAGGTAGCTATGCTGCAGGGTGACAAGGATACAAAGGGGCACTTACAAGGTAGCTATGCTGCAGGGTGACAAGGATACAAAGGGGCACTTACAAGGTAGCTATGCAGCAGGGTGACAAGGATACAAAGGGGCACTTACAAGGTAGCTATGCTGCAGGGTGACAAGGATACAAAGGGGCACTTACAAGGCAGCTATGCAGCAGGGTGACAAGGATATAAAGGGGCACTTACAAGGTAGCTGTGTAGCAGGGTGACAAGGATACAAATGGGCACTTACAAAGTACCTATGCTGCAGGGTGACAAGGATACAAAGGGGCACTTACGAGGTAGCTATGCAGCAGGGTGACAAGGATACAAAGGGGCACTTACAAGGCAGCTATGCAGCAGGGTGACAAGGATACAAAGGGGCACTTACAAGGTAGCTACGCTGCAGGGTGACAAGGATACAAAGGGGCACTTACAAGGTAGCTATGCTGCAGGGTGACAAGGATACAAAGGGGCACTTACAAGATAGCTATGTAGCAGGGTGACAAGGATATAAAGGGGCACTTACAAGGTAGCTATGCTGCAGGGTGACAAGGATACAAAGGGGCACTCACAAGGTAGCTATGTAGCAGGGTGACAAGGATATAAAGGGGCACTTACAAGGTAGCTATGCTGCACAGTGACAAGGATACAAAGGGGCACTTACAAGGTAGCTATGCAGCAGGGTGACAAGGATACAAAGGGGCACTCACAAGGTAGCTATGCTGCAGGGTGTCAAGGATACAAAGGGGCACTTACAAGGTAGCTATGCAGCAGGGTGACAAGGATATACATGATGAAATAACCATCCTTACGAGAAATGGTCCATCAATCATTCATGCGTTTTGCACAAAGTTCTCCCAAGCATATAATGTATATTTTTATTTAGGCTCCGCCAAGGACTAATCTGATTCTAATCACTGAACAGCAGTTATGTGTCTTGAGCCCAAGATGAATGACCTATTGTGTACAGTGTAACAGTAGCTGGTTGCTAACAAGTGAACTGTGAATAGACTATGAAGATTGTGTCAGTTAAGAAGGTATCATTACAATGAATTGTGAAGTCTCTCCGGTTGAATAGTGTGGATTACCCCTGATTTTGAGAAAATCGAGGGTGTCGGGTTGGAGGGGTCTGAGGGCCAAAAATTCTTAATGTAAAGGGGCACTTACAAGGTAGCTATGCAGCAGGGTGACAAGGATACAAAGGGGCACTTACAAGGTAGCTATGCAGCAGGGTCACAAGGATATAAAGGGGCACTTACAAGGTAGCTATGCAGCAGGGTGACAAAAATACAAAGGGGCACTTACAAGGTAGCTATGCAGCAGGGTGACAAGGATACAAAAGGGGCACTTACAAGGTAGCTAAGTTGGGGGCACTTCAAACATAAACTAGAGAGGAATCACAAAAATAAGTAGCCTATCTATATCTTTTTGTGTTGGGGAACTAAACAGCAACATATGAAGATAAAGCAATTATCAAAGTAATATTTCCTTAAAAAACCACAAATGATTTTTGAATAGGGGACAGCAGGGGGAGGGTGCAATACCGCAATTGCAATCCTTGAACAGAACTGAGGGTGCAATATCCCACTTGCAATCCATGAACAGAACTCAGGGTGCAATACCCCATTTGCCATCCATGAACAGAACTCAGGGTGCAATACCCCATTTGCGATCCATGAAGAGAACTCGGGCTGCAATATCCCAATTGCAATCCATGAACAGAAGTCAGGGTGCAATATCCCAATTGCAATCCATGAACAGAGCTTAGGGTGCAATACCCCAAATGCAGTCCATGAACAGAAGTCGGGGTGCAATACCCCAATTGCAATCCATGAACAGAACTCAGGGCGCAATACCCCGATTGCAATCCATGTACAGAACTCAGAATGCACTACCCCACTTGCAATCCATGGACAGAACTCAGGGTGCAATACCCCAATTGCAATCCATGAACAGAACTTCATTCTTCTACAACTAAGCTTCTTACACCAGTCATTTCTGTGCAAAAGATCCGTGGAATCTGATATTGATGTTGAAGCTACCTCAAATAATGCGAGTGGCAAAAACATTTCTACAGAGGCCCCCAAAAAACATGTCATTAAGAACTTGAAATTGGCTGGCCCAGGCTTGGGTATTGTATTTTTCTTTAAAGAAAAATGAAACTTTTGATTTAGCATGGCCGGGTGAGTTGTCTTGTCTTATTCCATGTCCACTTCTAATATTCACTATTCTAATGCCATCCATTCCCAGTCCCTTAACGTGCATACCATTCTACTTACAATTCCCAGAACAGACAGTCATACCATACATTCTAATCTAGTTAAGATGTGTACCACATACATAAGCAATACACAGGGTTATAGCTAGCCCAACTTTTGAAGGGTGGAGGGGGGAAGTATTAATTCAGTGAATGTGTGTTGCTGTAGGGGAAATTTCAAGCGTGATGTCCCTCTGCCCCCGCTAGCTTTTGACCTGGCTTAAGATGTATACCAACCATCTTCAACCGATCAATGCACCCATTGATGTATACCATTCCATTTTCAATCCCATTAGGAAAAATACCCATCTCCAATCCCATTGCAGGAATATGGAGATAGAGACCACATTAGCTAAATTGATTTAAATCTGCTAAAAAAGACATCAAAATGTTTCATCAAGATGGTTTAAAATTGGCCATTTTACAGCTGTATAAAGATTTGTAGACATACCACATAAGATCCACTCCAAATCTTCCTATCACGTGTAACATTAAACTCCAATTCCCTGGTCAAACATACCTTAATTCTTTGAACATCACACCGTCCATCACCAATCCCATGCTCATAACATGCATATGCCGTCCATCACCATTTCCATGCTCATAACATGCATATGACGCCTATCACCAATCCCATGCTCATAACATGCATACGCCACCCATCACCAATCCCATAACATGCATATACCGTCCATCACCAATCCCATGCTAATAACATGCATACGCCGTCCATCACCAATCCCATGCTCATAACATGCATACACCGTCCATCACCAATCCCATATCATGCATATGCCGTCCATCACCAATCGCTTGCTCATAACATGCATACACCGTCCATCACCAATCCCATGCTCATAACATGCATACACCGTCCATCACCAATCCCATGCCCATAGCATGCATATGCCATCCATCACCAATCCCATGCTCATAACATGCATACACCGTCCATCACCAATCCCATGCTCATAACATGCATATGCCGTCCATCACCAATCCCATGCTCATAACATGCATATGCCGTCCATCACCAATCCCATGCTCATAACATGCATATGCCGTCCATCACCAATCCCATGCCCATACCATGCATATGCCGTCCATCACCAATCCCATGCTCATATCATGCATATGCCGTCCATCACCAATCCCATGCTCATATCATGCATATGCCGTCCATCACCAATCCCATGCTCATATCATGCATATGCCGTCCATCACCAATCGCTTGCTCATAACATGCATACACCGTCCATCACCAATCCCATGCTCATAACATGCATACACCGTCCATCACCAATCCCATGCCCATACCATGCATATGCCGTCCATCACCAATCCCATGCTCATATCATGCATATGCCGTCCATCACCAATCCCATGCTCATACCATGCATATGCCGTCCATCACCAATCCCATGCTCATATCATGCATACACCGTCCATCACCAATCCCATGCTCATAACATGCATACACCGTCCATCACCAATCCCATGCTCATAACATGCATATGCCGTCCATCACCAATCCCATGCTCATAACATGCATATGCCGTCCATCACCAATCCCATGCTCATATCATGCATACACCGTCCATCACCAATCCCATGCTCATAACATGCATACACCGTCCATCACCAATCCCATACCATGCATATGCCGTCCATCACCAATCCCATGCTCATAACATGCATATGCCGTCCATCACCAATCCCATGCTCATAACATGCATATGCCGTCCATCACCAATCCCATGCTCATAACATGCATACACAGCCCATCACCAATCCCATGCTCATAACATACATAAGTCATCCATCACCAATCCCATGCTCATAACATGCATACACCGTCCATCACCAATCCCATACTCATAACATGCATACACCGTCCATCACCAGTCCCATGCTCATAACATACATACATCTCGCTTCCTTATTACCACCTCCAATTGCCTTGCCATCAGCTTAAACAAATTGCACAAAAATGCAGCTAATAACAAACAAACAATAAGATGTAACTTACCAACTTCACCCTTCTGTCCTTTTTGACCCTCCAGACCTGGGGTGCCATCATTTCCTGGTGGACCTTCATCTCCTCTGGCACCTGGGATGCCATTCTGACCAGGTTGACCTTCAGCACCAACCTCTCCAGGTTCACCTTTTTCACCAATCTCCCCACGACGACCAGGTGCACCCTAAACCAGCAAATGTACAAATGGTCAAAATCCACTTGATAAACGGTCAAGGATATTCATCTCAAATAATAAAGAGCAAACAGATTCTCAACAACAAATGAACACACAATTACAATGACTGGGTCGCTATCTTCATACACAAGCGATGGCAAATGCCATCCCTGTAATGAGACGAGAACATATGTATGAGAAGATATAAACAACATACGGACACCATAGCATCGACAACGAAGTCAATGTCCACGGCCTTTTGATAACCAGTTGTGGTGCACTAGAGGGTCTACCCCAGCCCAGGTTTGAACCCAGGGCCTCGTGGTCTGTAGACACTGGCAGTGATGTTCACATTTAGGTGCGGGATTCCCGCACATATTATCAAATTCCCACTAAAAAATCATTTTTGGCATTTTTGGTGGTATCATTAGGTTTCTTTTGGTATTTCTGTTATTTCTCCAAAAAGAAAACCCCCACCCCCCTTCCTTTTAAATCCACCCAAAAAATTACACAAGGGGGGAAAATTCCCCCAAATTTTGAACCTTAGTGTGAACACTGGTAGAGCAGGTACAGTATGATAACCGCTACACCACAGTAGGTTGTCTCCATCAATTGAAAAGATACACAGTCAGGTGGAGCGAACAAATCTGTATTTCAAATTAGTGTGGGTTATATCAATGGGTGGGTTATATCAATGGGTGGGTTATATCAATGGGTAGGTTATATCAATGGGTAGGTTAAATCAATGGGTGTGTTAGCAGAGTTGTAAAACAGAGTAAGTCAGACAACTTATATTTACCATTGCAGTGAGTTTGCAAAATTCTGTTTGAAATCAGTCAATAAATCAATAAAAACAATCTCCTCCAACGCAAAAAGATAATGAAGTAGGTTTTGCACAATTATGTTTCTCTTGTATCATTTTGTGACCTCCAAGCTAATTCGTCATAAGAATGTTTATTTATTTCATTATCTACAGTCGACTAGTCCTGAAATTGTATGATCCATCCTAAATTTTATATTACTACGGAATAAAAAAATATTAGATGAAATACTCAATTTTCTCTTGACCTACATGCACTATTTACAAGAACATAAGTAATAAAGCTCACACATATACACTTGATAACTATATTTCATCTTGACAACTATATTTAAAGCATCTTGACAACTATATTTCATCTTGACATGCATTATTTACAAAGACGTAAGTAATAAAGCTCACACATATACACTTGACAACTATATTTCATCTTGACCTACATGCATTATTTACAAAGACGTAAGTAATAAAGCTCACACATATACACTTGACAACTATATTTCATCTTGACCTACATGCACTATTTACAAAGACGTAAGTAATAAAGCTCACACATATACACTTGACAACTATATTTCATCTTGACCTACATGCATTATTTACAAAGACGTAAGTAATAAAGCTCACACATATACACTTGACAACTACATTTTCTCTTGACCTACATGCATTATTTACAAAGAAGTAAGTAATAAAGCTCACACATTTACACTTGACAACTACATTTTCTCTTGACCTACATGCATTATTTACAAAGACGTAAGTAATAAAGCTCACACATATACACTTGACAACTATATTTCATCTTGACCTACATGCATTATTTACAAAGACGTAAGTAATAAAGCTCACACATTAACACTTGACAACTATATTTCATCTTCACCTACATGCATTATTTACAAAGATGTAAGTAATAAAGCTCACACATTAACACTTGACAACTATATTTCATCTTCACATACATGCATTATTTACAAAGATGTAAGTAATAAAGCTCACACATTAACACTTGACAACTATATTTCATCTTCACCTACATGCATTATTTACAAAGATGTAAGTAATAAAGCTCACACATATACACTTGAAAACTATATTTCATCTTTCACCTACAAACATTATTTTCATCTTCACCTACATGCATTATTTACAAAGATGTAAGAAATAAAGCTCACACATATACACTTGACAACTATATTTCATCTTCACCTACATGCATTATTTACAAAGATGTAAGTAATAAAGCTCACACATATACACTTGAAAACTATATTTCATCTTCACCTACATGCATTATTTACAAAGATGTAAGAAATAAAGCTCACACATATACACTTGACAACTATATTTCATCTTGACCTACATGCATTATTTACAAAGATGTAAGTAATAAAGCTCACACATATACACTTGACAATCTTTCTTTCAACCTACCAAGGTTTTGAGCTTCTCAAGAGGCTGATGAATGCAAATGCTCATTAAAAGTCTTATGTAACTCTTTCTTACAAGCACAAAAATATTTTGTGAATACTTACAGGGGGTCCTTGTGGACCAGGAATGACAGGTGGGATTGGCCCAGGGGGGCCTACTGGACCTTGGTCTCCCTTCTGACCAATCACTCCAGGGATACCAATTTCCCCTTGTTCCCCATCAGTGCCTGGTTGCCCTGTTCATAAACAAATGATGATGCATCATTCAAGGATACATCAAGTCATATATTCTAGTAATTAGTGATGTATCATAAAAGGAGAAATTAAAACCAAACTAACTCCAGAACCTCATTATACATTTTTATTTCAAGTTCTCCACATCTGATCTTACCCTAAGTTAACAGTTTGAAGATGTAACATAAATGCTCCCAATCTTATTTCAAGTTCTCTGCATCTGACCTTACCCCAAGTTATCAGTTTGAAGATGTAACATGAATGCTGCCAATCTTATTTTAAATTCTCCGCATCTCATCTTACCCCAAATTATCAGTATAAAGATGTTGTTGAAATCATGCCAATGATTATGTAATTCTCCCTATCTGCTAGCACACATAATGTATTTCTTTAGAATTCTCTTTGAAATTTTCTTTCTAAAATGTTTTGACATGAAGTAAAAGGGTTTGAATCATTGATATCATATACAAATGATCACTTCCATGTAATTTTATATTTGACAGAATTGGTGTTTTAATAAATAAGAAAATATGTTAAATTGTTTGTATGATGTGAAATATCTTCCGATATTTTGTAATAACTATTTCTATAATACTCCATGAA
>JAIGNY010000947.1:0-44108 GCA_020152595.1 Chiridota heheva | reverse complement strand
TTTTCAAAAATGTCAAAAAATTCAGGATCGGATTTATTCAAGTAGACTCAGTCAGCCGTTTTGCTACCTCTAATTAGCTGTATCCGTAAGGCAATAATTATGTGCACGCTAAGTCAATGAGACTTAAAAACGTCAAAAAGGGAGAAGGGTGGCATCCAATGGGTTCAAAACCATTTTCCTCCGTGACAGTTTTGTTCAATAGGGGTTACCAGGCTTTTCAAAAATGTCAAAAAATTTGGGATCGGATATATTCAAATAGACTCAATCAGCCGTTTTTGCAGAGGAACAAAATCTGAGATTTTCGAAATGATTTACGTAAAGTGGGGCGCAATTTGGTTGAATCACGCCTTATAACAACACATTTTTCGAAAATTTTATGTGCTCGGGAGACAGAGGACTAGTAGACCTTTCGTTTGATATGCGAAAATGTATGTTTATTGTAATTAGCTACCTGTAATTAGCTGTATCCGTAAGGCAATAATTATGTGCACACTAAGTCAATGAGACTTAAAAACGTCAAAAAGGGAGAGGGGTGGCATCCAATGGGTTCAAAACCATTTTCCTCCGTGACGGTTTTGTTCAATAGGGGTGACCAGGCTTTTCAAAAATGTCAAAAATCAGGATCGGATTTATTCAAGTAGACTCAGTCAGCCGTTTTGCTACCTCTAATTAGCTGTATCCGTAAGGCAATAATTATGTGCACGCTAAGTCAATGAGACTTAAAAACGTCAAAAGGGAGAAGGGTGGCATCCAATGGGTTCAAAACCATTTTCCTCCGTGACAGTTTTGTTCAATAGGGGTTACCAGGCTTTTCAAAAATGTCAAAAAATTTGGGATCGGATATATTCAAATAGACTCAATCAGCCGTTTTTGCAGAGGAACAAAATCTGAGATTTTTCGAAATGATTTACGTAAAGTGGGGCGCAATTTGGTTGAATCACGCCTTATAACAACACATTTTTCGAAAATTTTATGTGCTCGGGAGACAGAGGACTAGTAGACCTTTCGTTTGATATGCGAAAATGTATGTTTATTGTAATTAGCTACCTGTAATTAGCTGTATCCGTAAGGCAATAATTATGTGCACACTAAGTCAATGAGACTTAAAAACGTCAAAAAGGGAGAGGGGTGGCATCCAATGGGTTCAAAACCATTTTCCTCCGTGACGGTTTTGTTCAATAAAGGGGTGACCAGGCTTTTCAAAAATGTCAAAAAATTCAGGATCGGATTTATTCAAGTAGACTCAGTCAGCCGTTTTGCTACCTCTAATTAGCTGTATCCGTAAGGCAATAATTATGTGCACGCTAAGTCAATGAGACTTAAAAACGTCAAAAAGGGAGAAGGGTGGCATCCAATGGGTTCAAAACCATTTTCCTCCGTGACAGTTTTGTTCAATAGGGGTTACCAGGCTTTTCAAAAATGTCAAAAAATTTGGGATCGGATATATTCAAATAGACTCAATCAGCCGTTTTTGCAGAGGAACAAAATCTGAGAATTTCGAAATGATTTACGTAAAGTGGGGCGCAATTTGGTTGAATCACGCCTTATAACAACACATTTTTCGAAAATTTTATGTGCTCGGGAGACAGAGGACTAGTAGACCTTTCGTTTGATATGCGAAAATGTATGTTTATTGTAATTAGCTACCTGTAATTAGCTGTATCCGTAAGGCAATAATTATGTGCACACTAAGTCAATGAGACTTAAAAACGTCAAAAAGGGAGAGGGGTGGCATCCAATGGGTTCAAAACCATTTTCCTCCGTGACGGTTTTGTTCAATAGGGGTGACCAGGCTTTTCAAAAATGTCAAAAAATTCAGGATCGGATTTATTCAAGTAGACTCAGTCAGCCGTTTTGCTACCTCTAATTAGCTGTATCCGTAAGGCAATAATTATGTGCACGCTAAGTCAATGAGACTTAAAAACGTCAAAAAGGGAGAAGGGTGGCATCCAATGGGTTCAAAACCATTTTCCTCCGTGACAGTTTTGTTCAATAGGGGTTACCAGGCTTTTCAAAAATGTCAAAAAATTGGGATCGGATATATTCAAATAGACTCAATCAGCCGTTTTTGCAGAGGAACAAAATCTGAGAATTTCGAAATGATTTACGTAAAGTGGGGCGCAATTTGGTTGAATCACGCCTATAACAACACATTTTTCGAAAATTTATGTGCTCGGGAGACAGAGGACTAGTAGACCTTTCGTTTGATATGCGAAAATGTATGTTTATTGTAATTAGCTACCTGTAATTAGCTGTATCCGTAAGGCAATAATTATGTGCACACTAAGTCAATGAGACTTAAAAACGTCAAAAAGGGAGAGGGGTGGCATCCAATGGGTTCAAAACCATTTTCCTCCGTGACGGTTTTGTTCAATAAAGGGGTGACCAGGCTTTTCAAAAATGTCAAAAAATTCAGGATCGGATTTATTCAAGTAGACTCAGTCAGCCGTTTTGCTACCTCTAATTAGCTGTATCCGTAAGGCAATAATTATGTGCACGCTAAGTCAATGAGACTTAAAAACGTCAAAAAGGGAGAAGGGTGGCATCCAATGGGTTCAAAACCATTTTCCTCCGTGACAGTTTTGTTCAATAGGGGGTTACCAGGCTTTTCAAAAATGTCAAAAATTTGGGATCGGATATATTCAAATAGACTCAATCAGCCGTTTTTGCAGAGGAACAAAATCTGAGAATTTCGAAATGATTTACGTAAAGTGGGGCGCAATTTGGTTGAATCACGCCTTATAACAACACATTTTTCGAAAATTTTATGTGCTCGGGAGACAGAGGACTAGTAGACCTTTCGTTTGATATGCGAAAATGTATGTTTATTGTAATTAGCTACCTGTAATTAGCTGTATCCGTAAGGCAATAATTATGTGCACACTAAGTCAATGAGACTTAAAAACGTCAAAAGGGAGAGGGGTGGCATCCAATGGGTTCAAAACCATTTTCCTCCGTGACGGTTTTGTTCAATAGGGGTGACCAGGCTTTTCAAAAATGTCAAAAAATTCAGGATCGGATTTATTCAAGTAGACTCAGTCAGCCGTTTTGCTACTTCCTAATTAGCTGTATCCGTAAGGCAATAATTATGTGCACGCTAAGTCAATGAGACTTAAAAACGTCAAAAAGGGAGAAGGGTGGCATCCAATGGGTTCAAAACCATTTTCCTCCGTGACAGTTTTGTTCAATAGGGGTTACCAGGCTTTTCAAAAATGTCAAAAAATTTGGGATCGGATATATTCAAATAGACTCAATCAGCCGTTTTTGCAGAGGAACAAAATCTGAGATTTTCGAAATGATTTACGTAAAGTGGGGCGCAATTTGGTTGAATCACGCCTTATAACAACACATTTTTCGAAAATTTATGTGCTCGGGAGACAGAGGACTAGTAGACCTTCGTTTGATATGCGAAAATGTATGTTTATTGTAATTAGCTACCTGTAATTAGCTGTATCCGTAAGGCAATAATTATGTGCACACTAAGTCAATGAGACTTAAAAACGTCAAAAAGGGAGAGGGGTGGCATCCAATGGGTTCAAAACCATTTTCCTCCGTGACGGTTTTGTTCAATAGGGGTGACCAGGCTTTTCAAAAATGTCAAAAATTCAGGATCGGATTTATTCAAGTAGACTCAGTCAGCCGTTTTGCTACCTCTAATTAGCTGTATCCGTAAGGCAATAATTATGTGCACGCTAAGTCAATGAGACTTAAAAACGTCAAAAAGGGAGAAGGGTGGCATCCAATGGGTTCAAAACCATTTTCCTCCGTGACAGTTTTGTTCAATAGGGGGTTACCAGGCTTTTCAAAAATGTCAAAAAATTTGGGATCGGATATATTCAAATAGACTCAATCAGCCGTTTTTGCAGAGGAACAAAATCTGAGATTTTCGAAATGATTTACGTAAAGTGGGGCGCAATTTGGTTGAATCACGCCTTATAACAACACATTTTTCGAAAATTTTATGTGCTCGGGAGACAGAGGACTAGTAGACCTTTCGTTTGATATGCGAAAATGTATGTTTATTGTAATTAGCTACCTGTAATTAGCTGTATCCGTAAGGCAATAATTATGTGCACACTAAGTCAATGAGACTTAAAAACGTCAAAAAGGGAGAGGGGTGGCATCCAATGGGTTCAAAACCATTTTCCTCCGTGACGGTTTTGTTCAATAAAGGGGTGACCAGGCTTTTCAAAAATGTCAAAAAATTCAGGATCGGATTTATTCAAGTAGACTCAGTCAGCCGTTTTGCTACCTCTAATTAGCTGTATCCGTAAGGCAATAATTATGTGCACGCTAAGTCAATGAGACTTAAAAACGTCAAAAAGGGAGAAGGGTGGCATCCAATGGGTTCAAAACCATTTTCCTCCGTGACAGTTTTGTTCAATAGGGGGTTACCAGGCTTTTCAAAAATGTCAAAAAATTTGGGATCGGATATATTCAAATAGACTCAATCAGCCGTTTTTGCAGAGGAACAAAATCTGAGATTTTCGAAATGATTTACGTAAAGTGGGGCGCAATTTGGTTGAATCACGCCTTATAACAACACATTTTTCGAAAATTTTATGTGCTCGGGAGATAGAGGACTAGTAGACCTTTCGTTTGATATGCGAAAATGTATGTTTATTGTAATTAGCTACCTGTAATTAGCTGTATCCGTAAGGCAATAATTATGTGCACACTAAGTCAATGAGACTTAAAAACGTCAAAAAAGGGAGAGGGGTGGCATCCAATGGGTTCAAAACCATTTTCCTACGTGACGGTTTTGTTCAATAGGGGTGACCAGGCTTTTCAAAAATGTCAAAAAATTCAGGATCGGATTTATTCAAGTAGACTCAGTCAGCCGTTTTGCTACCTCTAATTAGCTGTATCCGTAAGGCAATAATTATGTGCACGCTAAGTCAATGAGACTTAAAAAAACGTCAAAAGGGAGAAGGGTGGCATCCAATGGGTTCAAAACCATTTTCCTCCGTGACAGTTTTGTTCAATAGGGGTTACCAGGCTTTTCAAAAATGTCAAAAATTTGGGATCGGATATATTCAAATAGACTCAATCAGCCGTTTTGCAGAGGAACAAAATCTGAGATTTTCGAAATGATTTACGTAAAGGGGGCGCAATTTGGTTGAATCACGCCTTATAACAACACATTTTTTCGAAAATGTTATGCTCGGGAGACAGAGGACTAGTAGACCTTTCGTTTGATATGCGAAAATGTATGTTTATTGTAATTAGCTACCTGTAATTAGCTGTATCCGTAAGGCAATAATTATGTGCACACTCAAGTCAATGAGACTTAAAAACGTCAAAAAGGGAGAGAGGGGTGGCATCCAATGGGTTCAAACCATTTTTCCTCCGTGACGGTTTTGTTCAATAGGGGGTGACCAGGCTTTTCAAAAATGTCAAAAAATTCAGGATCGGATTTATTCAAGTAGACTCAGTCAGCCGTTTTGCTACCTCTAATTAGCTGTATCCGTAAGGCAATAATTATGTGCACGCTAAGTCAATGAGACTTAAAAACGTCAAAAAGGAGAAGGGTGGCATCCAATGGGTTCAAAACCATTTTCAAAAATGTCAAAAATCCGTTTATTCCAAGATAGTTTTGTTCAATAGCTGTATCCGGGTTATGTACGCTTAAGGAGACTTTCAAAAAGGGAGAAGGTGCAAAAAACCATGTCAAAAAATTTTGGGATCGGATATATTCAAATAGACTCAATCAGCCGTTTTGCAGAGGAACAAAATCTGAGATTTTCGAAATGATTTACGTAAAGTGGGGCGCAATTTACAGAATCACGCCTTATAACAACACATTTTTCGAAAATGTTATGTGCTCGGGAGACAGAGGACTAGTAGACCTTTCGTTTGATATGAAAAAATGTATGTTTATTGTAATTAGCTACCTGTAATTAGCTGTATCCGTAATGCAATAATTATGTGCACACTAAGTCAATGAGACTTAAAAACGTCAAAAAGGGAGAGGGGTGGCATCCAATGGGTCTACAACCATTTTCCTACGTGACGGTTTTGTTCAATAGGGGTGACCAGGCTTTTCAAAAATGTCAAAAATCAGGATCGGATTTATTCAAGTAGACTCAGTCAGCCGTTTTATACCTCTAATTAGCTGTATCCGTAAGGCAATAATTATGGTGCACGCTTAAGTCAATGACTTAAAAAACGTCAAAGGGAGAAGGGTGGCATCAAATGGGTTCAAAACCATTTTCCTCCGTGATAGTTTTGTTCAATAGGGGTTACCAGGCTTTCAAAAATGTCAAAAATTTGGGATCGGATATATTCAAATAGACTCAATCAGCTGTTTTTGCAGAGAACAAAATCTGAGATTTTCGAAATGATTTATTGCAAAGTGGGGCGCAATTTGGTTGAATCACGCTCTTATAACAACACATTTTTCGAAAATTTTATGTGCCTGAGACAGAGGACTAGTAGACCTTTCTGCTTGATATGAAAATGTATGTTTATTGTAATTAGCTACCTGTAATTAGCTGTATCCGTAAAGGCAATAATTATGTGCACACTAAGTCAATGAGAGACTTAAAAACGTCAAAAAGGGAGAGAGGGGTGGCATCCAATGGGTTCAAAACCATTTTCCTCCGTGACGGTTTTTGTGGATCGGATTAATAGGGGGTGACCAGGCTGTTTCAAAATGTCAAAAAAAAAAACGTTCAGGATCGGATTTATTCAAGTAGACTCAGCCAGCCGTTTTGCTACTCTAATTAGCTGTATCCGTAAGGCAATAATTATGTGCACGCTAAGTCAATGAGACTTAAAAACGTCAAAAAGGGAGAAGGGTGGTATCCAATGGGTTCAAAACCATTTTCCTCCGTGATAGTTTTGTTCAATAGGGGGTTACCAGGCTTTTCAAAAATGTCAAAAAATTTGGGATCGGATATATTCAAATAGACTCAATCAGCCGTTTTGCAGAGGAACAAAATCTGAGCAATTTGAAATGATTTACGTAAAGTGGGGCGCAATGGTTGAATCATCGCCTTATAACAACACACATTTTTCGAAAAATGCTATGGCTCGGGAGACAGAGGACTAGTAGACCTTTCGTTGATATGCGAAAATGCATGTTAACTGTAATTGGCTACCTGTAATTAGCTGATCTCGTAAGGCAACAATTATGTACACTCAAGTCAATGACTTAAAACGTCAAAAGGAGAGGTGTAATCAATGGTCCAAAACGATTTTCCTCTCAGATGGTTTTTGTTCAACAGGGGCACCAGGCGCCAAAATGTCAAAATTCAGGATCGGATTATTCAAGTAGACCTAGTCAGCTGCCTTACAATTTAATTAGCTGGGTAACTGCAAGGTAATACTATAAATGCCAAGTCAATGAGACTTAAAAACGTCAAAAAGGGAGAAGGGTGGCATCCAATGGGTTCAAAACCATTTTCCTCCGTGACGGTTTTGTTCAATAGGGGGTTACCAGGCTTTTCAAAAATGTCAAAAATTTGGGATCGGATCTATTCAAATAGACTCAATCAGCCGTTTTTGCAGAGGAACAAAATCTGAGAATTTCGAAATGATTTACGTAAAGTGGGGCGCAATTTGGTTGAATCACGCCTTATAACAACACATTTTTCGAAAATTGTATGTGCTCGGGAGACAGAGGACTAGTAGACCTTTCGTTTGATATGCGAAAATGTATGTTAATTGTAATTAGCTACCTGTAATTAGCTGTATCCGTAAGGCAATAATTATGTGCACACTAAGTCAATGAGACTTAAAAACGTCAAAAAGGAGAGGGGTGGCATCCAATGGGTTCAAAACCATTTTCCTCCGTGACGGTTTTGTTCAATAGGGGTGACCAGGCTTTTCAAAAATGTCAAAAAATTCAGGATCGGATTTATTCAAGTAGACTCAGTCAGCCGTTTTGCTACCTCTAATTAGCTGTATCCGTAAGGCAATAATTATGTGCACGCTAAGTCAATGAGACTTAAAAACGTCAAAAAGGGAGAAGGGTGGCATCCAATGGGTTCAAAACCATTTTCCTCCGTGACGGTTTTGTTCAATAGGGGTTACCAGGCTTTTCAAAAATGTCAAAAAATTTGGGATCGGATCTATTCAAATAGACTCAATCAGCCGTTTTTGCAGAGGAACAAAATCTGAGAATTTCGAAATGATTTACGTAAAGTGGGGCGCAATTTGGTTGAATCACGCCTTATAACAACACATTTTTCGAAAATTGTATGTGCTCGGGAGACAGAGGACTAGTAGACCTTTCGTTTGATATGCGAAAATGTATGTTAATTGTAATTAGCTACCTGTAATTAGCTGTATCCGTAAGGCAATAATTATGTGCACACTAAGTCAATGAGACTTAAAAACGTCAAAAAGGAAGAGGGGTGGCATCCAATGGGTTCAAAACCATTTTCCTCCGTGACGGTTTTGTTCAATAGGGGGTGACCAGGCTTTTCAAAAATGTCAAAAATTCAGGATCGGATTTATTCAAGTAGACTCAGTCAGCCGTTTTGCTACCTCTAATTAGCTGTATCCGTAAGGCAATAATTATGTGCACGCTAAGTCAATGAGACTTAAAAACGTCAAAAAGGGAGAAGGGTGGCATCCAATGGGTTCAAAACCATTTTCCTCCGTGACGGTTTTGTTCAATAGAGGGGTTACCAGGCTTTTCAAAAATGTCAAAAAATTTGGGATCGGATTTATTCAAATAGACTCAATCAGCCGTTTTTGCAGAGGAACAAAATCTGAGAATTTCGAAATGATTTACGTAAAGTGGGGCGCAATTTGGTTGAATCACGCCTTATAACAACACATTTTTCGAAAATTGTATGTGCTCGGGAGACAGAGGACTAGTAGACCTTTCGTTTGATATGCGAAAATGTATGTTAATTGTAATTAGCTACCTGTAATTAGCTGTATCCGTAAGGCAATAATTATGTGCACACTAAGTCAATGAGACTTAAAAACGTCAAAAAGGGAGAGGGGTGGCATCCAATGGGTTCAAAACCATTTTCCTCCGTGACGGTTTTGTTCAATAGGGGGGTGACCAGGCTTTTCAAAAATGTCAAAAAATTCAGGATCGGATTTATTCAAGTAGACTCAGTCAGCCGTTTTGCTACCTCTAATTAGCTGTATCCGTAAGGCAATAATTATGTGCACGCTAAGTCAATGAGACTTAAAAACGTCAAAAAGGGAGAAGGGTGGCATCCAATGGGTTCAAAACCATTTTCCTCCGTGACAGTTTTGTTCAATAGGGGGGTTACCAGGCTTTTCAAAAATGTCAAAAAATTTGGGATCGGATCTATTCAAATAGACTCAATCAGCCGTTTTTGCAGAGGAACAAAATCTGAGAATTTCGAAATGATTTACGTAAAGTGGGGCGCAATTTGGTTGAATCACGCCTTATAACAACACATTTTTCGAAAATTTATGTGCTCGGGAGACAGAGGACTAGTAGACCTTTCGTTTGATATGCGAAAATGTATGTTAATTGTAATTGGCTACCTGTAATTAGCTGTATCCGTAAGGCAATAATTATGTGCACACTAAGTCAATGAGACTTAAAAACGTCAAAAAGGAAGAGGGGTGGCATCCAATGGGTTCAAAACCATTTTCCTCCGTGACGGTTTTGTTCAATAGGGGGGTGACCAGGCTTTTCAAAAATGTCAAAAAATTCAGGATCGGATTTATTCAAGTAGACTCAGTCAGCCGTTTTGCTACCTCTAATTAGCTGTATCCGTAAGGCAATAATTATGTGCACGCTAAGTCAATGAGACTTAAAAACGTCAAAAAGGGAGAAGGGTGGCATCCAATGGGTTCAAAACCATTTTCCTCCGTGACGGTTTGTTCAATAGGGGTTACCAGGCTTTTCAAAAATGTCAAAAATTTGGGATCGGATCTATTCAAATAGACTCAATCAGCCGTTTTTGCAGAGGAACAAAATCTGAGAATTTCGAAATGATTTACGTAAAGTGGGGCGCAATTTGGTTGAATCACGCCTTATAACAACACATTTTTCGAAAATTGTATGTGCTCGGGAGACAGAGGACTAGTAGACCTTTCGTTTGATATGCGAAAATGTATGTTAATTGTAATTAGCTACCTGTAATTAGCTGTATCCGTAAGGCAATAATTATGTGCACACTAAGTCAATGAGACTTAAAAACGTCAAAAAGGAAGAGGGGTGGCATCCAATGGGTTCAAAACCATTTTCCTCCGTGACGGTTTTGTTCAATAGGGGTGACCAGGCTTTTCAAAAATGTCAAAAAATTCAGGATCGGATTTATTCAAGTAGACTCAGTCAGCCGTTTTGCTACCTCTAATTAGCTGTATCCGTAAGGCAATAATTATGTGCACGCTAAGTCAATGAGACTTAAAAACGTCAAAAAGGGAGAAGGGTGGCATCCAATGGGTTCAAAACCATTTTCCTCCGTGACGGTTTTGTTCAATAGGGGGGTTACCAGGCTTTTCAAAAATGTCAAAAAATTTGGGATCGGATCTATTCAAATAGACTCAATCAGCCGTTTTTGCAGAGGAACAAAATCTGAGAATTTCGAAATGATTTACGTAAAGTGGGGCGCAATTTGGTTGAATCACGCCTTATAACAACACATTTTTCGAAAATTTATGTGCTCGGGAGACAGAGGACTAGTAGACCTTTCGTTTGATATGCGAAAATGTATGTTAATTGTAATTAGCTACCTGTAATTAGCTGTATCCGTAAGGCAATAATTATGTGCACACTAAGTCAATGAGACTTAAAAACGTCAAAAAGGGAGAGGGGTGGCATCCAATGGGTTCAAAACCATTTTCCTCCGTGACGGTTTTGTTCAATAGGGGGTGACCAGGCTTTTCAAAAATGTCAAAAAATTCAGGATCGGATTTATTCAAGTAGACTCAGTCAGCCGTTTTGTTACCTGTAATTAGCTGTATCCGTAAGGTACAATTATGGCACTCTAAGTCAATGAGACTAAAAACGTTAAAAAGGGAGAGGGGTGGCATCCAATGGGTTCAAAACCATTTTCCTCCGTGAGACGGTTTTGTCAATAGGGGTGACCAGGCTTTCAAAAAATGTCAAAAATTCAGGATCGAATTTAAATAGACTCAAGTAGAGGAACAAATCTGAGTCAATGATTTATGCAAAGGGGTAATTTTGAATTACGCCTTATAACAACACATTTTTCGAAAATTAGGGTGTATCCGTAAGGCAAATAAATTATGTACCTGCACCGCAATAATTATAAGTCAATGAGACTTAAAAAACGTCAAAAAGGGGAGAAGGGTGGCATCCAATGGGTTCAAAACCATTTTTCCTCCGCAGGATTTTGTTCAATAGGGGGTTATCAGGCTTTTCAAAAAAAAATTTGGGATCAATATATTCAAATAGACTCAATCAGCCGAGAGGAAGTCGAGATTTTCGAAATGATTTACTGGTGGGGCGCAATTTGAATCACGCCTTATAAATAACACATTTTTCGAAAATTTGATGTGCAGACAGAGGACTAGTAGATCTTCGTTTGATATTATGTGAAATGTATGTTTATTGTAACTAGCTACCAATTAGCTGTATCCGCTGTAAGGCAATAATTATTTGCACACTAAGTCAATGAGACTTAAAAACGTCAAAAAGGGAGAGGTGGCATCCAATGGTTCAAAACCATTTTCTCCGTGACGGTTTTGTTCAATAGGGGTTACCAGGCTTTTCAAAAATGTCAAAAATTTGGGATCGGATCTATTCAAATAGACTCAATCAGCCGTTTTTGCAGAGGAACAAAATCTGAGAATTTCGAAATGATTTACGTAAAGTGGGGCGCAATTTGGTTGAATCACGCCTTATAACAACACATTTTTCGAAAATTTATGTGCTCGGGAGACAGAGGACTAGTAGACCTTTCGTTTGATATGCGAAAATGTATGTTAATTGTAATTAGCTACCTGTAATTAGCTGTATCCGTAAGGCAATAATTATGTGCACACTAAGTCAATGAGACTTAAAAACGTCAAAAAGGAAGAGGGGTGGCATCCAATGGGTTCAAAACCATTTTCCTCCGTGACGGTTTTGTTCAATAGGGGTGACCAGGCTTTTCAAAAATGTCAAAAAATTCAGGATCGGATTTATTCAAGTAGACTCAGTCAGCCGTTTTGCTACCTCTAATTAGCTGTATCCGTAAGGCAATAATTATGTGCACGCTAAGTCAATGAGACTTAAAAACGTCAAAAAGGGAGAAGGGTGGCATCCAATGGGTTCAAAACCATTTTCCTCCGTGACGGTTTTGTTCAATAGAGGGGTTACCAGGCTTTTCAAAAATGTCAAAAAATTTGGGATCGGATCTATTCAAATAGACTCAATCAGCCGTTTTTGCAGAGGAACAAAATCTGAGAATTTCGAAATGATTTACGTAAAGTGGGGCGCAATTTGGTTGAATCACGCCTTATAACAACACATTTTTCGAAAATTGTTATGTGCTCGGGAGACAGAGGACTAGTAGACCTTTCGTTTGATATGCGAAAATGTATGTTAATTGTAATTAGCTACCTGTAATTAGCTGTATCCGTAAGGCAATAATTATGTGCACACTAAGTCAATGAGACTTAAAAACGTCAAAAAGGAAGAGGGGTGGCATCCAATGGGTTCAAAACCATTTTCCTCCGTGACGGTTTTGTTCAATAGGGGTGACCAGGCTTTTCAAAAATGTCAAAAATTCAGGATCGGATTTATTCAAGTAGACTCAGTCAGCCGTTTTGCTACCTCTAATTAGCTGTATCCGTAAGGCAATAATTATGTGCACGCTAAGTCAATGAGACTTAAAAACGTCAAAAAGGGAGAAGGGTGGCATCCAATGGGTTCAAAACCATTTTCCTCCGTGACGGTTTTGTTCAATAGGGGGTTACCAGGCTTTTCAAAAATGTCAAAAAATTTGGGATCGGATCTATTCAAATAGACTCAATCAGCCGTTTTTGCAGAGGAACAAAATCTGAGAATTTCGAAATGATTTACGTAAAGTGGGGCGCAATTTGGTTGAATCACGCCTTATAACAACACATTTTTCGAAAATTTATGTGCTCGGGAGACAGAGGACTAGTAGACCTTTCGTTTGATATGCGAAAATGTATGTTAATTGTAATTAGCTACCTGTAATTAGCTGTATCCGTAAGGCAATAATTATGTGCACACTAAGTCAATGAGACTTAAAAACGTCAAAAAGGGAGAGGGGTGGCATCCAATGGGTTCAAAACCATTTTCCTCCGTGACGGTTTTGTTCAATAGGGGTGACCAGGCTTTTCAAAAATGTCAAAAAATTCAGGATCGGATTTATTCAAGTAGACTCAGTCAGCCGTTTTGCTACCTCTAATTAGCTGTATCCGTAAGGCAATAATTATGTGCACGCTAAGTCAATGAGACTTAAAAACGTCAAAAAGGGAGAAGGGTGGCATCCAATGGGTTCAAAACCATTTTCCTCCGTGACGGTTTTGTTCAATAGAGGGGTTACCAGGCTTTTCAAAAATGTCAAAAATTTGGGATCGGATCTATTCAAATAGACTCAATCAGCCGTTTTTGCAGAGGAACAAAATCTGAGAATTTCGAAATGATTTACGTAAAGTGGGGCGCAATTTGGTTGAATCACGCCTTATAACAACACATTTTTCGAAAATTGTTATGTGCTCGGGAGACAGAGGACTAGTAGACCTTTCGTTTGATATGCGAAAATGTATGTTAATTGTAATTAGCTACCTGTAATTAGCTGTATCCGTAAGGCAATAATTATGTGCACACTAAGTCAATGAGACTTAAAAACGTCAAAAAGGAGAGGGGTGGCATCCAATGGGTTCAAAACCATTTTCCTCCGTGACGGTTTTGTTCAATAGGGGTGACCAGGCTTTTCAAAAATGTCAAAAAATTCAGGATCGGATTTATTCAAGTAGACTCAGTCAGCCGTTTTGCTACCTCTAATTAGCTGTATCCGTAAGGCAATAATTATGTGCACGCTAAGTCAATGAGACTTAAAAACGTCAAAAAGGGAGAAGGGTGGCATCCAATGGGTTCAAAACCATTTTCCTCCGTGACGGTTTTGTTCAATAGAGGGGTTACCAGGCTTTTCAAAAATGTCAAAAAATTTGGGATCGGATCTATTCAAATAGACTCAATCAGCCGTTTTTGCAGAGGAACAAAATCTGAGAATTTCGAAATGATTTACGTAAAGTGGGGCGCAATTTGGTTGAATCACGCCTTATAACAACACATTTTTCGAAAATTTATGTGCTCGGGAGACAGAGGACTAGTAGACCTTTCGTTTGATATGCGAAAATGTATGTTAATTGTAATTAGCTACCTGTAATTAGCTGTATCCGTAAGGCAATAATTATGTGCACACTAAGTCAATGAGACTTAAAAACGTCAAAAAGGAAGAGGGGTGGCATCCAATGGGTTCAAAACCATTTTCCTCCGTGACGGTTTTGTTCAATAGGGGGTGACCAGGCTTTTCAAAAATGTCAAAAAATTCAGGATCGGATTTATTCAAGTAGACTCAGTCAGCCGTTTTGCTACCTCTAATTAGCTGTATCCGTAAGGCAATAATTATGTGCACGCTAAGTCAATGAGACTTAAAAACGTCAAAAAGGGAGAAGGGTGGCATCCAATGGGTTCAAAACCATTTTCCTCCGTGACGGTTTTGTTCAATAGGGGGGTTACCAGGCTTTTCAAAAATGTCAAAAAATTGGGATCGGATCTATTCAAATAGACTCAATCAGCCGTTTTTGCAGAGGAACAAAATCTGAGAATTTCGAAATGATTTACGTAAAGTGGGGCGCAATTTGGTTGAATCACGCCTTATAACAACACATTTTTCGAAAATTGTTATGTGCTCGGGAGACAGAGGACTAGTAGACCTTTCGTTTGATATGCGAAAATGTATGTTAATTGTAATTAGCTACCTGTAATTAGCTGTATCCGTAAGGCAATAATTATGTGCACACTAAGTCAATGAGACTTAAAAACGTCAAAAAGGGAAGAGGGGTGGCATCCAATGGGTTCAAAACCATTTTCCTCCGTGACGGTTTTGTTCAATAGGGGTGACCAGGCTTTTCAAAAATGTCAAAAAATTCAGGATCGGATTTATTCAAGTAGACTCAGTCAGCCGTTTTGCTACCTCTAATTAGCTGTATCCGTAAGGCAATAATTATGTGCACGCTAAGTCAATGAGACTTAAAAACGTCAAAAAGGGAGAAGGGTGGCATCCAATGGGTTCAAAACCATTTTCCTCCGTGACGGTTTTGTTCAATAGGGGTTACCAGGCTTTTCAAAAATGTCAAAAAATTTGGGATCGGATCTATTCAAATAGACTCAATCAGCCGTTTTTGCAGAGGAACAAAATCTGAGAATTTCGAAATGATTTACGTAAAGTGGGGCGCAATTTGGTTGAATCACGCCTTATAACAACACATTTTTCGAAAATTGTTATGTGCTCGGGAGACAGAGGACTAGTAGACCTTTCGTTTGATATGCGAAAATGTATGTTAATTGTAATTAGCTACCTGTAATTAGCTGTATCCGTAAGGCAATAATTATGTGCACACTAAGTCAATGAGACTTAAAAACGTCAAAAAGGAGAGGGGTGGCATCCAATGGGTTCAAAACCATTTTCCTCCGTGACGGTTTTGTTCAATAGGGGTGACCAGGCTTTTCAAAAATGTCAAAAAATTCAGGATCGGATTTATTCAAGTAGACTCAGTCAGCCGTTTTGCTACCTCTAATTAGCTGTATCCGTAAGGCAATAATTATGTGCACGCTAAGTCAATGAGACTTAAAAACGTCAAAAAGGGAGAAGGGTGGCATCCAATGGGTTCAAAACCATTTTCCTCCGTGACGGTTTTGTTCAATAGGGGGTTACCAGGCTTTTCAAAAATGTCAAAAATTTGGGATCGGATCTATTCAAATAGACTCAATCAGCCGTTTTTGCAGAGGAACAAAATCTGAGAATTTCGAAATGATTTACGTAAAGTGGGGCGCAATTTGGTTGAATCACGCCTTATAACAACACATTTTTCGAAAATTGTTATGTGCTCGGGAGACAGAGGACTAGTAGACCTTTCGTTTGATATGCGAAAATGTATGTTAATTGTAATTAGCTACCTGTAATTAGCTGTATCCGTAAGGCAATAATTATGTGCACACTAAGTCAATGAGACTTAAAAACGTCAAAAAGGAGAGGGGTGGCATCCAATGGGTTCAAAACCATTTTCCTCCGTGACGGTTTTGTTCAATAGGGGTGACCAGGCTTTTCAAAAATGTCAAAAAATTCAGGATCGGATTTATTCAAGTAGACTCAGTCAGCCGTTTTGCTACCTCTAATTAGCTGTATCCGTAAGGCAATAATTATGTGCACGCTAAGTCAATGAGACTTAAAAACGTCAAAAAGGGAGAAGGGTGGCATCCAATGGGTTCAAAACCATTTTCCTCCGTGACGGTTTTGTTCAATAGGGGGTTACCAGGCTTTTCAAAAATGTCAAAAAATTTGGGATCGGATCTATTCAAATAGACTCAATCAGCCGTTTTTGCAGAGGAACAAAATCTGAGAATTTCGAAATGATTTACGTAAAGTGGGGCGCAATTTGGTTGAATCACGCCTTATAACAACACATTTTTCGAAAATTGTTATGTGCTCGGGAGACAGAGGACTAGTAGACCTTTCGTTTGATATGCGAAAATGTATGTTAATTGTAATTAGCTACCTGTAATTAGCTGTATCCGTAAGGCAATAATTATGTGCACACTAAGTCAATGAGACTTAAAAACGTCAAAAAGGAGAGGGGTGGCATCCAATGGGTTCAAAACCATTTTCCTCCGTGACGGTTTTGTTCAATAGGGGTGACCAGGCTTTTCAAAAATGTCAAAAAATTCAGGATCGGATTTATTCAAGTAGACTCAGTCAGCCGTTTTGCTACCTCTAATTAGCTGTATCCGTAAGGCAATAATTATGTGCACGCTAAGTCAATGAGACTTAAAAACGTCAAAAAGGGAGAAGGGTGGCATCCAATGGGTTCAAAACCATTTTCCTCCGTGACAGTTTTGTTCAATAGGGGGTTACCAGGCTTTTCAAAAATGTCAAAAAATTTGGGATCGGATCTATTCAAATAGACTCAATCAGCCGTTTTTGCAGAGGAACAAAATCTGAGAATTTCGAAATGATTTACGTAAAGTGGGGCGCAATTTGGTTGAATCACGCCTTATAACAACACATTTTTCGAAAATTGTTATGTGCTCGGGAGACAGAGGACTAGTAGACCTTTCGTTTGATATGCGAAAATGTATGTTAATTGTAATTAGCTACCTGTAATTAGCTGTATCCGTAAGGCAATAATTATGTGCACACTAAGTCAATGAGACTTAAAAACGTCAAAAAGGGAGAGGGGTGGCATCCAATGGGTTCAAAACCATTTTCCTCCGTGACGGTTTTGTTCAATAGGGGTGACCAGGCTTTTCAAAAATGTCAAAAAATTCAGGATCGGATTTATTCAAGTAGACTCAGTCAGCCGTTTTGCTACCTCTAATTAGCTGTATCCGTAAGGCAATAATTATGTGCACGCTAAGTCAATGAGACTTAAAAACGTCAAAAAGGGAGAAGGGTGGCATCCAATGGGTTCAAAACCATTTTCCTCCGTGACGGTTTTGTTCAATAGGGGGTTACCAGGCTTTTCAAAAATGTCAAAAAATTTGGGATCGGATCTATTCAAATAGACTCAATCAGCCGTTTTTGCAGAGGAACAAATCTGAGAATTTCGAAATGATTTACGTAAAGTGGGGCGCAATTTGGTTGAATCACGCCTTATAACAACACATTTTTCGAAAATGTTATGTGCTCGGGAGACAGAGGACTAGTAGACCTTTCGTTTGATATGCGAAAATGTATGTTAATTGTAATTAGCTACCTGTAATTAGCTGTATCCGTAAGGCAATAATTATGTGCACACTAAGTCAATGAGACTTAAAAACGTCAAAAAGGAGAGGGGTGGCATCCAATGGGTTCAAAACCATTTTCCTCCGTGACGGTTTTGTTCAATAGGGGTGACCAGGCTTTTCAAAAATGTCAAAAATTCAGGATCGGATTTATTCAAGTAGACTCAGTCAGCCGTTTTGCTACCTCTAATTAGCTGTATCCGTAAGGCAATAATTATGTGCACGCTAAGTCAATGAGACTTAAAAACGTCAAAAAGGGAGAAGGGTGGCATCCAATGGGTTCAAAACCATTTTCCTCCGTGACGGTTTTTGTTCAATAGGGGGTTACCAGGCTTTTCAAAAATGTCAAAAAAATTGGGATCGGATCTATTCAAATAGACTCAATCAGCCGTTTTTGCAGAGGAACAAAATCTGAGAATTTCGAAATGATTTACGTAAAGTGGGGCGCAATTTGGTTGAATCACGCCTTATAACAACACATTTTTCGAAAATGTTATGTGCTCGGGAGACAGAGGACTAGTAGACCTTTCGTTTGATATGCGAAAATGTATGTTAATTGTAATTAGCTACCTGTAATTAGCTGTATCCGTAAGGCAATAATTATGTGCACACTAAGTCAATGAGACTTAAAAACGTCAAAAAGGGAGAGGGGTGGCATCCAATGGGTTCAAAACCATTTTCCTCCGTGACGGTTTTGTTCAATAGGGGTGACCAGGCTTTTCAAAAATGTCAAAAAATTCAGGATCGGATTTATTCAAGTAGACTCAGTCAGCCGTTTTGCTACCTCTAATTAGCTGTATCCGTAAGGCAATAATTATGTGCACGCTAAGTCAATGAGACTTAAAAACGTCAAAAAGGGAGAAGGGTGGCATCCAATGGGTTCAAAACCATTTTCCTCCGTGACAGTTTTGTTCAATAGGGGTTACCAGGCTTTTCAAAAATGTCAAAAAATTTGGGATCGGATCTATTCAAATAGACTCAATCAGCCGTTTTTGCAGAGGAACAAAATCTGAGAATTTCGAAATGATTTACGTAAAGTGGGGCGCAATTTGGTTGAATCACGCCTTATAACAACACATTTTTCGAAAATTTTATGTGCTCGGGAGACAGAGGACTAGTAGACCTTTCGTTTGATATGCGAAAATGTATGTTAATTGTAATTAGCTACCTGTAATTAGCTGTATCCGTAAGGCAATAATTATGTGCACACTAAGTCAATGAGACTTAAAAACGTCAAAAAGGGAGAGGGGTGGCATCCAATGGGTTCAAAACCATTTTCCTCCGTGACGGTTTTGTTCAATAGGGGTGACCAGGCTTTTCAAAAATGTCAAAAATTCAGGATCGGATTTATTCAAGTAGACTCAGTCAGCCGTTTTGCTACCTCTAATTAGCTGTATCCGTAAGGCAATAATTATGTGCACGCTAAGTCAATGAGACTTAAAAACGTCAAAAAGGGAGAAGGGTGGCATCCAATGGGTTCAAAACCATTTTCCTCCGTGACGGTTTTGTTCAATAGGGGGTTACCAGGCTTTTCAAAAATGTCAAAAAATTTGGGATCGGATCTATTCAAATAGACTCAATCAGCCGTTTTTGCAGAGGAACAAAATCTGAGAATTTCGAAATGATTTACGTAAAGTGGGGCGCAATTTGGTTGAATCACGCCTTATAACAACACATTTTTCGAAAATTGTTATGTGCTCGGGAGACAGAGGACTAGTAGACCTTTCGTTTGATATGCGAAAATGTATGTTAATTGTAATTAGCTACCTGTAATTAGCTGTATCCGTAAGGCAATAATTATGTGCACACTAAGTCAATGAGACTTAAAAACGTCAAAAAGGGAGAGGGGTGGCATCCAATGGGTTCAAAACCATTTTCCTCCGTGACGGTTTTGTTCAATAGGGGTGACCAGGCTTTTCAAAAATGTCAAAAAATTCAGGATCGGATTTATTCAAGTAGACTCAGTCAGCCGTTTTGCTACCTCTAATTAGCTGTATCCGTAAGGCAATAATTATGTGCACGCTAAGTCAATGAGACTTAAAAACGTCAAAAAGGGAGAAGGGTGGCATCCAATGGGTTCAAAACCATTTTCCTCCGTGACAGTTTTGTTCAATAGGGGGTTACCAGGCTTTTCAAAAATGTCAAAAAATTTGGGATCGGATCTATTCAAATAGACTCAATCAGCCGTTTTTGCAGAGGAACAAAATCTGAGAATTTCGAAATGATTTACGTAAAGTGGGGCGCAATTTGGTTGAATCACGCCTTATAACAACACATTTTTCGAAAATTGTATGTGCTCGGGAGACAGAGGACTAGTAGACCTTTCGTTTGATATGCGAAAATGTATGTTAATTGTAATTAGCTACCTGTAATTAGCTGTATCCGTAAGGCAATAATTATGTGCACACTAAGTCAATGAGACTTAAAAACGTCAAAAAGGAGAGGGGTGGCATCCAATGGGTTCAAAACCATTTTCCTCCGTGACGGTTTTGTTCAATAGGGGTGACCAGGCTTTTCAAAAATGTCAAAAAATTCAGGATCGGATTTATTCAAGTAGACTCAGTCAGCCGTTTTGCTACCTCTAATTAGCTGTATCCGTAAGGCAATAATTATGTGCACGCTAAGTCAATGAGACTTAAAAACGTCAAAAAGGGAGAAGGGTGGCATCCAATGGGTTCAAAACCATTTTCCTCCGTGACAGTTTTGTTCAATAGGGGTTACCAGGCTTTTCAAAAATGTCAAAAAATTTGGGATCGGATCTATTCAAATAGACTCAATCAGCCGTTTTTGCAGAGGAACAAAATCTGAGAATTTTCGAAATGATTTACGTAAAGTGGGGCGCAATTTGGTTGAATCACGCCTTATAACAACACATTTTTCGAAAATTGTTATGTGCTCGGGAGACAGAGGACTAGTAGACCTTTCGTTTGATATGCGAAAATGTATGTTAATTGTAATTAGCTACCTGTAATTAGCTGTATCCGTAAGGCAATAATTATGTGCACACTAAGTCAATGAGACTTAAAAACGTCAAAAAGGGAGAGGGGTGGCATCCAATGGGTTCAAAACCATTTTCCTCCGTGACGGTTTTGTTCAATAGGGGGTGACCAGGCTTTTCAAAAATGTCAAAAATTCAGGATCGGATTTATTCAAGTAGACTCAGTCAGCCGTTTTGCTACCTCTAATTAGCTGTATCCGTAAGGCAATAATTATGTGCACGCTAAGTCAATGAGACTTAAAAACGTCAAAAAGGGAGAAGGGTGGCATCCAATGGGTTCAAAACCATTTTCCTCCGTGACAGTTTTGTTCAATAGGGGGTTACCAGGCTTTTCAAAAATGTCAAAAAATTTGGGATCGGATCTATTCAAATAGACTCAATCAGCCGTTTTTGCAGAGGAACAAAATCTGAGAATTTCGAAATGATTTACGTAAAGTGGGGCGCAATTTGGTTGAATCACGCCTTATAACAACACATTTTTCGAAAATTGTATGTGCTCGGGAGACAGAGGACTAGTAGACCTTTCGTTTGATATGCGAAAATGTATGTTAATTGTAATTAGCTACCTGTAATTAGCTGTATCCGTAAGGCAATAATTATGTGCACACTAAGTCAATGAGACTTAAAAACGTCAAAAAGGGAGAGGGGTGGCATCCAATGGGTTCAAAACCATTTTCCTCCGTGACGGTTTTGTTCAATAGGGGTGACCAGGCTTCAAAAATGTCAAAAAATCAGGATCGGATTTATTCAAGTAGACTCAGTCAGCCGTTTTGCTACCTCTAATTAGCTGTATCCGTAAGGCAATAATTATGTGCACGCTAAGTCAATGAGACTTAAAAACGTCAAAAAGGGAGAAGGGTGGCATCCAATGGGTTCAAAACCATTTTCCTCCGTGACAGTTTTGTTCAATAGGGGGTTACCAGGCTTTTCAAAAATGTCAAAAAATTTGGGATCGGATCTATTCAAATAGACTCAATCAGCCGTTTTTGCAGAGGAACAAAATCTGAGAATTTTCGAAATGATTTACGTAAAGTGGGGCGCAATTTGGTTGAATCACGCCTTATAACAACACATTTTTCGAAAATTTTATGTGCTCGGGAGACAGAGGACTAGTAGACCTTTCGTTTGATATGCGAAAATGTATGTTAATTGTAATTAGCTACCTGTAATTAGCTGTATCCGTAAGGCAATAATTATGTGCACACTAAGTCAATGAGACTTAAAAACGTCAAAAAGGGAGAGGGGTGGCATCCAATGGGTTCAAAACCATTTTCCTCCGTGACGGTTTTGTTCAATAGGGGTGACCAGGCTTTTCAAAAATGTCAAAAATTCAGGATCGGATTTATTCAAGTAGACTCAGTCAGCCGTTTTGCTACCTCTAATTAGCTGTATCCGTAAGGCAATAATTATGTGCACGCTAAGTCAATGAGACTTAAAAACGTCAAAAAGGGAGAAGGGTGGCATCCAATGGGTTCAAAACCATTTTCCTCCGTGACAGTTTTGTTCAATAGGGGTTACCAGGCTTTTCAAAAATGTCAAAAAATTTGGGATCGGATCTATTCAAATAGACTCAATCAGCCGTTTTTGCAGAGGAACAAAATCTGAGAATTTTCGAAATGATTTACGTAAAGTGGGGCGCAATTTGGTTGAATCACGCCTTATAACAACACATTTTTCGAAAATTTATGTGCTCGGGAGACAGAGGACTAGTAGACCTTTCGTTTGATATGCGAAAATGTATGTTAATTGTAATTAGCTACCTGTAATTAGCTGTATCCGTAAGGCAATAATTATGTGCACACTAAGTCAATGAGACTTAAAAACGTCAAAAAGGGAGAGGGGTGGCATCCAATGGGTTCAAAACCATTTTCCTCCGTGACGGTTTTGTTCAATAGGGGTGACCAGGCTTTTCAAAAATGTCAAAAAATCAGGATCGGATTTATTCAAGTAGACTCAGTCAGCCGTTTTGCTACCTCTAATTAGCTGTATCCGTAAGGCAATAATTATGTGCACGCTAAGTCAATGAGACTTAAAAACGTCAAAAAGGGAGAAGGGTGGCATCCAATGGGTTCAAAACCATTTTCCTCCGTGACAGTTTTGTTCAATAGGGGTTACCAGGCTTTTCAAAAATGTCAAAAAATTTTTGGGATCGGATCTATTCAAATAGACTCAATCAGCCGTTTTTGCAGAGGAACAAAATCTGAGAATTTCGAAATGATTTACTAAAGTGGGGCGCAATTTGGTTGAATCACGCCTTATAACAACACATTTTTCGAAAATTTTATGTGCTCGGGAGACAGAGGACTAGTAGACCTTTCGTTTGATATGCGAAAATGTATGTTAATTGTAATTAGCTACCTGTAATTAGCTGTATCCGTAAGGCAATAATTATGTGCACACTAAGTCAATGAGACTTAAAAACGTCAAAAAGGGAGAGGGGTGGCATCCAATGGGTTCAAAACCATTTTCCTCCGTGACGGTTTTGTTCAATAGGGGTGACCAGGCTTTTCAAAAATGTCAAAAAATTCAGGATCGGATTTATTCAAGTAGACTCAGTCAGCCGTTTTGCTACCTCTAATTAGCTGTATCCGTAAGGCAATAATTATGTGCACGCTAAGTCAATGAGACTTAAAAACGTCAAAAAGGGAGAAGGGTGGCATCCAATGGGTTCAAAACCATTTTCCTCCGTGACAGTTTTGTTCAATAGGGGGTTACCAGGCTTTTCAAAAATGTCAAAAAATTTGGGATCGGATCTATTCAAATAGACTCAATCAGCCGTTTTTGCAGAGGAACAAAATCTGAGAATTTCGAAATGATTTACGTAAAGTGGGGCGCAATTTGGTTGAATCACGCCTTATAACAACACATTTTTCGAAAATTTATGTGCTCGGGAGACAGAGGACTAGTAGACCTTTCGTTTGATATGCGAAAATGTATGTTAATTGTAATTAGCTACCTGTAATTAGCTGTATCCGTAAGGCAATAATTATGTGCACACTAAGTCAATGAGACTTAAAAACGTCAAAAAGGAGAGGGGTGGCATCCAATGGGTTCAAAACCATTTTCCTCCGTGACGGTTTTGTTCAATAGGGGTGACCAGGCTTTTCAAAAATGTCAAAAATTCAGGATCGGATTTATTCAAGTAGACTCAGTCAGCCGTTTTGCTACCTCTAATTAGCTGTATCCGTAAGGCAATAATTATGTGCACGCTAAGTCAATGAGACTTAAAAACGTCAAAAAGGGAGAAGGGTGGCATCCAATGGGTTCAAAACCATTTTCCTCCGTGACAGTTTTGTTCAATAGGGGTTACCAGGCTTTTCAAAAATGTCAAAAAATTTGGGATCGGATCTATTCAAATAGACTCAATCAGCCGTTTTTGCAGAGGAACAAAATCTGAGAATTTTCGAAATGATTTACGTAAAGTGGGGCGCAATTTGGTTGAATCACGCCTTATAACAACACATTTTTCGAAAATTTATGTGCTCGGGAGACAGAGGACTAGTAGACCTTTCGTTTGATATGCGAAAATGTATGTTAATTGTAATTAGCTACCTGTAATTAGCTGTATCCGTAAGGCAATAATTATGTGCACACTAAGTCAATGAGACTTAAAAACGTCAAAAAGGGAGAGGGGTGGCATCCAATGGGTTCAAAACCATTTTCCTCCGTGACGGTTTTGTTCAATAGGGGTGACCAGGCTTTTCAAAAATGTCAAAAAATTCAGATCGGATTTATTCAAGTAGACTCAGTCAGCCGTTTTGCTACCTCTAATTAGCTGTATCCGTAAGGCAATAATTATGTGCACGCTAAGTCAATGAGACTTAAAAACGTCAAAAAGGGAGAAGGGTGGCATCCAATGGGTTCAAAACCATTTTCCTCCGTGACAGTTTTGTTCAATAGGGGGTTACCAGGCTTTTCAAAAATGTCAAAAATTTGGGATCGGATCTATTCAAATAGACTCAATCAGCCGTTTTTGCAGAGGAACAAAATCTGAGAATTTCGAAATGATTTACGTAAAGTGGGGCGCAATTTGGTTGAATCACGCCTTATAACAACACATTTTTCGAAAATTTTTATGTGCTCGGGAGACAGAGGACTAGTAGACCTTTCGTTTGATATGCGAAAATGTATGTTAATTGTAATTAGCTACCTGTAATTAGCTGTATCCGTAAGGCAATAATTATGTGCACACTAAGTCAATGAGACTTAAAAACGTCAAAAAGGGAGAGGGGTGGCATCCAATGGGTTCAAAACCATTTTCCTCCGTGACGGTTTTGTTCAATAGGGGTGACCAGGCTTTTCAAAAATGTCAAAAAATTCAGGATCGGATTTTCAAGTAGACTCAGTCAGCCGTTTTGCTACCTCTAATTAGCTGTATCCGTAAGGCAATAATTATGTGCACGCTAAGTCAATGAGACTTAAAAACGTCAAAAAGGGAGAAGGGTGGCATCCAATGGGTTCAAAACCATTTTCCTCCGTGACAGTTTTGTTCAATAGGGGTTACCAGGCTTTTCAAAAATGTCAAAAAATTGGGATCGGATCTATTCAAATAGACTCAATCAGCCGTTTTTGCAGAGGAACAAAATCTGAGAATTTCGAAATGATTTACGTAAAGTGGGGCGCAATTTGGTTGAATCACGCCTTATAACAACACATTTTTCGAAAATTTATGTGCTCGGGAGACAGAGGACTAGTAGACCTTTCGTTTGATATGCGAAAATGTATGTTTATTGTAATTAGCTACCTGTAATTAGCTGTATCCGTAAGGCAATAATTATGTGCACACTAAGTCAATGAGACTTAAAAACGTCAAAAAGGGAGGGGTGGCATCCAATGGGTTCAAAACCATTTTCCTCCGTGACGGTTTTGTTCAATAGGGGTGACCAGGCTTTTCAAAAATGTCAAAAAAAATTCAGGATCGGATTTATTCAAGTAGACTCAGTCAGCCGTTTTGCTACCTCTAATTAGCTGTATCCGTAAGGCAATAATTATGTGCACGCTAAGTCAATGAGACTTAAAAACGTCAAAAAGGGAGAAGGGTGGCATCCAATGGGTTCAAAACCATTTTCCTCCGTGACAGTTTTGTTCAATAGGGGTTACCAGGCTTTTCAAAAATGTCAAAAAATTTGGGATCGGATCTATTCAAATAGACTCAATCAGCCGTTTTTGCAGAGGAACAAAATCTGAGAATTTTCGAAATGATTTACGTAAAGTGGGGCGCAATTTGGTTGAATCACGCCTTATAACAACACATTTTTCGAAAATTTATGTGCTCGGGAGACAGAGGACTAGTAGACCTTTCGTTTGATATGCGAAAATGTATGTTAATTGTAATTAGCTACCTGTAATTAGCTGTATCCGTAAGGCAATAATTATGTGCACACTAAGTCAATGAGACTTAAAAACGTCAAAAAGGGAGAGGGGTGGCATCCAATGGGTTCAAAACCATTTTCCTCCGTGACGGTTTTGTTCAATAGGGGGTGACCAGGCTTTTCAAAAATGTCAAAAAATTCAGGATCGGATTTATTCAAGTAGACTCAGTCAGCCGTTTTGCTACCTCTAATTAGCTGTATCCGTAAGGCAATAATTATGTGCACGCTAAGTCAATGAGACTTAAAAACGTCAAAAAGGGAGAAGGGTGGCATCCAATGGGTTCAAAACCATTTTCCTCCGTGACAGTTTTGTTCAATAGGGGTTACCAGGCTTTTCAAAAATGTCAAAAAATTTGGGATCGGATCTATTCAAATAGACTCAATCAGCCGTTTTTGCAGAGGAACAAAATCTGAGAATTTCGAAATGATTTACGTAAAGTGGGGCGCAATTTGGTTGAATCACGCCTTATAACAACACATTTTTCGAAAATTTATGTGCTCGGGAGACAGAGGACTAGTAGACCTTTCGTTTGATATGCGAAAATGTATGTTAATTGTAATTAGCTACCTGTAATTAGCTGTATCCGTAAGGCAATAATTATGTGCACACTAAGTCAATGAGACTTAAAAACGTCAAAAAGGGAGAGGGGTGGCATCCAATGGGTTCAAAACCATTTTCCCGTGACGGTTTTGTTCAATAGGGGTGACCAGGCTTTTCAAAAATGTCAAAAAATTCAGGATCGGATTTATTCAAGTAGACTCAGTCAGCCGTTTTGCTACCTCTAATTAGCTGTATCCGTAAGGCAATAATTATGTGCACGCTAAGTCAATGAGACTTAAAAACGTCAAAAAGGGAGAAGGGGGGCATCCAATGGGTTCATCCAATGGGTTCAAAACCATTTTCCTCCGTGACAGTTTTGTTCAATAGGGGTTACCAGGCTTTTCAAAAATGTCAAAAAATTTGGGATCGGATCTATTCAAATAGACTCAATCAGCCGTTTTTGCAGAGGAACAAAATCTGAGAATTTCGAAATGATTTACGTAAAGTGGGGCGCAATTTGGTTGAATCACGCCTTATAACAACACATTTTTCGAAAATTTTATGTGCTCGGGAGACAGAGGACTAGTAGACCTTTCGTTTGATATGCGAAAATGTATGTTAATTGTAATTAGCTACCTGTAATTAGCTGTATCCGTAAGGCAATAATTATGTGCACACTAAGTCAATGAGACTTAAAAACGTCAAAAAGGGAGAGGGGTGGCATCCAATGGGTTCAAAACCATTTTCCTCCGTGACGGTTTTGTTCAATAGGGGGTGACCAGGCTTTTCAAAAATGTCAAAAAATTCAGGATCGGATTTATTCAAGTAGACTCAGTCAGCCGTTTTGCTACCTCTAATTAGCTGTATCCGTAAGGCTGTATCCGTAAGGCAATAATTATGTGCACGCTAAGTCAATGAGACTTAAAAACGTCAAAAAGGGAGAAGGGTGGCATCCAATGGGTTCAAAACCATTTTCCTCCGTGACAGTTTTGTTCAATAGGGGTTACCAGGCTTTTCAAAAATGTCAAAAAATTTGGGATCGGATCTATTCAAATAGACTCAATCAGCCGTTTTTGCAGAGGAACAAAATCTGAGAATTTCGAAATGATTTACGTAAAGTGGGGCGCAATTTGGTTGAACGCCTTATAACAACACATTTTTCGAAAATTTTATGTGCTCGGGAGACAGAGGACTAGTAGACCTTTCGTTTGATATGCGAAAATGTATGTTAATTGTAATTAGCTACCTGTAATTAGCTGTATCCGTAAGGCAATAATTATGTGCACACTAAGTCAATGAGACTTAAAAACGTCAAAAAGGGAGAGGGGTGGCATCCAATGGGTTCAAAACCATTTTCCTCCGTGACGGTTTTGTTCAATAGGGGTGACCAGGCTTTTCAAAAATGTCAAAAAATTCAGGATCGGATTTATTCAAGTAGACTCAGTCAGCCGTTTTGCTACCTCTAATTAGCTGTATCCGTAAGGCAATAATTATGTGCACGCTAAGTCAATGAGACTTAAAAACGTCAAAAAGGGAGAAGGGTGGCATCCAATGGGTTCAAAACCATTTTCCTCCGTGACAGTTTTGTTCAATAGGGGTTACCAGGCTTTTCAAAAATGTCAAAAAATTTGGGATCGGATCTATTCAAATAGACTCAATCAGCCGTTTTTGCAGAGGAACAAAATCTGAGAATTTCGAAATGATTTACGTAAAGTGGGGCGCAATTTGGTTGAATCACGCCTTATAACAACACATTTTTCGAAAATTTTATGTGCTCGGGAGACAGAGGACTAGTAGACCTTTCGTTTGATATGCGAAAATGTATGTTAATTGTAATTAGCTACCTGTAATTAGCTGTATCCGTAAGGCAATAATTATGTGCACACTAAGTCAATGAGACTTAAAAACGTCAAAAAGGGAGAGGGGTGGCATCCAATGGGTTCAAAACCATTTTCCTCCGTGACGGTTTTGTTCAATAGGGGGGTGACCAGGCTTTTCAAAAATGTCAAAAAATTCAGGATCGGATTTATTCAAGTAGACTCAGTCAGCCGTTTTGCTACCTCTAATTAGCTGTATCCGTAAGGCAATAATTATGTGCACGCTAAGTCAATGAGACTTAAAAACGTCAAAAAGGGAGAAGGGTGGCATCCAATGGGTTCAAAACCATTTTCCTCCGTGACAGTTTTGTTCAATAGGGGGGTTACCAGGCTTTTCAAAAATGTCAAAAATTTGGGATCGGATCTATTCAAATAGACTCAATCAGCCGTTTTTGCAGAGGAACAAAATCTGAGAATTTCGAAATGATTTACGTAAAGTGGGGCGCAATTTGGTTGAATCACGCCTTATAACAACACATTTTTCGAAAATTTATGTGCTCGGGAGACAGAGGACTAGTAGACCTTTCGTTTGATATGCGAAAATGTATGTTAATTGTAATTAGCTACCTGTAATTAGCTGTATCCGTAAGGCAATAATTATGTGCACACTAAGTCAATGAGACTTAAAAACGTCAAAAAGGGAGAGGGGTGGCATCCAATGGGTTCAAAACCATTTTCCTCCGTGACGGTTTTGTTCAATAGGGGTGACCAGGCTTTTCAAAAATGTCAAAAATTCAGGATCGGATTTATTCAAGTAGACTCAGTCAGCCGTTTTGCTACCTCTAATTAGCTGTATCCGTAAGGCAATAATTATGTGCACGCTAAGTCAATGAGACTTAAAAACGTCAAAAAGGGAGAAGGGTGGCATCCAATGGGTTCAAAACCATTTTCCTCCGTGACAGTTTTGTTCAATAGGGGTTACCAGGCTTTTCAAAAATGTCAAAAAATTTGGGATCGGATCTATTCAAATAGACTCAATCAGCCGTTTTTGCAGAGGAACAAAATCTGAGAATTTCGAAATGATTTACGTAAAGTGGGGCGCAATTTGGTTGAATCACGCCTTATAACAACACATTTTTCGAAAATTGTTATGTGCTCGGGAGACAGAGGACTAGTAGACCTTTCGTTTGATATGCGAAAATGTATGTTAATTGTAATTAGCTACCTGTAATTAGCTGTATCCGTAAGGCAATAATTATGTGCACACTAAGTCAATGAGACTTAAAAACGTCAAAAAGGGAGGGGTGGCATCCAATGGGTTCAAAACCATTTTCCTCCGTGACGGTTTTGTTCAATAGGGGTGACCAGGCTTTTCAAAAATGTCAAAAAATTCAGGATCGGATTTATTCAAGTAGACTCAGTCAGCCGTTTTGCTACCTCTAATTAGCTGTATCCGTAAGGCAATAATTATGTGCACGCTAAGTCAATGAGACTTAAAAACGTCAAAAAGGGAGAAGGGTGGCATCCAATGGGTTCAAAACCATTTTCCTCCGTGACAGTTTTGTTCAATAGGGGGTTACCAGGCTTTTCAAAAATGTCAAAAAATTTGGGATCGGATCTATTCAAATAGACTCAATCAGCCGTTTTTGCAGAGGAACAAAATCTGAGAATTTTCGAAATGATTTACGTAAAGTGGGGCGCAATTTGGTTGAATCACGCCTTATAACAACACATTTTTCGAAAATTTATGTGCTCTCGGGAGACAGAGGACTAGTAGACCTTTCGTTTGATATGCGAAAATGTATGTTAATTGTAATTAGCTACCTGTAATTAGCTGTATCCGTAAGGCAATAATTATGTGCACACTAAGTCAATGAGACTTAAAAACGTCAAAAGAGAGGGGTGGCATCCAATGGGTTCAAAACCATTTTCCTCCGTGACGGTTTTGTTCAATAGGGGTGACCAGGCTTTTCAAAAATGTCAAAAAATTCAGGATCGGATTTATTCAAGTAGACTCAGTCAGCCGTTTTGCTACCTCTAATTAGCTGTATCCGTAAGGCAATAATTATGTGCACGCTAAGTCAATGAGACTTAAAAACGTCAAAAAGGGAGAAGGGTGGCATCCAATGGGTTCAAAACCATTTTCCTCCGTGACAGTTTTGTTCAATAGGGGTTACCAGGCTTTTCAAAAATGTCAAAAAATTTGGGATCGGATCTATTCAAATAGACTCAATCAGCCGTTTTTGCAGAGGAACAAAATCTGAGAATTTCGAAATGATTTACGTAAAGTGGGGCGCAATTTGGTTGAATCACGCCTTATAACAACACATTTTTCGAAAATTTTATGTGCTCGGGAGACAGAGGACTAGTAGACCTTTCGTTTGATATGCGAAAATGTATGTTAATTGTAATTAGCTACCTGTAATTAGCTGTATCCGTAAGGCAATAATTATGTGCACACTAAGTCAATGAGACTTAAAAACGTCAAAAAGGGAGAGGGGTGGCATCCAATGGGTTCAAAACCATTTTCCTCCGTGACGGTTTTGTTCAATAGGGGGTGACCAGGTTTTTCAAAAATGTCAAAAAATCAGGATCGGATTTATTCAAGTAGACTCAGTCAGCCGTTTTGCTACCTCTAATTAGCTGTATCCGTAAGGCAATAATTATGTGCACGCTAAGTCAATGAGACTTAAAAACGTCAAAAAGGGAGAAGGGTGGCATCCAATGGGTTCAAAACCATTTTCCTCCGTGACAGTTTTGTTCAATAGGGGGTTACCAGGCTTTTCAAAAATGTCAAAAAATTTGGGATCGGATCTATTCAAATAGACTCAATCAGCCGTTTTTGCAGAGGAACAAAATCTGAGAATTTTCGAAATGATTTACGTAAAGTGGGGCGCAATTTGGTTGAATCACGCCTTATAACAACACATTTTTCGAAAATTTTATGTGCTCGGGAGACAGAGGACTAGTAGACCTTTCGTTTGATATGCGAAAATGTATGTTAATTGTAATTAGCTACCTGTAATTAGCTGTATCCGTAAGGCAATAATTATGTGCACACTAAGTCAATGAGACTTAAAAACGTCAAAAAGGGAGAGGGGTGGCATCCAATGGGTTCAAAACCATTTTCCTCCGTGACGGTTTTGTTCAATAGGGGGTGACCAGGCTTTTCAAAAATGTCAAAAATTCAGGATCGGATTTATTCAAGTAGACTCAGTCAGCCGTTTTGCTACCTCTAATTAGCTGTATCCGTAAGGCAATAATTATGTGCACGCTAAGTCAATGAGACTTAAAAACGTCAAAAAGGGAGAAGGGTGGCATCCAATGGGTTCAAAACCATTTTCCTCCGTGACAGTTTTGTTCAATAGGGGGTTACCAGGCTTTTCAAAAATGTCAAAAAATTTGGGATCGGATCTATTCAAATAGACTCAATCAGCCGTTTTTGCAGAGGAACAAAATCTGAGAATTTCGAAATGATTTACGTAAAGTGGGGCGCAATTTGGTTGAATCACGCCTTATAACAACACATTTTTCGAAAATTTTATGTGCTCGGGAGACAGAGGACTAGTAGACCTTTCGTTTGATATGCGAAAATGTATGTTAATTGTAATTAGCTACCTGTAATTAGCTGTATCCGTAAGGCAATAATTATGTGCACACTAAGTCAATGAGACTTAAAAACGTCAAAAAGGGAGAGGGGTGGCATCCAATGGGTTCAAAACCATTTTCCTCCGTGACGGTTTTGTTCAATAGGGGTGACCAGGCTTTTCAAAAATGTCAAAAAATTCAGGATCGGATTTATTCAAGTAGACTCAGTCAGCCGTTTTGCTACCTCTAATTAGCTGTATCCGTAAGGCAATAATTATGTGCACGCTAAGTCAATGAGACTTAAAAACGTCAAAAAGGGAGAAGGGTGGCATCCAATGGGTTCAAAACCATTTTCCTCCGTGACAGTTTTGTTCAATAGGGGTTACCAGGCTTTTCAAAAATGTCAAAAATTTGGGATCGGATCTATTCAAATAGACTCAATCAGCCGTTTTTGCAGAGGAACAAAATCTGAGAATTTCGAAATGATTTACGTAAAGTGGGGCGCAATTTGGTTGAATCACGCCTTATAACAACACATTTTTCGAAAATTTATGTGCTCGGGAGACAGAGGACTAGTAGACCTTTCGTTTGATATGCGAAAATGTATGTTATTGTAATTAGCTACCTGTAATTAGCTGTATCCGTAAGGCAATAATTATGTGCACACTAAGTCAATGAGACTTAAAAACGTCAAAAAGGGAGAGGGGTGGCATCCAATGGGTTCAAAACCATTTTCCTCCGTGACGGTTTTGTTCAATAGGGGTGACCAGGCTTTTCAAAAATGTCAAAAATTCAGGATCGGATTTATTCAAGTAGACTCAGTCAGCCGTTTTGCTACCTCTAATTAGCTGTATCCGTAAGGCAATAATTATGTGCACGCTAAGTCAATGAGACTTAAAAACGTCAAAAAGGGAGAAGGGTGGCATCCAATGGGTTCAAAACCATTTTCCTCCGTGACAGTTTTGTTCAATAGGGGTTACCAGGCTTTTCAAAAATGTCAAAAAATTTGGGATCGGATCTATTCAAATAGACTCAATCAGCCGTTTTTGCAGAGGAACAAAATCTGAGAATTTCGAAATGATTTACGTAAAGTGGGGCGCAATTTGGTTGAATCACGCCTTATAACAACACATTTTTCGAAAATTTATGTGCTCGGGAGACAGAGGACTAGTAGACCTTTCGTTTGATATGCGAAAATGTATGTTTATTGTAATTAGCTACCTGTAATTAGCTGTATCCGTAAGGCAATAATTATGTGCACACTAAGTCAATGAGACTTAAAAACGTCAAAAAGGGAGAGGGGTGGCATCCAATGGGTTCAAAACCATTTTCCTCCGTGACGGTTTTGTTCAATAGGGGTGACCAGGCTTTTCAAAAATGTCAAAAAATTCAGGATCGGATTTATTCAAGTAGACTCAGTCAGCCGTTTTGCTACCTCTAATTAGCTGTATCCGTAAGGCAATAATTATGTGCACGCTAAGTCAATGAGACTTAAAAACGTCAAAAAGGGAGAAGGGTGGCATCCAATGGGTTCAAAACCATTTTCCTCCGTGACAGTTTTGTTCAATAGGGGTTACCAGGCTTTTCAAAAATGTCAAAAATTTGGGATCGGATCTATTCAAATAGACTCAATCAGCCGTTTTTGCAGAGGAACAAAATCTGAGATTTTCGAAATGATTTACGTAAAGTGGGGCGCAATTTGGTTGAATCACGCCTTATAACAACACATTTTTCGAAAATTTTATGTGCTCGGGAGACAGAGGACTAGTAGACCTTTCGTTTGATATGCGAAAATGTATGTTTATTGTAATTAGCTACCTGTAATTAGCTGTATCCGTAAGGCAATAATTATGTGCACACTAAGTCAATGAGACTTAAAACGTCAAAAAGGGAGAGGGGTGGCATCCAATGGGTTCAAAACCATTTTCCTCCGTGACGGTTTTGTTCAATAGGGGTGACCAGGCTTTTCAAAAATGTCAAAAAATTCAGGATCGGATTTATTCAAGTAGACTCAGTCAGCCGTTTTGCTACCTCTAATTAGCTGTATCCGTAAGGCAATAATTATGTGCACGCTAAGTCAATGAGACTTAAAAACGTCAAAAAGGGAGAAGGGTGGCATCCAATGGGTTCAAAACCATTTTCCTCCGTGACAGTTTTGTTCAATAGGGGTTACCAGGCTTTTCAAAAATGTCAAAAAATTTGGGATCGGATCTATTCAAATAGACTCAATCAGCCGTTTTTGCAGAGGAACAAAATCTGAGAATTTCGAAATGATTTACGTAAAGTGGGGCGCAATTTGGTTGAATCACGCCTTATAACAACACATTTTTCGAAAATTTTATGTGCTCGGGAGACAGAGGACTAGTAGACCTTTCGTTTGATATGCGAAAATGTATGTTAATTGTAATTAGCTACCTGTAATTAGCTGTATCCGTAAGGCAATAATTATGTGCACACTAAGTCAATGAGACTTAAAAACGTCAAAAAGGGAGAGGGGTGGCATCCAATGGGTTCAAAACCATTTTCCTCCGTGACGGTTTTGTTCAATAGGGGTGACCAGGCTTTTCAAAAAATGTCAAAAAATTCAGGATCGGATTTATTCAAGTAGACTCAGTCAGCCGTTTTGCTACCTCTAATTAGCTGTATCCGTAAGGCAATACAATCAGCCGTTTTGCAGAGGAACAAAATCTGAGAATTTCGAAATGATTTACGTAAAGTGGGGCGCAATTTGGTTGAATCACGCCTTATAACAACACATTTTTCGAAAATTGTTATGCTCGGGAGACAGAGGACTAGTAGACCTTTCGTTTGATATGCGAAAATGTATGTTAATTGTAATTGGCTACCTGTAATTAGCTGTATCCGTAAGGCAATAATTATGTGCACACTAAGTCAATGAGACTTAAAAACGTCAAAAAGGGAGAGGGTGGCATCCAATGGGTTCAAAACCATTTTCCTCCGTGACGGTTTTGTTCAATAGGGGTGACCAGGCTTTTCAAAAATGTCAAAAATTCAGGATCGGATTTATTCAAGTAGACTCAGTCAGCCGTTTTGCTACCTCTAATTAGCTGTATCCGTAAGGCAATAATTATGTGCACGCTAAGTCAATGAGACTTAAAAACGTTAAAAAGGGAGAAGGGTGGCATCAAATGGGTTCAAAACCATTTTCCTCCGTGACAGTTTTGTTCAATAGGGGTTACCAGGCTTTTCAAAAATGTCAAAAAATTTGGGATCGGATCTATTCAAATAGACTCAATCAGCCGTTTTTGCAGAGGAACAAAATCTGAGAATTTCGAAATGATTTACGTAAAGTGGGGCGCAATTTGGTTGAATTACGCCTTATAACAACACATTTTTCGAAAATTTTATGGGCTCGGGAGACAGAGGACTAGTAGACCTTTCGTTTGATATGCGAAAATGTATGTTAATTGTAATTGGCTACCTGTAATTAGCTGTATCCGTAAGGCAATAATTATGTGCACACTAAGTCAATGAGACTTAAAAACGTCAAAAAGGGAGAGGGGTGGCATCCAATGGGTTCAAAACCATTTTCCTCCGTGACGGTTTTGTTCAATAGGGGGGTGACCAGGCTTTTCAAAAATGTCAAAAAATTCAGGATCGGATTTATTCAAGTAGACTCAGTCAGCCGTTTTGCTACCTCTAATTAGCTGTATCCGTAAGGCAATAATTATGTGCACGCTAAGTCAATGAGACTTAAAAACGTTAAAAAGGGAGAAGGGTGGCATCAAATGGGTTCAAAACCATTTTCCTCCGTGACAGTTTTGTTCAATAGGGGGGTTACCAGGCTTTTCAAAAATGTCAAAAAATTTGGGATCGGATCTATTCAAATAGACTCAATCAGCCGTTTTTGCAGAGGAACAAAATCTGAGAATTTCGAAATGATTTACGTAAAGTGGGGCGCAATTTGGTTGAATTACGCCTTATAACAACACATTTTTCGAAAATTGTATGGGCTCGGGAGACAGAGGACTAGTAGACCTTTCGTTTGATATGCGAAAATGTATGTTAATTGTAATTGGCTACCTGTAATTAGCTGTATCCGTAAGGCAATAATTATGTGCACACTAAGTCAATGAGACTTAAAAACGTCAAAAAGGGAGAGGGGTGGCATCCAATGGGTTCAAAACCATTTTCCTCCGTGACGGTTTTGTTCAATAGGGGGGTGACCAGGCTTTTCAAAAATGTCAAAAAATTCAGGATCGGATTTATTCAAGTAGACTCAGTCAGCCGTTTTGCTACCTCTAATTAGCTGTATCCGTAAGGCAATAATTATGTGCACGCTAAGTCAATGAGACTTAAAAACGTTAAAAAGGAGAAGGGTGGCATCAAATGGGTTCAAAACCATTTTCCTCCGTGACAGTTTTGTTCAATAGGGGTTACCAGGCTTTTCAAAAATGTCAAAAAATTTGGGATCGGATCTATTCAAATAGACTCAATCAGCCGTTTTTGCAGAGGAACAAAATCTGAGAATTTCGAAATGATTTACGTAAAGTGGGGCGCAATTTGGTTGAATTACGCCTTATAACAACACATTTTTCGAAAATGTTATGGCTCGGGAGACAGAGGACTAGTAGACCTTTCGTTTGATATGCGAAAATGTATGTTAATTGTAATTGGCTACCTGTAATTAGCTGTATCCGTAAGGCAATAATTATGTGCACACTAAGTCAATGAGACTTAAAAACGTCAAAAAGGGAGAGGGGTGGCATCCAATGGGTTCAAAACCATTTTCCTCCGTGACGGTTTTGTTCAATAGGGGTGACCAGGCTTTTCAAAAATGTCAAAAATTCAGGATCGGATTTATTCAAGTAGACTCAGTCAGCCGTTTTGCTACCTCTAATTAGCTGTATCCGTAAGGCAATAATTATGTGCACGCTAAGTCAATGAGACTTAAAAACGTTAAAAAGGGAGAAGGGTGGCATCAAATGGGTTCAAAACCATTTTCCTCCGTGACAGTTTTGTTCAATAGGGGGGTTACCAGGCTTTTCAAAAATGTCAAAAAATTGGGATCGGATCTATTCAAATAGACTCAATCAGCCGTTTTTGCAGAGGAACAAAATCTGAGAATTTCGAAATGATTTACGTAAAGTGGGGCGCAATTTGGTTGAATCACGCCTTATAACAACACATTTTTCGAAAATTTTATGGCTCGGGAGACAGAGGACTAGTAGACCTTTCTGTTTGATATGCGAAAATGTATGTTAATTGTAATTGGCTACCTGTAATTAGCTGTATCCGTAAGGCAATAATTATGTGCACACTAAGTCAATGAGACTTAAAAACGTCAAAAAGGGAGAGGGGTGGCATCCAATGGGTTCAAAACCATTTTCCTCCGTGACGGTTTTGTTCAATAGGGGTGACCAGGCTTTTCAAAAATGTCAAAAATTCAGGATCGGATTTATTCAAGTAGACTCAGTCAGCCGTTTTGCTACCTCTAATTAGCTGTATCCGTAAGGCAATAATTATGTGCACGCTAAGTCAATGAGACTTAAAAACGTTAAAAAGGGAGAAGGGTGGCATCAAATGGGTTCAAAACCATTTTCCTCCGTGACAGTTTTGTTCAATAGGGGGGTTACCAGGCTTTTCAAAAATGTCAAAAATTTGGGATCGGATCTATTCAAATAGACTCAATCAGCCGTTTTTGCAGAGGAACAAAATCTGAGAATTTCGAAATGATTTACGTAAAGTGGGGCGCAATTTGGTTGAATCACGCCTTATAACAACACATTTTTCGAAAATTTTATGGGCTCGGGAGACAGAGGACTAGTAGACCTTTCGTTTGATATGCGAAAATGTATGTTAATTGTAATTGGCTACCTGTAATTAGCTGTATCCGTAAGGCAATAATTATGTGCACACTAAGTCAATGAGACTTAAAAACGTCAAAAAGGGAGAGGGGTGGCATCCAATGGGTTCAAAACCATTTTCCTCCGTGACGGTTTTGTTCAATAGGGGTGACCAGGCTTTTCAAAAATGTCAAAAATTCAGGATCGGATTTATTCAAGTAGACTCAGTCAGCCGTTTTGCTACCTCTAATTAGCTGTATCCGTAAGGCAATAATTATGTGCACGCTAAGTCAATGAGACTTAAAAACGTTAAAAAGGGAGAAGGGTGGCATCCAAATGGGTTCAAAACCATTTTCCTCCGTGACAGTTTTGTTCAATAGGGGTTACCAGGCTTTTCAAAAATGTCAAAAATTTGGGATCGGATCTATTCAAATAGACTCAATCAGCCGTTTTTGCAGAGGAACAAAATCTGAGAATTTCGAAATGATTTACGTAAAGTGGGGCGCAATTTGGTTGAATCACGCCTTATAACAACACATTTTTCGAAAATTTTATGGGCTCGGGAGACAGAGGACTAGTAGACCTTTCGTTTGATATGCGAAAATGTATGTTAATTGTAATTAGCTACCTGTAATTAGCTGTATCCGTAAGGCAATAATTATGTGCACACTAAGTCAATGAGACTTAAAAACGTCAAAAAGGGAGAGGGGTGGCATCCAATGGGTTCAAAACCATTTTCCTCCGTGACGGTTTTGTTCAATAGGGGTGACCAGGCTTTTCAAAAATGTCAAAAATTCAGGATCGGATTTATTCAAGTAGACTCAGTCAGCCGTTTTGCTACCTCTAATTAGCTGTATCCGTAAGGCAATAATTATGTGCACGCTAAGTCAATGAGACTTAAAAACGTTAAAAAGGGAGAAGGGTGGCATCAAATGGGTTCAAAACCATTTTCCTCCGTGACAGTTTTGTTCAATAGGGGTTACCAGGCTTTTCAAAATGTCAAAAATTTGGGATCGGATCTATTCAAATAGACTCAATCAGCCGTTTTTGCAGAGGAACAAAATCTGAGAATTTCGAAATGATTTACGTAAAGTGGGGCGCAATTTGGTTGAATCACGCCTTATAACAACACATTTTTCGAAAATTTTATGGGCTCGGGAGACAGAGGACTAGTAGACCTTTCGTTTGATATGCGAAAATGTATGTTAATTGTAATTGGCTACCTGTAATTAGCTGTATCCGTAAGGCAATAATTATGTGCACACTAAGTCAATGAGACTTAAAAACGTCAAAAAGGGAGAGGGGTGGCATCCAATGGGTTCAAAACCATTTTCCTCCGTGACGGTTTTGTTCAATAGGGGGGTGACCAGGCTTTTCAAAAATGTCAACAAATTCAGGATCGGATTTATTCAAGTAGACTCAGTCAGCCGTTTTGCTACCTCTAATTAGCTGTATCCGTAAGGCAATAATTATGTGCACGCTAAGTCAATGAGACTTAAAAATCAAAAAGGGAGAAGGGTGGCATCAAATGGGTTCAAAACCATTTTCCTCCGTGACAGTTTTGTTCAATAGGGGTTACCAGGCTTTTCAAAAATGTCAAAAATTTGGGATCGGATCTATTCAAATAGACTCAATCAGCCGTTTTTGCAGAGGAACAAAATCTGAGAATTTGAAATGATTTACGTAAAGTGGGGCGCAATTTGGTTGAATCACGCCTTATAACAACACATTTTTCGAAAATTTATGTGCTGGGAGACAGAGGACTAGTAGACCTTTCGTTTGATATGCGAAAATGTATGTTAATTGTAATTGGCTACCTGTAATTAGCTGTATCCGTAAGGCAATAATTATGTGCACACTAAGTCAATGAGACTTAAAAACGTCAAAAAGGGAGAGGGGTGGCATCCAATGGGTTCAAAACCATTTTCCTCCGTGACGGTTTTGTTCAATAGGGGTGACCAGGCTTTTCAAAAATGTCAAAAATTCAGGATCGGATTTATTCAAGTAGACTCAGTCAGCCGTTTTGCTACTCTCTAATTAGCTGTATCCGTAAGGCAATAATTATGTGCACGCTAAGTCAATGAGACTTAAAAACGTTAAAAAGGGAGAAGGGTGGCATCAAATGGGTTCAAAACCATTTTCCTCCGTGACAGTTTTGTTCAATAGGGGTTACCAGGCTTTTCAAAAATGTCAAAAATTTGGGATCGGATCTATTCAAATAGACTCAATCAGCCGTTTTTGCAGAGGAACAAAATCTGAGAATTTCGAAATGATTTACGTAAAGTGGGGCGCAATTTGGTTGAATTACGCCTTATAACAACACATTTTTCGAAAATTTATGGCTCGGGAGACAGAGGACTAGTAGACCTTTCGTTTGATATGCGAAAATGTATGTTAATTGTAATTGGCTACCTGTAATTAGCTGTATCCGTAAGGCAATAATTATGTGCACACTAAGTCAATGAGACTTAAAAACGTCAAAAAGGGAGAGGGGTGGCATCCAATGGGTTCAAACCATTTTCCTCCGTGACGGTTTTGTTCAATAGGGGTGACCAGGCTTTTCAAAAATGTCAAAAAATTCAGGATCGGATTTATTCAAGTAGACTCAGTCAGCCGTTTTGCTACCTCTAATTAGCTGTATCCGTAAGGCAATAATTATGTGCACGCTAAGTCAATGAGACTTAAAAACGTTAAAAAGGGAGAGAAGGGTGGCATCCAAATGGGTTCAAAACCATTTTCCTCCGTGACAGTTTTGTTCAATAGGGGGTTACCAGGCTTTTCAAAAATGTCAAAAATTTGGGATCGGATCTATTCAAATAGACTCATAATTAGCTGTATCCGTAAGGCAATAATTATGTGCACACTAAGTCAATGAGACTTAAAAACGTCAAAAAAACCATTTTCCTCCGGAGAGGGGTGGCATCCAATGGGTTCAAAACCATTTTCCTCCGTGACAGTTTTGTTCAATAGGGGGGTGACCAGGCTTTTCAAAAATGTCAAAAAAATGTCAAAAAATTTGGGATCGGATCTATTCAAATAGACTCAATCAGCCGTTTTTGCAGAGGAACAAAATCTGAGAATTTCGAAATGATTTACGTAAAGTGGGGCGCAATTTGGTTGAATTACGCCTTATAACAACACATTTTTCGAAAATTTTATGGGCTCGGGAGACAGAGGACTAGTAGACCTTTCGTTTGATATGCGAAAATGTATGTTAATTGTAATTGGCTACCTGTAATTAGCTGTATCCGTAAGGCAATAATTATGTGCACACTAAGTCAATGAGACTTAAAAACGTCAAAAAGGGAGAGGGGTGGCATCCAATGGGTTCAAAACCATTTTCCTCCGTGACGGTTTTGTTCAATAGGGGTGACCAGGCTTTTCAAAAATGTCAAAAATTCAGGATCGGATTTATTCAAGTAGACTCAGTCAGCCGTTTTGCTACCTCTAATTAGCTGTATCCGTAAGGCAATAATTATGTGCACGCTAAGTCAATGAGACTTAAAAACGTTAAAAAGGGAGAAGGGTGGCATCAAATGGGTTCAAAACCATTTTCCTCCGTGACAGTTTTGTTCAATAGGGGGGTTACCAGGCTTTTCAAAAATGTCAAAAAATTTGGGATCGGATCTATTCAAATAGACTCAATCAGCCGTTTTTGCAGAGGAACAAAATCTGAGAATTTCGAAATGATTTACGTAAAGTGGGGCGCAATTTGGTTGAATCACGCCTTATAACAACACATTTTTCGAAAATTTTATGTGCTCGGGAGACAGAGGACTAGTAGACCTTTCGTTTGATATGCGAAAATGTATGTTAATTGTAATTGGCTACCTGTAATTAGCTGTATCCGTAAGGCAATAATTATGTGCACACTAAGTCAATGAGACTTAAAAACGTCAAAAAGGGAGAGGGGTGGCATCCAATGGGTTCAAAACCATTTTCCTCCGTGACGGTTTTGTTCAATAGGGGTGACCAGGCTTTTCAAAAATGTCAAAAAATTCAGGATCGGATTTATTCAAGTAGACTCAGTCAGCCGTTTTGCTACCTCTAATTAGCTGTATCCGTAAGGCAATAATTATGTGCACGCTAAGTCAATGAGACTTAAAAACGTTAAAAAGGAGAAGGGTGGCATCCAATGGGTTCAAAACCATTTTCCTCCGTGACAGTTTTGTTCAATAGGGGGGTTACCAGGCTTTTCAAAAATGTCAAAAATTTTGGGATCGGATCTATTCAAATAGACTCAATCAGCCGTTTTTGCAGAGGAACAAAATCTGAGAATTTCGAAATGATTTACGTAAAGTGGGGCGCAATTTGGTTGAATCACGCCTTATAACAACACATTTTTCGAAAATTTATGGGTTCGGGAGACAGAGGACTAGTAGACCTTTCGTTTGATATGCGAAAATGTATGTTAATTGTAATTGGCTACCTGTAATTAGCTGTATCCGTAAGGCAATAATTATGTGCACACTAAGTCAATGAGACTTAAAAACGTCAAAAAGGAGAGAGGGGTGGCATCCAATGGGTTCAAAACCATTTTCCTCCGTGACGGTTTTGTTCAATAGGGGTGACCAGGCTTTTCAAAAATGTCAAAAATTCAGGATCGGATTTATTCAAGTAGACTCAGTCAGCCGTTTTGCTACCTCTAATTAGCTGTATCCGTAAGGCAATAATTATGTGCACGCTAAGTCAATTAGCTGTATCCGTAAGGCAATAATTATGTGCACGCTAAGTCAATGAGACTTAAAAACGTTAAAAAGGGAGAAGGGTGGCATCCAATGGGTTCAAAACCATTTTCCTCCGTGACAGTTTTGTTCAATAGGGGGGTTACCAGGCTTTTCAAAAATGTCAAAAATTTGGGATCGGATCTATTCAAATAGACTCAATCAGCCGTTTTTGCAGAGGAACAAAATCTGAGAATTTCGAAATGATTTACGTAAAGTGGGGCGCAATTTGGTTGAATTACGCCTTATAACAACACATTTTTCGAAAATTTTATGGGCTCGGGAGACAGAGGACTAGTAGACCTTTCGTTTGATATGCGAAAATGTATGTTAATTGTAATTAGCTACCTGTAATTAGCTGTATCCGTAAGGCAATAATTATGTGCACACTAAGTCAATGAGACTTAAAAACGTCAAAAAGGAGAGGGGTGGCATCCAATGGGTTCAAAACCATTTTCCTCCGTGACGGTTTTGTTCAATAGGGGTGACCAGGCTTTTCAAAAATGTCAAAAAATTCAGGATCGGATTTATTCAAGTAGACTCAGTCAGCCGTTTTGCTACCTCTAATTAGCTGTATCCGTAAGGCAATAATTATGTGCACGCTAAGTCAATGAGACTTAAAAACGTTAAAAAGGAGAAGGGTGGCATCCAATGGGTTCAAAACCATTTTCCTCCGTGACAGTTTTGTTCAATAGGGGTTACCAGGCTTTTCAAAAATGTCAAAAAATTTGGGATCGGATCTATTCAAATAGACTCAATCAGCCGTTTTTGCAGAGGAACAAAATCTGAGAATTTCGAAATGATTTACGTAAAGTGGGGCGCAATTTGGTTGAATTACGCCTTATAACAACACATTTTTCGAAAATTTTATGGCTCGGGAGACAGAGGACTAGTAGACCTTTCGTTTGATATGCGAAAATGTATGTTAATTGTAATTGGCTACCTGTAATTAGCTGTATCCGTAAGGCAATAATTATGTGCACACTAAGTCAATGAGACTTAAAAACGTCAAAAAGGGAGAGGGGTGGCATCCAATGGGTTCAAACCATTTTCCTCCGTGACGGTTTTGTTCAATAGAGGTGACCAGGCTTTTCAAAAATGTCAAAAATTCAGGATCGATTTATTCAAAACGAGCCGTTTTAACCGCTGTATCCGTAAGGCACAATTATGTGTACGCTAAGTCAAAAACGTTAAAAAGGGGAAGGGGTGGCATCAAATGGGTTCAAAACCATTTCCTCTGTGACAGTTTTGTTCAATAGGGGTTACCAGGCTTTTCAAAAATGTCAAAAAATTTGGGATCGGATTTATTCAAATAGACTCAATCAGCCGTTT
>JAIGNY010000946.1:20000-43342 GCA_020152595.1 Chiridota heheva | reverse complement strand
TAACTGCATTTGGACGTAGGGAGGGATGCCATGTGGGACATGAATGGGGCCATGCAGAACATATGATATAATATATACCGTGTGTTATACACCAAGGGCTATATCAGGCATAATTATTTGACTCCGCCTTTTTTCCTTATTCAGCAAATCATTTGCATACAAGTTTTTATGTGAACTGACACTTTCATACATAGTATATGCTCAATCAGGAAATGATAGCTAAGATGAGACTTATAGAGCTTATGTGGGGACATGGGGTGGGATGTCATGTGTGACATAGGGTAGGAGGCTATATGGGACATCGGGTAGAAAGCCATAGAGACACGGGATGTGATGCCATGTGGGACATAAAGTAGGAAGTCATTGGGACATTAGGAGGGATACCATGTGGAACATGGTGGGATCCAATGTGGGACATAAGGTGGGATGTCATGTGAGACGTCAGGTAGGAAGCCACTGATGCGGGAAATAAGGTGGGATGCCATGGGGGACATAGAGAGAGATGCCATGTGGGATACAGGAAGTGATGCCATGTGGGACCCAGGGAGTGATGCCATGTGTACAGCCGATGCATATGGCTACAGTACAGTCATATTATCTGAATAAGGGTCTCTCGGCCCTTGGTTTTTTTTTTTCTTCCATAAAGACAAAATGCTTCTGCCTTGACCTTGACACTCTCTCCCCATGACCCACCTGCTACCCCCATTGACCATTCATCAGCCCCAGTCCCCAAAATTATAATCATACAAGCAGGCCACCAATAAACCAGACAGTTGCAAAAAAGTTTCCCCTTTCCTCATACACAAGGCGCTCCATGGCCTTGTTGGTACCCTTCCCAAGGTCGCACCAGGGACACTCAAGCCACCACCCTCCTCACCACCAAAACCCTAGCTAATACTGGTTTAGACGTTACAGTCACCCCCCATCATTCCCTGAACTCCAGCAAAGGCGTCATCACAACCAAAGACCTTGCCCACTTGACCGCTAAAGACCTTGTTGAGGAACTCACCAGCCAACACATTACTAACGCCCATCGTATTGTCCTCAAGAGAGACTGTCGAAACACCCACCAATACCATCTTTCTGACTTTTACGAATCCAACACTCCCCTCCCACATCGAATCATGATGTAACTTTTCCAAATCGTGATCACTTGAACCATTTGGTTTCACATACTAATCTTCACTAGGTGTGTAGCAGGGGACCTTTATTTTCCTTACCTTACTTTACCATTTTTAGAGTGAAGGGCTTGGTGGGAAGGGGCAGCGTGGATTGTGCGACCCCGACATCCCCTTGGCTATACCCAAATTTCAAACAACGGGCAATATGCTCCCCCAAATGCATCTGTTAACTATTATTCTTTATGTGAAGCATTTTTTTTGTTTTTACTAGTCTTTATATGCATTCCTTTTAAGACATGCAGACAAATAAATTTCTTAAAGTACGAAACTATACGTCTTTCACCTTTTGAGAACATGCTTGATTCGCTTCGGCAAAAAAATAACACTCATAATCAATACAAAGTATTGTTTTCTGTCGTGTAGTAAAAGCGGGAATACACAGCAAACGGATAAATGAAGTAAAATAATGGAAAATGATATAATTATTTATTTTGTATTTTTCGATGTGAAAAAAGCAATATTTACAGTCCTTCTAAAAATGTAAACATGAAACCAAAGAGCTTCCACACATGGAGATCTAACGGTCGTAAAACCTTCGAAGCAATGTGTGTAGCCGCCGTCGTAAAACTCCCTAAATCTATTATCGAAGGTCGTAAAAAAACTCCAAAAAATCACTTCACACTATCAGACTATGCGCTTTGACACCGCTCTCGTGGAGCTGGCCCGATTACGTAATAGGTGTACCAACTTGTGTGTAAGGCATCGTATATACACAATATATATGTACTACATTTCTTGGCAGTTTGAGGTGCTTAAGTGAACAATATTCAGGCTTACGGAAAGAAAGAAAACGCTTTTGTCTTCTGACTTACCATACCACATATACCCAAGCAACTGTCTTTTGCCACTTTTTAACAAAGTTTTAAAAAAATCAGTACTTTTTGGGGAGAATTTTCCCCCTGTCGCCACACTTTTTTGATGAGAGGCCTAACCCCCACCCCCTCCCTTTCTTTTACACACACTTTCCAAATGAGAATTACGTCCCTAGCTGGGTACTTGCTAAACAGTATGTAGGACTAACATTACTCGCTGTGAGTACTCACTCTGACATTGACAAATTCCGAGCCAGATTTGTTTACGGGGGTGGTGGGGAATGAAGCAAGTGAAAAGGGATTTTGTCAAACACAAGTGAGGACCAGGTACTCACCCTGTGACATTTACCTACTACAATGAGTCACCCTATGTGACATTTACTCACTACGAGGAGTACCCACTCTTTATATTGATTAAATCCGAATCAGACTAGTTTACGGGGTGGGGAATGAAGTGCAATGGGCTTTTATCAAACACAAGAGGCCAGGCACCCACTCTGTGTGGCATTTTTGTGGAAATTTATTGAGGGCGTCTGATTGGTAAGATGCACGTTTAACATAGTCTCTGATCATTCCACGTTTTTGCAGGGTAACAACTGCCCTTTTTCTTGCAAAAATTGACTGTATTATTACATGGATATAGAGGATAGATGTTTGCAAAATGGGAATATCAACAGAGCAATGGAGACGCAAAATTGGACAGTTTTCTTGTGGCTGGTGTGGAAAGTGTAGCCTAAGCTTTCCTCCAAGCTGCGTTATTCATACAAACCGTATTACAGGAATCGTCGGTATCTCCAATGCATTAACTTTGAAGAATACTTTGGTATGTGTCCTTTTGTTATTACTAGCAGGAGATGTTGAACTTAACCCAGGACCCAGAAGTACGAGATCTAATCAAGATGAAGGTGAAGTTGATTTGTCTGCAATATTGACAAAAATCAACAAAAACTTAACTGACTTGAATACAAAAGTCGATGGCATTTCTCGTGACTTAAGCTTATTAAAGACAAGAATGGATAACATTGAAGACGTACAAAATGACTTGGAAACTGATAACACCGAAATAAAGAAGAAACTACATGTTTTGGAACTTAGAAACGATCAACTTGAAGCACATCTCCGTCGGGAAAATCTTTTATTTTTTGGCATTCCAGGCACCCCTAAAGAATTATGGGCCGAAACGGAAATAAAATTGAAATCGTTCATGGAGAAAAACTTGGCATCGATGCTGATGCAATCACCCTTCAAAGATGTCACCGTCTAAAATCGAAAGGTAAACCCCAACCCATCATTGCCAAGTTTTTGAAATTCAAGGACAAGGAACTTGTGCTGAGGGAAGCGATCAAAAACTGAAAGGCACCGGAATTCAGGGTAAGCGAAGACTTAACAAAGCACACTAGGTACCTGCAAAAGAAACTGCTGCCCTATATGAAGGAAGCCCGAGATGAAGACAAGAAGGCGACAATTCGCTTTGATAAATTGATTATCGAGGGTGAGGCATTTATCTGGGACGAAAATACCAACTCCATTAAAAAGGAAAAAGATTGATGGTCAGGCCCTGGCCGTTCAAGAACTGGTACAAGCAAAGAGTTTCGTTGGACCAATTTATTTCCTGTAATCGACAGACAATCCACCGTTACCCAAGAGCATAGGACCCACATCATTAATTATGGGAGTAACATAATTAGTATTAAAATACTTGTGTGGAATGTTGAAGGTATTCGCAAAAACTTGAAAATCCTGATTTTAAGAGGTACTGCACGGCTTTTGATATAATTTGTTTCATGGAAACTTGGCTAGAAGCAGTGACGAAATAAATATTGAGGGCTATAAGGAATTTACAGCAGTAAGGAAACGCATTTCGCGGGCTAAGAGAAACTCTGGAGGCGTTTCTGTGTTTTTCAAGAGTAGCTTGAAATTACAGCGGGTACAGAACTTAGGTTCTGATAATCATATATGGATACATCTTCCTTCTTCAGTAAACAACCCGCAGATATATTTGTGTGCATTGTACAACCCACCTGAGAATTCACCATATTCTGATGTGACCTTTTTGAAAGACTTTGAACAAGACATTGTTGTTCTAGATAGTTTGCATAATGAATGCTCATTTATATTAGCTGGAGACTTTAATGCTAGAACTGCTCAATTGTCGGATTTTATTGAATTGACGATAACAATGCTTTAGGAATTTCTGAACCTGGTATTCATTCATGTCGATACTCTGTTGACAATGGTGTTAACTTGTATGGTAATTTGTTAATTGACTTATGCAGAAGTACGAACGTGCGGATTTGTAATGGTAGATTGCCCCCTGTAAGGGAAACCGGAGGATATACTTACATTTCATCAACGGGGCAAAGTGTCGTTGATTACATAATAGCATCTCAGAAGTTGCTCGATAACAGAGTAATTACTAATCTTATAGTTGGTGATGCTGTAGATTCGCCACATTTACCATTAACTTTTGATATTAATTACGTAAATAGTGTTCACCATACCAATGTTAGTGGTGAACGATCACAGTCTATTGATTGTGTTCCTCTAATGAAAACAGTCTGGTACAAAGAAAGACAAAATGAATATTCTGAAAAGTGGGGGAATAATGATACATTGGACACAATAGAGGAAATCATGGGCTTTTTGGAAAATAACAATCCTGAAGTAGCGGTGACACAAATAAATGATTTACTAAAAAGGATCTATGGTGTGAGATGTATTAAGGGAAACGCAATTCTTCCGAAACCGCAAAATTGGTTTGATCAAGATTGTTTTGAATTTAAATCAAGGGTTAGGAAAGCGCTTAAAGAACATAAAATACAACGTAGCAATGAATGTCGGGAACGTTTTTGTGATATAAAGAAAAGTTACAATAAATTCATTACATACAAGAAAACACAATTCATGGAAAATAAAACAAAGGAGCTTCTTACTTTAGCAAAACAAAAAGACAATAAGAAGTTTTGGGCTTTCTTTAAAGCTCCCACAAACAAGAATACAAATGATATTCCAGCTATTGAATGGTTTAAATACTTTACGTCTGTTTTTGAATTTAACGATTCTACAGTATATTTTGATATTTCATATTCCTCATTGGAAGTTTCTGATGATATTTTGGATGTCAACATTACAATTAATGAAGTTGAGAAAGCAATCAATTCACAAAAACAAGGCAAAGCTTGCGGTATCGATGGTGTTCAAATTGAAATCATCAAAAATTCACCTAAGGCGCTGAGGCGTGCTATACATGCATTGTTTGACATAATTCTTTGTACTGGCAAATTTCTCAGTGCTTGGCAAGTTGGAATAATTAGTCCCATTTTCAAGAAAGGGGATAAAGATTTACCAAGTAGTTATCGGCCTATTACACTGTTGTGTGCTTTAGGCAAAGTATTTACAAAAGTTTTATGTAGTAGACTATGTGATTGGCTCTCGGATCATAATATCCTTTCTCTTGCTCAGGCAGGATTTCGAGCAGGGTTCTCTACGATTGATAATTCCTTTGTACTTCACACTGTCATTTCTAAAGCATTGAGTAAACCACGCGGAAAACTTTACGCCACGTTTGTTGATTTTAAGGCTGCATTTGATAACATCAATCGCAGTATTTTATTCAAGAAACTTTATAATATGGGAATGAGGGGTAAATTCTATGAGATACTTATATCAATGTATAGTAATATTGAGTCATGTGTGAAGACAAAGGACGGTCTTACCCCAAATTTGATTGTGCAAAAGGTCTAAGACAAGGTTGTAATCTATCCCCGTACTTATTTTTACTTTATATCAATGATATTGAAGAGCGATTGAAGTCCACAAACACCTGAGGAATTCTTATAAATAACAATAATATATGTTGTCTTCTTTATGCAGATGACCTCGTTATCTTCTCTGAAAATGTTTATTCCTTGCAAAGTTTACTAAATGTTTTCCAAGATTATTGTGAAGAGAATGATTTGACTGTAAACTCAGATAAAACGAAGGTAATGGTTTTTAGAAAGGGTGGACACATTGCAAGAAGTGAACGTTTTTATTTCAAAGGCAAAATTATTGAGACTGTAAATAACTATAATTACTTAGGATTAAATTTTACGCCAAAAGGAGTATGGTCAAAATCCCAAGTTCAACAGAGTTCAAAGTCTAAGGTTGCTTTATTCAATTTTAAGAAAATTTTGTCTAGAACTATTGATTTACCTGTAAGTAATATCCTTCAAATTTTTGATCAAAAGATAATGCCTATTTTAACATACGGTTCTGAGTTATGGGGTATTACCCCCCATGAAAGTACAATACGAGTTTACAATTCGTTTCATAAATATGTTTTAGGTTTACCACCAAATGCCATACATATTATAGCTCTAGGAGAGCTGGGTCAAGCTTTTCCTTTAAAAGTCAAACAATACTAAAACAAATAACATATTGGTTAAGACTTCTTATTCTTGATAAAGACAGGTATCAGACTCATTGTTATGTAGAACAAAGAATATTGGCAAACAAAGGAGTGCTATCATGGGGACTGTGTGTTAAAAATATTTTGTATGAAACTGGGTTTGGTAATGTTTGGGAAGGGCAGGGAGAAGGGATTACTACACATTTCTATGAAAATTTTAAGCAGCGAGTTTTGATATAGATAGACAGAACTGGTTGAGTGATATTAAATCTAGAAGTTCTTTGCGTTGTTATGCACAATTTAAAACAGAAAGCTATGCAGAGCCATACCTATTATTCAATAATGTTTTTAAGTTTAAAAAGTTGGTCTCAAAATCAGATGTGCTTGCCTTGAAATTGAAGTCAACGAAGGCCGTTATTGTAATATAACCTATGAACAGAGGTTCTGTCAGGTTTGCAATTTGAAAGAAGTTGGAGATGAATATCATTTTCTCCTAATTTGTCCATCCCTTTCTGAAATCCGCTGTAAATTTATCCCAAAATATTTCTTTCAGACTGCAACTAGAACAAAATGTAATATTTTATTAGCAGCTAGTTCTAAATACTTATTTTTGCAGTTATCACACTTTATTTTACACGCAATGGAAGCAAGACGTTTGTTTCTTTCTCTTTGATTATTGTTTGTTGTAAGAACCTCAATCATGTACCATTTAATTTTATCGTTAATGTTTGTGACAAAGGCCAGATGGCCTAGAGCACTGTAATAAATTGTATTGTATTGTATTGTATTGTATTTACCCACTACTTATTGTATGTGATATTTACCCACTGCGACGAGTACTAACTCTGACATTGACTAATTCTGACTTATTCATTGAGGTGAGGAATGTAGCATTTGATGAGCTCTAGAGAGGACCAGGCCAATAGGCGGAATACCTTTCCTTTTGTCCCCCTCAAATTCAATCTATAGGGGCCCCTGGAAGCTCTATTTGTTTGGTGGTCTTGGGAAAGTGACTGTATGGAATTCAGGATTTTGTGAAATTATGCCTTAAAGGCCTTACCCTATGGCCCTTAAGGACAACAGTATATACCAGCTATAGGTATAAATTTACAAGTCATCATTAATCCCCACCCCCTACCAACACCAAAAAGGACAATAGAAAGCAAGTCCAGTAGTCAAAACAAGATTTATTGAAATAGATCAACTTCTGCAAAAAATATGAAGAATACTCAAGTATCAAGATTGATCTCCATAAATGCAAAATAAACGATTATGAATTTTGCAGCACTTCTTACCTGGAAAAATAGTAACTAATTGTTCCAAAGGTATCCAATTATGATATGCATTTCACCCACAAACCAATCATGTTAAGTGTTACAAAGAAAGACTAAACATAAGCAAAGTAAAATGTGTTAATACATTTTCAAAAACATTTTCAAATACATCATACAATTGACACACAACGAAAGTCTCTTATAAATGAAACTGACATATTCTCATAATTAATAGCTTTCCAATTCTGTACAGTTACAGAAGAAAATAGATTGAAGAAAAATTACTGTTGAGCTTGTAGCTGAATTCTAAGTTGTTGAAGATCTTAAATACCTACTTCTTTCCTGGGATATAGTGCATGCAACTTGTATTTTACCTGACAAATAATTCAAACAGTAAGTTGATTCCCACGTATAATAAAACTCTTTCTGTCTCTCTTCGAAGCTTCTCAACCTCAGCTTCATGATATCATACTTGAAACAATGAAAGTGTGGACTCATTTATTTATAGCATATAGCATTTATACAGTACTAGTTGCTCTGCAAATGTTAATGAAACCTTTAGTGTTTACATTTCCAAAGGCACCTACTAGCATCACCAACCAAGGAGCTTGAAGGTGCTGAAAAAGTTTTACAAATCTGTCTTATAAGAAAACAATGCTAACAAGAAAGCAATCCACAGAGTTGCTGATCTCACCACCTTAAGCGTACAGCATAAAAATAATTGCACTGCCCATGCGAGCTCTAATACAAGCAGATGTTGAGACAGGCTTGGCTATCTTTCTTTGGGCATGTTGATGGGTCGTACTGCCCATGGGAGTACAAACAGACCTTTGACCCCAGAGTCTACGGGGACAAATTCATGTACCAAGGTATCATGGTACAACATAGGGTTGGTATAAGTCTTGCACTTTCGGAATTTTAAGTAGCACACAAATGTAAAGCTTAGTACATAAATACCCCCTAAAATCACATATTCGACCTCTGACCCTTGACCCTAATCACTAAAATAGCTTCTGAAATTGTTTACATTTATCGTACCCTATGTATGACACCATTCATGCTCACATCACACGTAACATTCCATTACTATAGGAAAAAAAGGTCAATCGCTCTGTGACCTTTGACCTTTTGACCCCAGTCTACCAGAAACATTCATGTATCATGGTACAACATAGAGTTCGTAAAGGTTTCGTATTTTTTTAGTTTAAAATGCCACAAAAATGTACAAATTAGTTCATAATTACCCCTAAAATCACATATTTGACCTCTAACCCTTAACCATAATCACTGAAATAACTTCTGACGTTTTTCACATTTTATTGTACCCTACTGTATGACACCATTAATGTTCACGTCACCCTTACGATTCCACAACTATAGGGGGAAAAGGTTAAATAGCTCTCTGAACTTTGACCTTTTGACCTCAGAATCTACGGAACACAAATTCATGTACAAAGGGGTTGGTATAGCTCTTGTATTTTCTGAGTTTAAAATGCCGCAAAAATGTACAAATTAGTACATAATTACCCCTAAAATCACATATTTGACCTCTGACTTTCGACTCTTGACACTAATCACTGAAATAGCTTCTGAAATTGTTCACATTCATCGTACCCTACTGTATGACACCATTCATGCTCACGTCACACGTACGTGACGTACCATTCCATAACTATAGGGAAAATGGTAAAAAAGAGATCAATAGCTCTGTGACCTTTGACCTTTTGACCCCAGAGTCTATACGGGATACATATTCATGTACCAAGGTGTCATGGTACAACATAGGGTTGGTATAGGTCTTGTACTTTTTAAGCAACTTTATAAGTGCATAAAATGTTTGCATAAAAAGCAGTTATTTGACCCATGAGACCTTTGATTTTTTGACCTCCAGTTATTTGTTTTTTTAAAACGCTAAACCCTACCGACCAATACAGTTTGTAAAGATACAGAGTAATTCCTCCAAAAGATACAGCCATCACCAAAAACTTTTCCCCTTGGACCTTTGTACCCCAAAACCTTGGAGACAAAAGTTCCGGGCCAGGGGTACCACCAATTAATTTTATTACAGTTTTTGAGTTATTAGCGACACAAAATTAATTGTTGCATACGCACACATGCACACACACACAAACACACACACATACACACCCAAGCACACTAATATCTAGGGATTGGCCATGTAGTGTAGGAGGTACAGCAAAGTGACTACAATATCTTACCCCCACCCCCACCTCATCATATGTATATGTGGGTGATGAGATGACAATTACAATTTGTAATCACTTTCTTCTAACTCATAACATTCTTCTTAAATTATAACATTCCTTACAGTTGCTATCCATATTATTTCCCCTCAACCAAGTACGACTGCACCACGGGGACAACGGGGATGATTGTTTCTTCCCCTCTTCCCATGAAGGGTGGGGGGGGGGTGCTGTCGGGGAAAATGAAGAAATGGGACATTGCTTTGATTATTTCAGATACAGTATACCTTTAATTAAACTAACTTTAAAGTTTACTGAAAAATTGAAATAAAAATATCAAAATTAACTGTTTGTAATTGTAAGCGAACTGGCGAAAGGGTTGTGTGATTGTTTCAAGGCATGGGCGGGATTTGCCTACTGAAAGAGGGGGCAAAGTTGAAAGTGTTGGGAAAATAAGTTCATGCTACGATGCAATAAATTCCCACGCAAAAGATACAAATTTGGAGTTAAAGTGGGGAGGGGGGTTCCCCCTTCAAATCCCGCTATGTTTCAAGAAATGTTGTCCAAAATTACTTATTTACAATACACTTTCATACGCTCCCGATCAGCTGATTTATTTTCACCAACAGAACCGAGGATGGTCCTCGATTGCAGGTGTGTCCACGGTTGTCGGGTGTGTATTCATATGAACGTCCTCGGTTGGAAGCAGTTGCACACCCACGCACACACACTCACACTTTTGGTATAACAAATCCTGTCCATTCATATATGGTTCATAATATTCCATAAGTGTAGAAACCGGAGCACAGAGAACATGTGCCACCCTCCCACATGCACACATTTCCGAAAAATGATGAAAGTGCCCCTTTTGAAAATGAAAAGTGCCCCTCAATTATTATCAAATTTGCAACAGCTGGTAGAACAGTTTTTACAAAAATATTACAAAAGTGCCGCTTTAACATGAAGTGCTCCTTTAATTACTGACGCAATAGTGGGGAAATGATGCTGTTCCCCATTGAAAAAGTGCTTCGTTCTGAAAATGAAGTGCACCTTTTGTTGGTTGCTTCTGGATCATTTATTTTATCTACAGATTGGGATGGAGACATATGCATATGGCTTTGGAAGTGTCAACCCCAACACACACACACACATACACACACACACAAGTATGAGCAAAGCGACTCAGGTGTGAAGGGCCTCACTATGTTAAACATCCCCGTTTTGCAAAACACCAAAAGGGATTGATTCCTTTGATGGTTTATCTGTTTGTAGAAAATTTGGTGTTTGCGGCACCATAAAAACATATTACATCTGACATTAAGTGGATCAAGCTAGTTTGTATGTTTTATGGCAAAATTAGGCACGAAAGCTCAGCGAGAGGGAGGGGAATGAAACATTACCAAAGGAGCATAACGAATATACCTACTTTGCTGATACCGCACTCATCTACCGATTTCTCGGTTTTAGGATTTGCTTGCTCTTTGCAGGTAGTCATTAAGTTTTCAAGGAAAGACTACCTCGGAAAGTGGATGAACTACTGCACAAAGGCAGGAGCGTGCCAGACAAAGTGCTTGCCGTTAAGGAATTAAAGAGATTGAAAAATTTTCCACAGCTTTTCAGCCATGGCAAATGGAAGGTGGGCGGAAAAGAGTACATCATTCTCTGCATGGACAGATGGAACAGCCAGCTGACCAGAGAACTGCGTGGATCTAAACACCTACTGTAAAAGGAATGGAAAGTTAAGCAACTTCAAAGCGTTAATGTTTTTTGAGCATATTGTTTTCGCCGCTTGTGACATTTATCGTGCAGGGTGGATTCACTGCGATCTGAAGCCTAATAACCTTCTTGTGTGCTCATCCGGAAGGCAGATCAAAATAATAGATTTTGGATTGGCAGCAAAACCCGTTGACGGAATGTTCATGACGTCAGGCCGTGGACGCATGACCCCAAACTCAAAATTTGCTCTGTTTCTTGTTTTACGAGTATATTTATATGAAAAATAATGGTGTATTATTGTGTAGGGCCGTAATTCTCGGGCAGGGAATATAAGTGCAAAGTTTCAGAAATGTTTTCAGTGGTTTGATATTTGTATCTGTTGAATAGCTTGGATTTAAGATGCATCTTAAAAACGTTGAGATTCGGAGGGCTCCGCCCGAACAAATTTTGGACACGCCAACCTAGTCCCCTCTCCATTCATTTCATGAAGGAATTGCTCCATAATAATATGTTATACACGCAGGGTGTACACAATCATGAAAGCTTCAAATAAAATTAAATTAAAAAGTGGAGAGAAAACGGGAATAATGTTGAAGTGCAATGAAGAGTTGCCAATTGCCATCTTTTTCTTTTCAGGAAAAGGCACAATATTGATGTCATTTATACAAAAAAGGTAAATTTTAAAAAGGTACAGTGGCTTAGTAGGTAAGGAGTCTTCACATTTGTCAAAGGTACCGGATTCGATTCCCGCCGCAAACGCTGCATTGTACCCTTGAGCATGACACTTTACTCTACTTGCTCCAGTCCACTCAGCTGTAAAACGAGTACCAGCATTGGCAGATTGGTGGGAAATTAATCTGCGATGAACGATGTGACTTCTCATTTATAGTGCCAACTGCCAAGAGACCCAAGGCATTGCAGGAGTATAACTCAGAACATACCGTATTGCGGCTCAGTGTAGGGTAAAGCTTTACTTCGAGCGCTGATGTAGGATTAATTTGCCCGCCCAAAATTGTATTTGCCCGAATTGAGGATGGTAGGAAAAGGACAAAAAATCTTTTAAGTTGAAATTATTGTGACATTTCAGTACCGGTTTTTCATTTTTATTAGTAGAAGGGGGCAAGGCATATCAGAAATTGGGGGTCCGCATTTCCCCTTGCTCTACATTTGACCGACATGGGGATGGTAACAAATGTTTGAAATCGAAGTGATCTGTCACATTTCAATGCCGGTTTTTAATTTTTATTTTTATTGTGGGGGAGGGGGACGGGATGCAATCGAAGGGAGGGGGACGGGATGCAATCGCGAGGGATATCAACAATTTGGGGCTCATTTTCCCGTGCTCTACCATTCTTAGCAACACCACTGGTTGTTGCTAATTTCACACTTTATCCTGACAGCAGATAGTTTTTCGTCATAATGTGACGTCTTAGCCTTACTCTGCTGATTTAAACTGATACTTAAACATGTTTAACTCCGACAATGTTCTTTGATTTCTTTGATTTTTGACACTTCTACTGTTTTGGATAAATAGAAGGGAATTTAGTGATGATCACATGAACGTTGATATTTTTCCTACGGCTATACTGCTTAATTTTACAAATTTTAGCTGTTCACCCAATCACACGTTTTAAATTACAAATTCGACATTACCTAAAAATTCCTCAAAATGTGGATCAGCCTATACTTGGTGATTATAAGGGCTCAAAGTTTTAAAACTGATCTGCTCTTTCTATTAATGTTAAAATGTATACGTGTCCAAGAACCTTGAAAGATAAGCCCCAGATAAAAAGAATTCCTGAAGATAGCCTACGTCAAACGATGAAAATAATTGATGAGCTTCAGAAGAATTGAAACACTAAAAAATCCCCAAAATCAGAAGACAGAAACTTGCAGAATATTTGCAAAGATTTATAATCACTACTTTCATTCAATGCAGCAACTTCACCACAGATATCACATTCATAAACCTCATCAACAGCTTAAAATATAGTCCGAAACTTATATCTACTGCGGCCACGGGTTTACTATAAAGGGTAAGAAAGGAAGAAGGGAGGGGGAGGTTCCTAAAGATATGCTGATCATTTCGTTTGTTGTAATAAAGATAGCCCGGATTTGTCGTCGGGGGTGCGTTTCCACAGTAAAAAAATTCCAATTTCACATGACTTATAGGAAAGTATATGAGATTTGTGTACCTTGCCGGTCGCACCCACTTCTTACTACCTGACTACGGGTCTGAAATGCTACAACCATGCTTGAATTATAGGTATGATAGAAAGAAATGTTCATTTTTACCCCAACTATGTTTTGCATCTTCAACTAAAATCTCTTACAGCCGCATATATGAATGCGACTAATATTAGTTGCTTACATGACTCATGTTACTTATGTATGTAAGATGCTTATCTTGGTAATTTACCTAATCATTAATTTGGTAGAAAATTTAGAGTTCACGTTTCCTGTTGCTTGGTTACAGGAGGTTTGTCTAGAAGCGGACTAAGCATTGTAGGGTCGAGCAGAAACTAATTTTGGGACTGGTTTCAATTTCAATCTGGATCGAAGCAAAGCTTTCTGTTAATGTGCGAATAAACAAATATGCAGACGGGATTTAGCAAGGGATATTCCCCCATGCATGGCAAAAGAAAATGACGAAACTGTACACGATTATTGACGAAAGTCTGACTTAAGTTAAACAAATAGCAACGAGTCTACTCAGCTTATTACTGAGTCTCTGAAATGTTTGTCTATATTTTTGAAGGCCGGTCAACATCCGGGAACAGGGGGATAAGCCTCTTTTCTCCGTTATAATTATCTACTGGGTCTGAATTTTGACGAAATGAAGTTTGCTACTATAGTTCCTTATGAGGACTTAGAAATGCTGCTTGAATCAAAAGAAAGATGAAGTACCCGCACTGCTGCTACTACTTCTGGAAAGAGGACTTCCAATAGTATAACACTTAAGCCTAAAATGAGATTTATAACAAGTTCCCGTTTTCCACGATGACATCTTCCGTTATTTGAAAACTAAGAGCTTCCAGAGCTGCTACTACCAGACGAGGAGCTTCCAGAACTGCTACTTCCGGACGAAGAACTTCCAGAAGAAGAGCCTCCAGAGCTGTTACTTCCAGAAGAAGAGCTTCCCGAACTGCTACTTCCGGAGGAAGAGCTGCCAGAACTACTACTTTCGGAAGAAGAGCTACCGGACGAAGATCTTTCAGACAAAGAGCTTCCGGAACTACTGCTTTCAGAAGAAGAGCTTCCAGACGAAGAGCGTCCGGAACTGCTGCTTCCAGAGGAAGAGCTTCCAGACGAAGAGCGTTCGGAACTGCTGCTTCCAGAAGAAGAGCTTCCAGAACTGCTACTTCCAGACGATGAACTGCCAGAGCTGCCACTTCCGGACGAAGAGCTTCCAGACGAAGAGCTTCCGGAACTGCTACTTCCAGACGAAGAGCTTCCCGAAATGCTACTTCCGGACGAAGAGCTTCCAGAAGAAGAGCTTTCGGAACTGCTACTTTCGGACGAAGAGCTTCCAGAACTGCTACTTCCAGACGATGAACTGCCAGAGCTGCCACTTCCGGACGAAGAGCTTCCAGACAAAGAGCTTTCGGAACTGCTACTTCCAGAGGAAGAGCTTCCCAAACTGCTACTTCCGGACGAAGAGCTTCCAGACAAAGAGCTTCCGGAACTGCTACTTCCAGACGAAGGGCTTCCCGAACTGCTACTTCCAGACGATAAACTGCCAGAGCTGCCACTTCCGGACGAAGTGCTTTCAGAAGAGGAGCTTCCAGAACCACTACTTCCAGAAGAAGAGCTTCCTGAGCTGCTACTTCCAGACGAGGAACTGCCAGAGCTGCTACTTCCGGACGAAGAGCTTCCAGAAGAAGAGCTTCCCGAACTGCTACTTCCTGAAGAGCTCCCTGAGCTACTACTTCCTGAACTGCTACTTTCACTCGAAGAGGAATCTATATTAAATCCAGCGCGGCGTTTTTCTATATTCTTTACGTCTGGTTGGCCGCTGATATCATTTGTCGAGTCTGATGTGCCATTGTCGTTGTGTTGTTCTAACCATGGCCATGTCTACATGAAATAAAAGGAGAAAAATGTTTTTAGCTTTTAAAATCTACCTAATCCAGAACAGTATGTTAACGACCTTACATTAGTGTCAGTCATTAGCTCATATCATGTAGGATACTCAATGGTAACCAAACGTGATCCAAAATTTCGCCTCCAATGTAATCTCGTTCATTGAAGCTTTTGTACACAACATTAAACAATTTCTAAATCTTGATTGCCTTTCAAATTGACAAATGCATATCCTTCGAATGGGTCAGTTATTAATAGGGGTTAGAAATTAACGGGGCTCAAATGGGCCCAAAATTTAAAGCGGCTTTTAAATTTCGCTTTGTACAGAATAGTTAAGTGACACATGACTTTAATGCAATACAACATGTATTTTTTAAATGAATTCCACGGATGATTCCTATGTCAGTTCGGTCCACGCTCTCGATCGGGAGATCTACCGATTGGGAGATCAAGACATGCGCAGTGGCCGTACTTTAAATTGTTCCTTATAAGTTCAGCCGTTATTTTTATTTTAGTTTTTACTTGTCAAATTCTGTTACTCAACAGTTGTGTACTTTGGAAATGATATTGGAATTATTATTTCTGTATAATTTGAGCTTTTGCTGGTGATTAAAATGTTAAAATCTGCTCTTTAAAAGATATTGAAATTAATTTTTGAAGATTGCGTTAAAATTCCCAGGTGAAAATCAAATTAATGCTGGTGAAAATGGAAAAATAATTTCATCGTTTTGTTGCACCAATGAAATTTGAATATTTCCTATGCACTTTTCCTACCCTTGGCTTAAACCTATTTAACCGTTATGTATTTCTTTAGAGCGATTTGAATTTGGAAAGATGCATTGTGGGTTATAATGACAACAAAATTATCCCGTTCGGGAGTGTGGATTGGACTGTATATAGTTAAAAAAATATATTTTCTCAACCCCAGGGCCCATATCTTACTTTAATAGCAGTTGGTTGTCCTCCCAACAATAGGGAGCTTTAGGTTTCACGACACCGGACCTCTCTACAACGAAATGACGTTACGTTCTGCGTATTCGACTAATTCACATTCTCGTTATACCTAAAACTCTACACCGGATGTCAGGGTATTTTCACGTTGTTTTCAAAACGACAACTTGGGATAGCGTGTGACGTCATGTTGTCATACCAATCTGCGTTTTTAATATAACTGAGCAATTGCTACAGTTTTTATGCTCATCGAATGAAAATTTGACTCAAATTTACTCTTTGATATTTTTCAATTTTTGAAAATAAACGTTCAAGGTAAAGAATTATGAAGTATTTGCATTTTCATTGGCGTTCAGATAATTTACGTTCTATTGGTACATCTTGAAAAAATTTGACATATGTTTATTATCATCGTATGAATTACGAAGTTGATCAAATCGTGACTTTTCATTGGAGCGTCGTCTGCTACGATCGAACATCGCTAGCCTACTAAGATATGTAGCCGAGTGTAATCGCATGACTGTCATATTACCCGTCGTAAAAATTTAAAGCGCAAAACCAAATGGACGGGGAAGTCAGTACGACGACGTACACTGTCGTTTAACTTCCCCGTCTCTTTTCCCCACGTCGTGAAATCCAAAGCTCTCCAATGTAATTATGGCTACGCCACTGGCTGACTGGTAGCGGCACCTTAAATACCAAATACGGCGCGGCGAGCCATAACAAATATGTTTAATTTTTGCTGTTCACGATAAAAGTTTACATTTGTGGTTTTCAGAATGGTAAAGAAAAGTTAAACACAATTTTGTCCCGCTTTAGCCTGGCGCAATTTTTCGGTTGTCTGGTTGTAGCGCGTCTGTTGCTTTGGTCATGTGGCGACGCGACATATTCAAAAGCAAGAAGTCGCAATACTTCTCTTTCTGTTTTTGTTCAGTTTTGTTTGAAAATTACCTCACCGCGCCGCGTTCGATATGTCTTTATTTGCCCCCTTCCCCAACAATGTGTGTTTTCGTCTCCCATCTGCTGTGCCATTTAATTACGCGATTCATAGATGAAATTGAATTTTTTACAAAATATCTACACCTTCCACTTAAAATGTATTCTAGTGTCTCGCTGGATGGGTTTTTTTATATTATCTTTTTATTACAGTTATTACTAATTTTTTGTTTTTTTTGTTTTTTAATATTTTCTGGTAAAAAATAAAAATATTGACCATGGATCTCTCAATAAAATCCATGTCCGCTTAGTCAGAAATTTTCTTTAAAATGCATAAACATCTGTTAGGAAACTAAGGATGAAAGCGCTAACCTTAAACAATAGGTTTTACCTCCCAGTCATTTTTACACAAATGAGGCAGAACTTAGATATCTCCTTAACGGAATATGATATTGAAATAGTTTGTTAATCATTTCTTTCATTTAAAATCCTCTTCCATATAAATGTAACTTGCCTGATTACTAAGCCAATCATTTAAGAATTTAAGCAAGCAACTGGAAATCGTCACATTACTTTCTCCTTGTAAACTTTTTCGGGCAACTTATGTTGTAGTCAGATAGCAGTTCAACGTTGAAATTATTCAATACAAATCAACGAAAAACTAAAACACATTAACGTTTTCCACATTATTTGTCATGCTGAGTTTTTTGGATATTTTGCTACAGTAATTTTACATATTTTATAATACTTTCGTTGTCACAGAATAGGCCAAATGCACACTTTTTCGTTGTTGTTGTTGTTGTTGTGGGGTATAGGGGGGGGGAGGGGTTAAGCCTCATAAAACACATCTTATTAAGAAGTACACTTCCATATTTTACTAAAGAAATTGAGCGTTTATGGTCCGAAGCTGTAGATTTTGATGTTTGTCCAAACTTGCAGGTTTTTGGCCCTAAATTGGAAATTTTGTTTCAAAAATTAAAGATTCTTGCTCCAAATATGAGGATTTGTGGTTCACAATCGAAGATTATTGGTCCAAATTTAAAACTGTTTGGTCCAACTAAAATTGACGATTTTTGGTGTAAACTGGAAGTTTCGGGATAAAATGAACAAAAAAAATTCAATCGATAGGATTACAAAATGGCAACATGTCTGTTTTCTACATGTTCTATGAACATTTGATGATTTTAATTAATTATATTTAGTGTCACCCTCTTCCCTGGCCCTATGAATACCACTGCACAACGCCCTTCTGTAAAGGGACCTTAACCACGGCGGGTCTTTAAAACTCAGTGACATTTTCTTTAAATTTTATGTAAGGCAGTTAATGACCGTAAAAACTACATTACATTCTAACCATATTTGTTGATTACAAAAACAACATTTTTAGTTTCTGAATTAATCTTGACAAAAAATTGAGAATTTATGGTAAATACAAATTTTGATACATTTTATACAGTTTTATGAATGCTTGATTAGAAACACAGCCAAATATCTTTTTAAAATTCTTTAAATTTCTAAAACACGTAAAGGCAACCTTGCCTAAATTGCTTTAAAAATCTATTCAAAAAGGAGTGCAATTATTAGTGATAAAAACTTTTTGAATCTTTACTATACCTTTAATACATTTATCAGCATTTCCATTTCTATTATCTCTTTTGTTAATTTTCATTAAATTAAACACCTAGTTTTAGAATTAGAATTTGTTAATCATTTATCGCAATTTTAAACGTATATTCAAATGAATTTTCAACATCTTTGATGAGCCATGACCCCGGAAACCAAAAGAGCTCTTTTCGAAATTCAGAAACTGTCAAATATTTTTTTTTTTAAATGCTATTCAACTCAAGACGCCCATAACTATGCAGTAAATATGTACAATATGTGATATTAACAGCAGTGGCTCAAATAATCGCTACAAATATTCCAAAATGTATTGTCTTTGTAGAAAGTAATGCATTTTAGCGATTTTCAACGTCATTACACACATTTTGAATCAAATGACAAATACTAAAATGATTGTCAGAAGTCGATTTTTATTTTGTGAACACTTTCCCCCAAATTGTTCTCATACGTTTTGATACTGCACGTGAACACCTTCTCCCACTGTAACACCCCTTTTCAAACAAATTGTTTATTCACAATTATTCTTATTGAACTTTCATAAAAAATATGGATAGGAACTGATATGTTGCGATAAGCATCTATTAGCTTATACACTATTAAAAGAAAGGTTTTAAACTAAAGCATCGTCTGACTGACTTTAATCACATATGCAAAATATACTCCCATCCACCGCCGAAAAATAAACAAATAAAAACAATACGTAATAAAGAAGTTGTAGTCAACAATTTTTACTTCTGTATGCTTCGAAGTATGCATATTTTGGTCCAAATGCTTGTCGAGACAGTTGAAAAACATTTTTGGCTCCAACTTACTCATTTCGTTTTAAAAAATGAGTAAATCACCATTCTGCCATTAGTCAAATCCAAATATTGTATGTGCCCTCTATAGGATTGTCTATGCAAAACAATTGCATGAGATAAGTCTAGGAAAACGTTTCTTTTTCTTAGTAAGTTCGTGCATATTTCAATTAAGTTTTTCCATTATCTCTTTTAAATCCATATCAATCATGTAATAGCTATATGACTGCCCTCAAAACTAATAGTTAAAAGGCTTAAAACCATATTACCCATGTGATAGTTACATGACTGCCCTTAAAACTAATAATTAAAATACTTAAAACCATATTAACCATGTAATAGTTATATCACTGCCCTCAAAACTAATAGTTAAAAGGCTTAAAACCATATTACCCATGTGATAGTTATATGACTGCCTTAAAACTAATAATTAAAATACTTAAAACCATATTAACCATGTAATAGTTATATCACTGCCCTTAAAACTAATAGTTAAAAGACTTAAAACCATATTAACCATGTAATAGTTATATGACTGCCCTTAAAAGAGTATTAAAATATGGTTAAATCAACTTTTGAATTTTGAAAACTGCACTTTTAGTTTTTAAGTTATGACTGATGAAAGTTTGATCCGTTTCAAACTTGATACACAATTAGTGACGTATAACAGAGAACTCATCTTGATGTTCTTCAGTAAATATCTTTCGTAAACTCACTGAAAATAACTAAAAAGTATATTCCTACCAGAATTTGATAAAGTTATAGCTAAGACTCAAAAGTTTTTGATCATCTTTTCCTGCACCACTTCAAACAATTATGATAGACGTTTAAAAAGAGAAGATTGAAAGGATGGTAACCTTTTTATATAATGATTAAAGGTCGCCCTATAACAGTGTAATACATAACACGTTTGCATACAAATTTGCTTGTTGATTTTGATAATGGTGTTGGATACTTCCATGGTTTTTAATAGATTTGAAGGCAATTTAGCTAGTGTTGCCCCCTACCCGTCCGTAGACCTTTAAGTATGACGATTTGGAGTTTTGCATGTTTCAAAATTGAATTCATGCAGATAGGCTTATTAAGTCTTGCTAAATTCATACAATGGTTTGATGGTTCATGACGCCGACGTGTATCTTATGAAGTTTGCAGTGTAACGTTTTCATTATCTTGCGGTACATGATAACAATTAATCAAGAACGAACGAACAACGAAACAGTAAAATTCTACAATCTTTCTTTTTACTATTTTTTTCAAATTAAATAATAGTTTTGTAAAAGCTAAATTTGTGTATAAGGCATGAGAAGTAGCTTATTTTTTCCATTGTTTCATTGAGTTTTAGCAACTTAAACGTATAGTAATCTGTTTGCAGAACAATATAATTTAGCATAGAGATTTCAGCAAATTTGAAATGGGCAATATTTTGCTGATGATAGTTTTCTTTTTCACGTAGCAGACATGCGTTTTGCATATCTAAAACGACTACAGATCAGTCGTATTTTCCACTGGTATTTCATTTTTCTGATTGTTCTTTTTCAAATTCTCTCAAATTCCAATGTCTATACTACTGTACTATTAGTAAGTATTAAATATGAAGAAAATAGTATATAGAATTGTCATTATTCATTTCATTAAGTATTTGTTGTATGAACCCTTAATGTTATCACTTTTAGAATTAACAAACAAAGCAAACAGTACACTTACCCTTCGTATTACTTGTGGACTACGGCGACGAACGACACGATTTGTATCCCTGGCAACAGGTTTCGATACTGTTACGGCGCACACAGCAAGGAAGACAATTGTTAGCAACACTTTCATATCCATCTTCAAAGAAAGTTTGTCTGAAATATGATTGGCTAACAGCAATACCGGCAACTACCAACTGACCAACGACTTCGAGAAATGGGTGTAAAATCAGTCGTAGAAGTGAATATTTTCTTGAGAATGACTTTATTTATACTCAAAATTTTGTAATAGGGTTTGTTACCAAACTGCCAAATGCAAAATGATATGCAAAGAGACACCTGAAGATTCAAAGGGAGGTATGCCAACTGGTCAATCTGGTCATTTCCTTTAAAAAAAAAAGATACTGGTTTACGGGTAAGCACGATACGTATATAGACAGATAGATATTTACAAACTACCCGCATATTTCTACCCGGATATGTTGTATTTATTACCTGTTTTTACGCATATTGTGAGGAAAATATGAAAAGTGAGATAAGAGAAGAAAATTGAAAATGTGTCCGTGGGAGACATGATTGGATTTCGACTACACCCACAAGCTAGTTGGTCAGTCACCGACCAGCGCTTCTGTTTATTTAAGATGAAATATGTAGAAGTTGGTTTATTGCGAAGATTGTTCTCCTGTTTTTCATTTTGGCAGAAATTTGTGGCATGGGTGTAACCAGATACTCCCACCTTAAAGCAGCACTTCGAGTTCAAAGAGGGAATATTCTGTCATAGTAACGACACATCCGTGACGGTAAATGATCGGCACCTGTCAGTATTTGTGTGAATACGATATATACTTATCCAATGCGTATTTTCAGAAAATTTCATTGAGCGACCACAATCACCCATACCGAGCAGTCCGGCACCATGCCTATTAATGGGAACATAAATGTCACTACAAAAACGGGAACATTTTGCTACATGGAAGCCGCCATTTTGTGATATTTCCCATGATCCTTTGCTATCCTAACGTTAAAGCCTTATGCTATGTTACATATTTCAAATTTGAAATACCTCTGGGAAAATATCTTTGCTAGGAAAAAATTAAAACTCATGAAAATGCCTTCATTACTGTCATGGCTAAAACTTTTTAACTCCCATTTGATATGTTTACCACGCCGTTTTCGAAATATTAGACATAATAGACAATAGAGTAGGCTTTTAGGCGGAAAACGGCCATTTTGAAAATTTAATTATTTTTTCAACACAATGATTTTTGATAGTTCAAGTACATAAATTTGACATTCTATTGCAACATCTGAACAATATGGCTGCATGACTTCAATATTCTCGTGTGTTATAAATGCTCCTATTAATAGGCATGCTGCCGGACTGCCGGGTCAGGATTTTTGCACCAAGTTAAAAAGATAAAGCAAAAGTTTCACTATAATAGACTTTGCAAAATAATACATACATATTCACTGTCACATTAATAAATTATGACACCAGTTCTTGTAGTTATGAGTCATGTTTCATTGGGGGTAAGGGCATTTTGGCGTCCGACCCAGAAACTGCTCATAAGAGTAAAACGTTGGGCACATAGTGTAGCCTAAATTGGCATGCACCGTTTGATGGCAAATAAATTTTGATTGAGTTGATTAGACGACGGTAGTAAATTCACGATTTCTTCGAAGAAGT
>JAIGNY010000946.1:0-15000 GCA_020152595.1 Chiridota heheva | reverse complement strand
AATTCAAGGATGAAAGTCTCATATATTATTATTTAAGTAAATGATATGCAGTGCTTAGAATTAATCCTAAACTTATCATCATATTTGCAGGTAATAATAATCTCCGGGACTGCGCCAGGTAATTTTGCACTGAAATAAGATAAACTATTTGGCGGGACTTAAAATCAGACACGTATTGTGGAACAATATGCATTGGTGATGAAATATCTGCGGTCATGAAATTATTCATATTTCCAATGCACCGTCCCCAAAAAATCCGTCTTTTTAAGGTGACTCAAAGTTAGTTTTTTTTCTTTTCTATATAGTAAATCTATCCGCTGATACAAATAGGACTTTGTTAAGATACCATCTCTGCTAGTGTCTGTATCTAATTTATTAACGATTTGTTTTATATTAAAAAACTTAATATGATAGCCATTGATATATTTAGCTTGAATATGAGGTTTGATACTTAGTATGCCAAACTGTCCTTGTTGATATATGACCATGGTCCCTTTTGTTATGAGCGTTGGCCTGTTGGTATAAGCCCGGCGCAAGTGTATTGTAAGAGGGGTGAGAGTAGTGAAAATTGTATTTATAATATAGTGAGGACAGTCCAGAGATATGTACTGTTAAAGCGGCATATATTTACATATCCAGTAATGAACAATATTGATTTAGGATAAAATAACAGATTTATGTCAGACTTAACTTTTCATGTGTTAACTACATCCTTTCTACAATGTACAATACAGTAATACATGGTTACACATTTTGTTACTCTTGAGTCATACACAATAACGTTCAAAACCAGAGAGCTCGCTATAAGAGTGTTTGTGTTATGTATTATGCATCTGTATGCATGCACAGCCTGTTGCAGAGGGAGTGGTTTCTTAAAAAAAAAAAGTGGTTTCTTCAAACCAACAAAAATTCCTTTAAAATATACTTGTCATTTTTGTATGAGCTGATCCGTTGACAATAGACAAACACGTTTCGAAACTTGAGCGCTTTACATGTGGTCGATGCTGTATAGGCACACATGTATACACGTTTTACTCATACAAGTACAATTTTATCAAAGTTATAGAGAAATAATTATTTATTTTGACCCTGTGCATGTTTGATCCAATGACACCTAGTCAGAGAGACCAGGGCAAACGGCCAATCAAATCTTTCCAATGACGCCCTCTACTCATCCATAATTCCCAACAGTATAATCATTTATCAGTTTTTAATATAAAGAATATATCACCACTGGCTGCAATCCGCGGGGAGGGGAGGGGGCACTTTATACTAAAAGTGGTAGGGGTATGCAGCCCACCAACCGAGAAACATACCCACAGTATGACAGCTTTTTGGTAACTGCAGTATAAAATTACACAATTTTGATAATCACAGTACGAAAGAAGCCTGGCAATATTGTTACCTGCGGTATGAGTATTCAATGAAAACATTGTAAAAATGGACAAGCAGTACAAAATTAACACTGTAAAACCTTATATTTTGGGACCTGCACTATACGAAATTGTTCAAAAAGACAATTGCTTTTAACTATAAAAAAATTCAAAAATAAGATTAAAAATATAAAAATAAAATAATATATATATATATATATATATATATATATATATATATATATATATATATATATATATATATACATATATATATATATATATATATATATATATATATATATATATATATATATATATATATATATATATATAATATATATATATATATATATATATATATATATATATATGTATATATATTTATATATATATATATATATATATATATATATATATATATATATATATATATATATATATATATATATACATATATACATATATATATATATATATATATATATATATATATATATATATACATAATATGTATATACATATAATATATACATATATATATATATATATAAATATATATATATATATATATATATATATATATATATATATATATATTTTATATATTTATATATATTTACATTAATATATATATATATATATATATATATATATATATATATATATATGTATATATATATATATATATATATATATATATATATATATATATATATATATATATATATATATATATATATATATATACATATATACATATAATATATATATATATAAATATATATATATATATATATACATAATATGTATATACATATAATATATACATATATATATATATATAAATATATATATATATATATATATATATACATATATACATATATATATGTGTATATATGTATATATATATATATATATATATATATATATATATATATATATATATATATATATATATATATGTATATATATATATATATATATATATATATATATATATATATATATATATATATATATATATATATATATATATATATATATATATATATATATATATATATATATATTTATATATATTATATATATTTACATTAACATATTAGTATCTTATTCTCAGGCTGATCTACCAAGGTGAAGAGGGATTTCTGCGCGCAATAAAGGCAAGGGGCGAAAGTCAAGAAGAGGGCACTTTTTATGCCACACTCGAGTGATACAATATCGGGTATACATGGTATACATGCACCTGAAAGTGAGGAGTCACAAAAAAAAAAAAAGAAGATTGGTATTTTTGCCCTCCTTGAACCCGTGAAGGTGAGAGAGAACGCCATATGGAGCTATACGCCTCTGGACACAGCCCTTTTCTGATAATTATTGTTTCCTCCCCCCCCCCCCCTCTGCAACGAAAACTGAATAAGCCAGTGATGCAAATTGTACTTGCAAAAATAAACAATACAAAAATTAAGGAAAATTGGGGCAAAATTATTAGAAAATTTGGTAAAATTATTTGACAACATTATTATACTTTAAACAATATTTGCCAACATTACCTGAAAATTGAAGATTATTCCCGAAAACGAAAGGAAATTTTCCGAAAATGGAAGGAAATCGAAGAAAGTTTTCCCCAGACTCCCACTGAATACGCCACTGATTTACACGCATATATAATTAATAATATACTGTACGCATTCAAGTGCATGAAGATACTTTTAGTCACACAGAATTGAGTCTTCTTTTTCTTTCAACCAGCAGATCTAAAAATGATGACTTTAAATGATCTTTTAGCGGCGCTTTACCAGTAGGATGACTTCGTTTGATCCTGCTTTACTGCAAGGTGAAAAATTAATCCACTGCCTGAAAGTTTGGGCCTTACTTGAGAATCCGCGTGTTGGTAAGTTCGGAGTTTTTAAGTAGCCCGGTTTAAAAACACGGTGGAATATCACGTCAAAGTCGAGGTACCCTGCTGCATCCATGAGGATCTTCATTTGTGGGCCTACTTCATTGTCGATGTAGAGTACCAAGTTACGTGGTGTGACGCATTTGAGAATGCTGTAACCAGAATTCCAACGAATAATTTTTGCAGAACTTATGGTCGATCTCGATGGGTAACTGTGGGGTTGTGGGTAATTTTCACAATATGTAACATGTGATCCGGAGGGAAGATAACGGCAAAGTTGATGGCATTCAAACACGGGTTTCTTGTCTTTCGTCCAAACAGCAACTGTAGATAATGTCTTTATGAAGGTGACAATATTTGTGTTTGATATGATATCTGCTACAAATGGTTCCAATTCGTCGTTCGCGAAATTGAAGTGATGATATTCCACCTCCCTTGTGGTCCACCCTTGGCCTTTAAGGTGCTTATACATGGCTTTCCAAGACAGTTCCCAATCGACACATTTGTCCAATACAGTGACGGGCCAATCGCTTTCACCATGTTTGTAAGCCTGCAAGAATAGATCAACACCAAGTATTTCACTTCCAGGTCCGCCTCCTATGGCACACAGTCGTTTAGGGTTTCCTTGTCCATATCCAAGTTCACACTCAACCAATTGAATGATATGTTGATCATTTGCAAACGCGGGGCTAGCTATCCACCGGCGAAACTTGTCATCTTAAGAGGCTCTCACAAGATTGACATCTACACGCTCACGCAGATTCTCCATAGTCTTTCCAAAGACGCTATTGTTCTTCAGTTTTGTAGAGGTCCTTCTCAAAGCTGGTTTTGGCTTTCTAGCGGAGTTGTGTATTCATTCTGATGTAGGGTTTCATCCACTTTCTTTGATCAAACCGAATTGCACGATGTATTTTTGTCAGCTTCATACCTAAAGAGAGGTAGAGTTGTAAATTTTGGTAGTGCACAACATAGCGCTTTTTAGATTGGGAACCAACTTTTCAACATCAGTTGACGAGTTTAGAAGCCCTTTCTGATAATCTGACAGCCACTCCTTCAGAACCTACATACGTTCCGGAGCAAGTGGGTACGCATTGTGGACGTCGTGTAGCTCTTGAGGATACTCAAGGTCCACCTCGAGTATGTAACCCTTTTCTGCATCGGGTGAAAACGTGTCCAGCGAGGGCACTTCACCCACCCATACGAATCCACCCGTGGGTAGTGCTTGACTCATTGCCAAACCATACAGGTTATTTGCATTTGCATATAGGTAGAGAATATGAATGTTAGGCTTGGAATCGTCATAGCCTGAGACACAGGGTTGTTGGCTTTAGCATAGCGCTTTAATACGATGAAAATGCCACCTCTCCTACCTTTTTCAAAGAACAGGTGCATGTAATAGTCGGTTAACAGTTCCAATTCTACACCTGTATATTTCAAGAGTGCATCCCAAGATAACCCAGGGCTTGTATAATAGTGTGCTGGATCCAGACCATACTACCGCAAGCAAGTCTTCCGATATATCTTGAAGACATCAGCTAGTAGAGGCACATCAGTCCGCAGGTATAGGTTGTGATAATCTCCCATAGTATCACATTCGAATGCCCCCAAACCTCCTGCGCATGTTGATAATCCTCATTGGAGATATGTTCCTCCTTAAACTTGCTATAGAAGGCATCTTGCGGAGGTAGGCACTCCCCAAACCGTTTCCAGGAATCCTTATAGGAATAAATAAGCTTACGCAATAACAATTGTCTCTTTTTATTATTCGGTTCATATTCAGTTGTGATACGGAGTCGTTAGCCGCAACCAGCTTACCCAATGACGCAAGCAGGAATTGTGCGCTATCGATGAACCTCAACTGACCAAGGGAGAAGGATATATATTTCTCCATGTTGGGGATGCGGGTAATCTTTCCTCCACTTTGCTGATGGCTTGCATGATCAAATGAGAGTCATAGCCTTGCAGGTTATGGAACACAACTGGGATTGTGGTTGTTTGGGGGCTCAGGCGCAACTTCAGGTTGCAGGCATTGTGCGCAGCACTGTACTTACCTGTGATATGGCAGTGGTCGCGGACAGAGCCACCATGTAGAGGTCTTTTACATATATGACAATCCTGTGCGGTCCGGTGTGCGCGCCAATCCTCTCTGGTGATTAGCATAGGTCGAGGGTTGCCAGAACTGCTTTGATCTTAGTTTCTTCCTGCTGCAAAGCCTCAAGCAACTTCTCAGCTGCATTTTGCCCTCGATATACTACGGGAGGTTCTGTACGACCATTGCACCATACCACAACATACCCATAGCCACACGCTTCGTGCTGTTGAGTCTTTTGGGTATTGGATTGCGAGGGATTGGATTGTGGACCATCTATCTTACAGGTGAGTGCCTCAAAATCTGCGTAGATTACGTAAGGCGCTGTAAGCTGCTTGTGATAGTTCTGGAAGGACAGCTTGTTTTCGCTTTCTTTCGGCATCTCAATACATACAGCTGTTTGACCAATTCCCATGCATTCAGGTCTATCTGTCTATGGGTCTCGAGCAGATCTTCCCTAGAATAGCCATGCAGACACCTCTCACAGAAGTGCTTACGCCATTGATTGGCACTTTGATCAAAGAGCAGGCGGCTGATGCTTTTGACCCACGTGTAATGGAATTTACATGCCTATTCAATCAATAGAAGGTTGATCCTGGGGATGGTCTTGTCTTGTTTGCTAAGTCTGTAAACGACCAACCCTTTATTCCAAGTAAAGACGTTAATAGCCAGATTGTTTTGTTTTTCAAAATTCCCGATATGGGAGAGTGGAGCTAGAGCCCCTATTCCTTCAAAGTTCAAGCCGTCTTTTGAGGAATACTTGCTGCACCTTTGTGGATGTTTCTTGGCTGGAAACAGAGCAGATTGGAGAGCCCAGCGAAGACAGTTATCATCACGGTTTTTCACATTGACGATAGTCATTTTAGCTTTGAATTCTTTTGGTAACCCGATGTAGGATCCGCCTCGTAGTGGTTGGTACCGGGCAATTTTCAGCCAGAGGTCCTTCACTCTATCCACCATCCATCCTGACCCTCTCTAAGTCCATTTCTCAAGAGATTTTATCATGCGTGGGAAAGCGTTGCTGAGAGCTGCATTAATCTCATCCACTTGCAGGACATCCATCTGATGGCTGCGAAATACTGGATTTGTGAATTATGTTTCTCCATCGCCATTATCCTTCTTCAGCCTCACTCTGAGTGATAACTGGAATTTTAACCCGCGAAGGGCTCCATCCTATTCTGCTACCTTCCGGTTAATTGCGGGGCGAACATCATTCAAAAGGGCTAGTGGGTCAGCTCCCAATCGGTGTCCATCTGCGATATTCATCTGCCAACTGCGGAGGCAATTACCAATTGTCCCAGGTGCCCGTCTGAGCCTTGGTACAGGCACAGGTCTCGGTACAGGAACAGGCCTTCGCGCTCTAGGAGCAGGTCTCGGTGCAGGCACATGTCTAGGAGCAGGCACAGGCCTTTGCGCTCTAGGAGCAGGAACCGGTCTGCGGGCTATCATATACCTATGAGCGATGATGGCATTTATGTAGTCCCTTTTAATATGATTTCCTCTTTAACCTGATGGGTCATTAAGGAGAATATTGTTTTGAAGCTCATAGTTTCTCAACGCCTGGACTCTCTCTCTTATAAATGCAGTTCTATTTAAGTTACTCCTCATATGCTGCTATACTATAGTATGTTATTTCTCTAATTGGTTGTCACACCAGATACACCATGTCTCTAATAGGACATCATTTCAGCAAGCACTTTTTGAAAGTCTATACGAGCTTGTTTTTCAAGGCGCAGCATCTTTGTAACAACTTTTACCACCACAACCACTGCAAAGTTGTGTCCAAGAATATACACCAACCCCACACTTGCGGCATGGTACTATTAGACGTTTACCATTTGTAATCACCACTGGATGCTGCCAGCATTGATCATACATAGTAGGTCTTCCACATGTTTCTTTCCTACCTAGCGGTAGCCAATTACACTTATTCTCTGCACGTACTGACATCGTACATCGTTATAATACCATATCTCTAATTGCATGCTGCATTAATTCTGTAGGAGGTCGGTGTTGTGAGAAACGATCAACAACTCTTCACGAACAAATCCACGGCCCGGACCATCTTGAATATAGTATGGGACAGGCTCTCCAGGCTTTGTAACAAACCGTCCTATCCGATAAACATTGACAGACCACACAAGGTCTGAAGCACGACGTCGACCTCCTTCCAGCTCACCTGGTTGGTATAGATAACGCATTACAACATCGGTAGGTACTTTATGCTACTCCAAGCCAACAGGGCGATCAGCTGGAGATGCTGGTTTCTGTTTCACCATTTTAGCTTTTATAGCATAAACAGGCTTTTTTCAGATCAGTCGTGTGACTTCGTTCTTTAAAGCTGAAACAACAGCAGGTAGTCTCTTTACCCATTTTGTCAATCTCTCCCCCTTAGGCAATTTCATTTCCTGAGCATACTGACGTATCTGAGAATCTCATGAACCCCGATATCACTAAGGTCAGTGCAACCATTGAAGGTGTTCCTAACCAGCTATATCCCTAAGGCGTGCTCCCATACCAGCACTGGGACGAGGATAAGAAGGTATTCGGCTCAGGTAGATTGTCCATGGGCGAGGGCCTTAATCCCGAGGTGGGCTTTGTTGTTAAGGAGATCGACCTACATTTCACCGATTTATCAACATATCTACAAAAATACTACGCACTTGTTCTTGATCTGCGCAGCACCGATGATGATGCTCTACATAGTAACGGCCGCAAGCTGGGTAACGGCAGTGTAGGCATGACTCTGGAGATCAATCGCACTCCTGCAGCTGAAGGTACAGTGATTATGTACTACTTCCTTCTCTCGGATAAACAAGTGGTTATCAAGAACGGGCGCCTTGCCAGAGTGTGGAGTTAGCCTGTATAAACTAAATCTAAAAAATGGACTTACCAAGAGATCCCCACACTGCGATTAAATGCGGTAAAACAGGCTCTGGAAAGACGCAGTATGTGTTGAATCTATTGGAACCAGCTATTCCGGTGTATTTGCAAGAATTTTCATATTATGCCCCACCTGCATCTCACAATCAAACATACCTACAACACGAGTCCCTCTCTGACGACTGCAATGTCTTCTTTCTAGATCCCTCTGAAGATAAATTGCAAAAATATCTTGAAATCATAAGCAAGCTCTACCAAGGTATACCTACCCTCTGCATAGCCGATGATTGTTCTGCAGAAAGTGACCTTGTGAAAAAGAGGAGAGCTTTATCAAATTTAGCTTTTTCAGGTAGACATCATCAGCACTCGTTATGGGTGTTAACTCAAAAATGGAACTTGATTGTTACTGATGTACGTGAACAGACTGAGTAGATTGCTTTATTCCACTGCAAGTCAGCTCAATGCTTTGATCTAGTTATGAAAGAAAACAGTGGCATTCCACAAAAAAAGTAGCAAGAAATCCGTGATAAGCTATCAAGTACAAAGTATGCTAAACTTGTGTTAAAAAGTGGACCACCTTTTGAGTACACAATTGAGTAAGTAATGCTTAGTAATAGTTAAGTAATGCTTAGTAATAGTTAAGTAATGCTTAGTAATAGTTAAGTAATGCTTAGTAATAGTTAAGTAATGCTTAGTAATAGTTAAGTAATGCTTAGTAATAGTTAAGTAATGCTTAGTAATAGTTAAGAAATGCTTAGTAATAGTTCAGTAATGCCTAGTAAAAGTTAAGTAATGCTTGGTAATAGTTAAGTAATGCTTGGTGATACTTAAGTAATGCTTAATAATAGTTAAGTTATGTTTAGTAATAGTTCATTAGTGCTTAGTAATAGTTATGTTCAGCGATAACACCATGTTGAACAAAGCATTATTAATAATCATAATTGCACTACAACTGTGGTATATTTATCCCATTGTTTTGCGTGTTCGTAGAATGATAATAAATATCGATAGTCTTATAGAATCACTAGGTGAGCCATTGCAAGAGCCATCACAAGATGACCACCGCAAGCAGCTAGCTGTCGTTATCCATGTAGGCATGTCCATGGACTATTTAGGAAAGCATATTTCATCTCAAGAGCTTTAAGAGATGTCAGGTGCAGATGTGGAACGATTACATGCTGTATATGAGGCCCGTCTTGGTGATAAAATGACTGAAAGGTTGGAGAAAACAGCAATAAATTTATATGCAGGTGCAGCAGCCAGTATATTTAAAATTGAATGTGAGCAGGCCCTTACTACAGACCTTGGAGAAGATCCCGTTATAAACACTGCATTAAGAAGTGTTAGTTGCAGACAACTGGGCGCCAAATTGAATATACAAAAACAAATGATATAAACAATGGAAATACAGAGGTTGAACAACCCCAAGAGGGTAGAAGCCGGGAAACATGCTGCGGAGACACGCAAGGCAAAGCGTCAGATAACGATGGATGTCCGGCGTTTGAAGGAAACCGAGCGCTTTGAAGAGGAACTTCGAAAGATGAAGAAACCCCAGCGGCTACCCGCTGCAGAGACGGATCCACCTAAGGCTTCTTGAGATATCTGGTGGAGTGTACTAGCTGCTGCTGTCGTAGTTGCTTCTGCTGCTGTCGTTTTAGCTCAAAATCGCCATACACCTTCCCTCCCCTTTCCTACACACACACACACACACACACACACCCACCCACACACACACACACACACACACACACACACACAACCCCTATATGCCTGAAATTCAATTAAACATAACTGCAGATGAATATATATATATATATATATATATATATATATATATATATATATATATATATATATATATACTAGACAATGACGCAACCTAACCAAGTTATCAATTCCCTGTACCAAGGCGGAACAATAGCTTTACTAGCCACGGCTATGCAGTCCTAGGAAGTGCTGTTATGAAAAGCTTGAAGCCACCACCCTCATTAGGGATGAAACCTCGCGATGTAGCACTCCTTACATTGAATTTTACAGCAGCTACTATGACTCGTGAGTGGTTAGTTTCCCAAGGTATCATTCCTGATAAAATCACTACTACACCACCCAATTAAATATATGTGTCTGATAGATGATGGCTACGATTGCCTTGCTTGTTGATGGGGCTCTAGTAAATGCCCTAGCATTTTCAGCTTCAAACTTTGTATTTAGTCAGCTTGCCAAGGACCCTGTAACACAGGAACAACGTACGCGTCATGATAAAGCCGTGGAAAAACTGCAGGCAGCTCAAACTGAATGGGTTCGTGATAGGCAAGAGAAGCTGGACAGGATGAATCAAAGACTTATGGCAGAAAGACGTGTTGTACAGACCTTCAGAAATGTAGATGACGCAATGAGATTTTACAACCAGGTTTATGGCGCAGACTCTATTCGACTAGATTCGGAGCCTCACCTAGAAGACTTATATTCACCATCCCCTCAACAACACAACCGAGATTTGGCTTTTATTACAACTGCTACAATCAGACAATTGGAATGGGGTCTGCCTATTTCTTGTTAAATTGAAGTTAAAATTTGTGATATAATAACAATGGAGGATATACCAATGGGTGAATTTGGTCGAAGGAATAACCTAGCTGACGACCCGGTTGATGACCCGTACTTGGATGGTTTTGACTTAACCAATGATTTTCTTCCAGGTGTACCCACTGCGGCAGAAACAAGCGTTGGTGTTGTTAATCTGTCTATAGCAGAACAGCAACGTGAAGTTGACAAGATTCAGCTCGTAGACAAATTTTACGATGAAATGAAAATTGCTGGTAAACCAAAGTATGACCTATTTAAGTTGGATTCAGAGCATAATTTGCATCTTACACACAGGGGTAGTGAGCACCATCTATTTTTGGTTGCACCATCTATTTTTCAAATATGAAATTAAATTCTGGTTTGGTGCCAATATTGCAGATAGCCCAGAGCATAGTGGGTGGGAATGGAAATCATGAAGTTATGGGTTCAAGTCCAGCAAAAACTCAATTAAAAAATGTGCACACAGTCAGTCTAATTCAAGGTTAGCCAGTGGGAAATTTTAAAGAGGCAATATATATATATATATATATATATATATATATATATATATATATATATATATATATATATATATATATATATATATATATATATATATATATATATATATATATATATATATACACGCTAAAGAACCTAGCACAGAACTAATTAGGTATTACTGCTCCAGCTCAAAATGAGAACCCCAGAGAAAAGGCTAACAAAAATAGGTTCCAGAGGTCCCATTTCACTTGACAGAGAGCTGAGAAGTTGAAAAATTAAGGAATGGTAGAGAGGGGGTCCAGGTTATGAATATGCATATCCAAACTTGACAAGATCTTGACAAGATCTTTTTCACAAAAACTTTTTCTGTAAAACTATTTTACTATGGACCTAAAATTTGAGTCATTTCGTGCCGGTCACAACACCTCTTCACATCAGCCTAAATAAAAGTCCAAAACCTCTAGTGACTCTCTGTTAAAAGTACCCTCATCCAATCTTTTTGGAAAACATCACAAAATATCCCATTCTATAACGTTCTGGTATGGGAACCCTGAACTTGACTCTTTCATTATAGGTTTCAAAGGGGCAAATAATTAGTTCCGTGCTACCATCATCTTGAAGACAAACCGTTAGTTATTGTTACGACTTACATGGAAAATTTGTCTTCAAAATAGGAAAAGTACAGCTGTTCTCGATTACCCCATTGGGTAATAACACATGGTTTCAATGGGCCTGAGTGTTTTGTAACAGTGGCGTAGGAACCTGGGCACCCACTCCCCATCTAGTAAGTTTATTGAGGGGCCAAGTACCATTTCGCCCCCAATATGAAGGTTTTACGAACTCTTTTTTGACGAGTTTACCTTGTTCGTGAAATTTGCTTTAATTTTCGGAAAATGTCCTTCATTATCGGGAAATGTTCTTCATTTTCGTCAAATTTCCTTCATTTTCGGCAAATTTTAAGAAAGTTTTCTTAAACTTAGGGAAATTTCTTTCATTTTCAAGAATTCGTTTTCATTTAATCTTATTTTTTCGTCTTGCTTTGCTTTAATTGTCGGGACATTTTCTTAAATTTTCGGAAAATTTTTATAATTTCTCTAATAATTCCCCCTTTACAAATAGCTTTCGGACATAAGGGCCTTTTTTGTAGGCTTGTGATACTAAAATAGAACTTGACCCCCAGTGTCAATGATCTCCTACACCGCTGTGTAGGCTTTTCCTGCCAAAACACAACGTAATAATAACATTTTAATAACGTTATAAAACGTTATCCAAACGTAATATAACGTTATCAAAACATTATGTTTTAGCTGACTAATTGCTTAACATTTTCACGTGAATTTATGTGAGGCAATGCCGAACATACTATCATATATGTTCGGCATTGTCCCCAGATAGTAGGGGAATGCCGAACGTTACATATTTACATTTTTTTTTGATATGGTAAAACAAGAAAACCATTCCCTAACAGCCTAAGATCTACAAGACAAAACATTGTCATTGACAACCCATATCAATTATATTTAACTAGATACCTTCTCAGCTAAAGTTGAGTTACATTACAGCTAAAATTAAAAAGATGTTCGGGTTTTCCCCACTTCCCCCTATGAGTTATTCAGATTTTTAAAGATTTCCCCTGGATGTTGGAAAGTGACCTGGCAGTCTCAGTGCAGTATGATGTCATACTTTCACATCCAAAACAAAGTTTATGAACTCCTTTGAAAAGTAATTTCTCTTTCGATTCGATTGAGATGAGATATAATATGCAGTTTACAAGACCATGCTTTGCCCATCTGCTCATGGACCTTTTACTAAATAAAAAGATAATAAGTTTTAATTTTATAGATTAGATAGTCCTGGATCTGCAATTATGGCATTATACTTTACACTGCAAGGTCACTGTTCCAAACCTTTTCAGAGGAAGGGACCGAAAGTCTTAACAAACAAAAAAATTATACGGTTTATGACACTTTTTCTGCATCTGTTTAATTTCGCAATTTGGGAGAGATTTTTGGCTTATATTCATCGTTTTCAATATAATTATTAACAGCAAGCTTAGTAACAATTGCTTTTTAAGTGTCATGTAATGCTTGCGCCCTTCATTTTGTTGATGAGTTTTTAAAGTAATAAGCAAAAACTTTAGACGTAAACATTGACTGATCTTACAATAAATCGGTGACCCAGGATCGGTGACCTTTATTGGCGTAGGCAGGTTTTTTGTTTGGAGGGAAGGAGAGGAGGCGGGGGCTACTCATTAGTATGGATGGATTTTGACCCGTGACAGTATCACCATGGGTAGGCGCGTAGCGTGCAGATAATTTTTTCCAATAAATGCTGCCTATAGATTCCCGGAAATGGCACTTCCCAGGTCAAAAACTTGCAAATTTGAGGCTGTTTTTCTTTGATTGTTCACAATTTTGCCAGAATTTTGCTGTACATATTGCCCGAATTCTTGATTGCCAAAAAGTTGGGGATATGTGCCACCTGCCCCCGCCACATACTTGCCGAAGTACAATTCGTTCAAGCTCTATTGCGTAGCGATATAGGGGCAGTTTGGGTTGATGCTTCCAGAGTTTTTATGGGGGAAGGGGGTGGTACATGTCAAAAGAAGATATTTGTAAAGCAAACAAAAGATCATTGATCACACTTGCACGCCTGACCAATGTTTTTGACTGCACAATATTGAAAATGAGGGGTTGAGTGAGGTGGCATTGTACTTACTTGTTACTTGGAGTCGAAATGTTGGAAGTAAAATTCGACAATCAAACTTGCCCAATCATAATTTGAAATTCAACCGCCGCGCTGATGTTATGGCAAATCTGTCGATGACTGATTCCACGTCTGGGAAATGGGCCCTATAAATTTGTAATATAATAAGTGCCTCCAGTCGGGCTTTCGTCATTGTTGACCGAATAGCTGTATGGGTTTTTCCATTTTTGAAACAGCTCTCTCGGCCTGTGCAGAAGTCGCTGGCAAAGTTGCCAGCAACTGGAGCAACAGTGATATGTTAGGAAACATTTCAGAGCATTGATCCAGGGCACAGACGAATGAAGACGGTCGGGACTTGACAGGAACATTTTCCCGTTTCTTCCTCCATAACATGTATTTGCCCTTAACAATCATGAAAGGATCTCTGATCAAACTTGCATACACCTCAATAGCAGGAGTCAAATCATTCCACTGCCTCTCACCGCCAGCTTGTTTGGCGAATTCCATACAATTTGGTACAAGGTAGTTGAGTTTTATATTCTGTTGTTGATGTGGTCCAAATCTGTGCTTGAGGTCTCTAATAATGGAGTCTATGGCTGGATAAAAAAAGTTAACTCTGTAATAGCCTTCGGTGGTGTTGTCCGATGTTTGAGCATTTGGTCGGTATGAGCTTCTTGCTGCAATGCGTGGTTTTCGCAGTTCCACCTCCATCACATCTTGTGCGACTGATTCTGCCTTTTGATACAGGTCATGGAATCCCCTTCAGTTCGCAATTCTTTGAGAACAGACTGGAGACGTTTACTGAGGCTAACGCTTGGGATAAATCTCCCCCCACTGTTTGTAAGACTCGGAAAACTGGTAGCATCAATCCTGACAGTTTTTTTCAAAATGACTGAAGCAACTGCAAATTCTGAGTTGCACACCGATTTTTCAAGGCTTTCTGCTTTGTTTCTGTCGCAAGGTGATGCCCAGCATTT
>JAIGNY010000945.1:0-12500 GCA_020152595.1 Chiridota heheva | reverse complement strand
AACTGTTGAAGTGATTTCTGTGTCAAATATATTATTATTACTATTTTCTTACAAAAACCATGTTTAATCTGTGCTTGTAGGTTTATGGTCTTCAGAATGAGAATGAATAAATTTGTTCCAGTTTTTTATTAAAAAACGCAGGGACAGACTGCCCCCTCCAAAAAAAAAAAAAAGATTCGGGCAAAATGCTTGTCAATATTCAGGCAAAAACTGCATAATCCTTTAAAACTTATTTATTCTGACAGGCTGAGAATGGATTTGATGCATTTACTCCAGGATACTCAAGTGAAGTTTAAAGTTCACCTCAATTTTCAGAATGAAAGTGAAAAGGCAACAGGTTGGTTTGCCCGAATATTTTCCTAAATAATATGAATAAATTTGGGCAGACAGTAAAATTCTCTGAATCTTTTTGTGAAGATATGAGAGAAAAATTGCTTAATTTGCCTGAATCCTTTCTGAATGATTTTCTGTGGGCGCGTTTGGGGATAAGTAAGTTTGCCCGAATCTTTTCTGAAAACGAAGAATGCAGGTAAATTTGGGCAGAACATTAATTTACTTGCAACTTTTTCAAACGAATGTAGGCCTATACATATTGGCACACAAGTAACGTGTACACAAAACAATTCTGAATCTTTATTTCGAAAATTTGTGGTTCAATTTATAGAGTATAAATTAAATTGTCCAAACATTTTTATACCAAAACTTACTTCATGAATAGAATATATTGAGAATTTTCCTTGACAAATTTGAACAAATTTGGGCATTAAGTTATTTTATCCTAATTTAAAAAAAAACACACAAAAAAACGTGACAGTAATTTCCCTGAATCTTTTTCGGGCGATACACGAATGAAGACAAATTGAGGCATAGTCCAGTAACTACACATTACCTTCATCAGCGTCACTTAACAAAGATTGCTAATTTCATAGTGGGGCACAGAGTAAAGTTGCCTTGGAAATTATTCTTGGAGCAGCTCGGATGTCACGGTAAATTCAAAGAGAGCTAAATTTGTTGGAAACTTGGTCGGTAAGTTTTCTTCAATTTTTGGGAAATTTCCTTCAATGTTTGTGATATATCTCTTTCAATTATTGGGAAATTTCTTTCCTTTTGGAGATAATTTTTCTTCGATTTTCGAAAAAATTTCATCAAATATCGGAAATTTGTCCAAATTTCAATAATTTTACCAAAATGTTTTTTTTCGATTTTTTGTTGATAATTTCCTAATCGCAAGAAAACCTTTTTTTTGGAGAGAATGCCTTTCTCTCTAAAAGTCTGCTCCCAAATTTTAAGATGCACACTTGTCCCAATATTGGGACGGTGAAGGCGCCAAAATTCACTTTCTCCGAGTTAAACATAACCCACCACACCACTGGTAGTGTTGTGAAGATCACTTCGATTAGGCACTGGGGCTCCTCCCACCGGAATGAAAATTCATACGTTTATTGGGACATTCTGGACAAAAATTCTGATTTTTTAGAAAATACAAGATAAAGATCTAGAAACACCAGACAATTTTGGACCATAAATCTAAAAAATCAACCGTCTTTATCCCTAGTCTCAAGCTTCATTAATAAGGAATGGAAGGTAGGGAAGAAATCCCATTTGGGTCCACTTCATAGGATGCTGCCCTCATTCAGTAGGACTATGAGGAGTTGCTCAGAAATGTTCACACAGGGCTTTTCATAATTTTATAGCCCAAAATAAATTCAGTAAACATAAGATGATCATAGCCCAAATTTTCCTTCATAGCCTGGGTCCCCATACTCTAAAGTGAACTATACAACAACCAAATGTGGTCAAATTTGACTAACTACACTTGGGATAATATTTTGACACCACCAGCTTTGTCAAATTGGTGACATTTGGTTCAGTGCTTAGTTCACTCCAACATTGGTCAAATTTGACCATGAACACATTCTTTTGACTACAACAACTTGTTCAAATCATAGCTTTTGTAGTCATGATTCAAAAAATTGCTTAAGATGACTGAATTCATGATCAAATTAAAATCCTGTTTTACAAAAACAGTAACAACAAAAGAAGTATTAAGTTTGGCATTGTTTTATTTCTTAACAATCCTGTGCAACTGTTCAACAACACAATAGGGTTTTGTCTATATTAAACATAACACAGAAATGGATATTACAATATTTACTTGAAAAGATGTACAAATTCTAAATACAAAATTGTCCAGTACTCCATTGAACCTTAATTTATTAATTAGACGCATGTTGTCAAGAAGATCAATAGTAACTGTTGGTTATATGGTGATAATCAATGGCGGCAATTTCGTTTCAACATTAGGAGGATGAACCCAGACAGTGGTGTAGCTAGCATATGGGCTTTAAATAAGGCTTCATTTTTTAGTTGGGGACATAAGCATATTCAAATTCACCATCATAATTATTGAGAGCAACATTTTCCTCTTTTCAAACATTTAAAACTTTTTTTCTTCAAAGACTATATAAATGTTCTTATCACTGAAGAAAGTAGCACAAATATCACCCTAAAAGACAAAAATTGTAAAAATTCACACTTTGTGCACATACAGTAATATCAATTTCCCTAAAGACAAAATTAGGGCCTTAACAACTCAACAAATTGGACTTTTTCATACTCAAATGGCCTTTACCTCTGCTTACCTTTACTTTCCCAGCTTATAATTTATCAAAACTTTTAACCTTGGGCCTTTGTAGAATGTGCAAGCCACCCCAAATTTCATTATTGGGGCATCTTTGACATGCATCCATGCAGGGCAAAACTTACTGCTTGGACCGGCCATTGCAATGACGTGCCCTCTGACACCTTCTTTGTAAAGATTAAAAGGTGCCCTTATACAGAGATAAAACTGTGTTATCTAACATATCAAAATATATCTAAGTCCCCTTATTCAGTTATTATAATTTATCTTTTATTGACAGATTGAAGAAAGTAACACAAACAATCAAGACCCCTTATTTGCTTTACTTATTGTAGACATTAAATATATTCCGATTTATGATCAAAACAATCATAATCTGTTAAATCTAAATACTATTAATTTCAAGACTTGTGACCTATAAAATTTCCATTTTTTTTTTTGTAGATTTTGGATTAAATTGGTTCTTTACCAAATTTTTGACCAAAACATCTTGAATATTTGGCTGTATGTTATAAAAAATGAGGGGAAAATGGGTCACCAGTAATTTTGCACCGATAAAAGTTTCAACATTTTCCCGTTTGGGGAGAGAGGGGGTGAGGGGCTGACCGTATGAAGTTATACTGTTGTGCTACATGCTTTAAAAAATACAAGAGTTGAAAAGTGCCCTCAGACCCTGTGCCCCCTTCCAGATTCAAACACCTTCCACCCCTGGCAAAACTGGAGGGGGTGGGGATGTTTTAATTAGATATGTTAAAACTTTCCAATGGAATGTGCTAAATAATGAATTCATAGTACCCTGAAAGGATTTTCAAACAATCCATATGCTGGACTTGAAAGAAAATCAAATAGAGTGGTTGGGTATCAAAGAAAATCAAACAATTGCTTTCGGCATAAATGATACAGGATGGAATGTGAATCTTGTCTAACAAGAACTCAAACAATGAATGATTAGTGAGAATAAAACTGAAAACAATGAAGGTAAATAACCCTGAAGTGCCAAGAATGCAAATGGAAAATACTGATTTAAACAGGAAGAGATTATTTGTGGATAAAACATTGTGGGTCTAGGAATTTTGAGGCAGATTGCATTGAGGATGGGGTACAAAAAAAAGGCATGTTGGAATTATCAAGCAGGTGGAGGTATGTGCTCTACACAGTGCTAAAATTATAGTTTTGGTTGATGAGGCACATACCTTCCCAAGGGCATAACAAAATATTTCTGGACCTAGTTGCTATGTATACAAAACAAAAGAATGAAAGTAGCAATAAATAAAGGAGTCTGAGTCTCTGTTCTAAAAACAAGATAACGTGGAGGACGGTGGAAGTCCTCCAGAAACTAAAAAACAAACCAAGTACTTAAAAAAAGAAGGAAAATGGCCACTTTCCAGTTACAGACACCAGGCTAATTTAAGGGACACTATTTCCCACTTCCTCATGGTAAAATGCTGTAGGTAAACAGTACTTAGTATAATTTAATTTATTTGTCAGTGAAGTAAAGTTTTGCAATATGAAGATACAAAACCATTAGAAATACTTAGTCCCCTAACCCTCAAATTGTCCTAGTTATGCCACTGTATGTTATGTACCCTATATATAATTTGATTGACTATCACAAATGTATTTCAAATTTTCTGTGATTATGATAACCCAATATGTTTAGGAAAACATGAGTGCTCAAAACTATTGCATCAAATTAATTTTTCCAATGTCACCTAAACCTGACAGGATCATAACGTACTGCATGAAAAAAATACTGCTTATATTCCTTCTTCCTCCCTAATATTGTCAAAATGGTGGCTTACAGGCACTCACTGGAATATGTACCTTGTGATATAAACTAAAATGTATAAAGCTAGAGCACCCATGAAAAACTTGAAACCTTACGTTAAAATACAGTATGTGAACACTTCAAAAAAGTATCAAATTGGAAAATTATTGACTGCAAATGATAAACAATTCGGAAGAAACTAAGTGAGTAGTTACAAATGTTTTTCATTACAGATTTATGGACGTCTAGACTTAAAGGGCCAGACCAAAATGTGAAGGGGCTCCTTTTATGAATTTCACAGATGTATAATATCCACAACAGATCAATAAATTTATGCCTCCATAGCCTACACAGGATGAGGGCAAAGGTCACTTGAATATTCATATTAACCAGAAAATTATCATACTGTTGCGCGCTAGATAAGCATTCAAAATTTTGAATTTTAAATACGTCCCCCTAAAAATACGTCCTCACTTTTCGATCTAGTGCTCATTTAAATAGCCTACTGGAAAAAGTATATTTGGGAAGAACAACAACAGTCTTTGAATTTCCAAAATACCGTCCTGTTCTTATTTCTAGGTTATGGCAATCATCCTTGAGAAATTCTCAATACACATTTAATTTGTGATGTATTATTGGAAAACAACTCAAAAAGCTTTTGTAATTCTTTCCATTTCTTACCTAAATTTTAATCACTGAAGAAATTTTTTTTAGAAAGCGGAAAGCGGAAAGTTTGCCTTGGAATTTATAATAATCTGAAATATGGTCAATTTTTAACTGATCTGCAATTTTTTGCTACTTGCAAGTTTTGTAATATTGTCTTTACATTGTGATGTCCAAATACTTTTAAAGACAAAATTATTTTAAGGATATTTAAAATGGTAAAAACATGAAACATATTCAGTTATGGAATATGAAAGTTCAGGGCTAGACTTAAAACTGTCAGATCTTTACAGGTCAAGTGTCAGCAAGAAGTAACACTGCAGAATTTGTTTGCAATTGTTTATAACGGATCAAATTGAGTCATCATTTTTCTAAAAAGACAATGATGTAGTATTTCCACTTTCTTCAATTGCTATTGTCACATAAATTATGATATTCGGAGAACTTCATTTATAAAAATATTTGTAATTAGTAAAAATTCAACCTAATTCAAGCTGCTGAAAAAATGAGAATTTCTTTTCTAACTAAATATTGCTGTAGTGCATGGACTATTATAAGATTCCAAATATTTTGACAGAGAGCTGTGCATGGCAGAGGATTACACACAATGCCTTAATAAGTTGTGTCTGCCTGGTCATACATTAGCTACAAATTTGTAGCCATTGGCAGACATCTGCCAAATGGCGACATCTGCCAATTGGCAGACATCTGCCAAATGGCAGACATCTGCCAAATGGCAGACATCTGCCAAATGGCAGACATCTGCCAAATGGCAGACATCTGCCAAATGGCAGACATCTGCCAAATGGCAGACATCTGCCAAATGGCAGACATCTGCCAAATGGCAGACATCTGCCAAATGGCAGACATCTGCCAAATGGCAGACATCTGCCAATGGCAGACATACTTCAGGACTTATGGGCCTCCTGGTGCAGAGAGAATGAATGCTTAAGGTTAAATCAATTTGGCTTAACCTGCAAACTATTTTGGCAGGAATTTATTTGTTTTTCATCCTATACAGTGAACTTAAAAGTACTTCAGCTAACATTCTTCTACAAATGCACAGATTTTTAAAAGAAGATCATGTGAGAGAATTTTAATTATACATGACAGTATTATTGATACAAAAGACATCAATCCCCAATGCATAGATTGATGCTGTGATTACTCCATTGAGTACCTTCGTTTTAGAGATGGGTTACTCAGTGTCAAGTGTCCGTTCCATTCTAAAGACAACTCTTGCTATACCCTTCAACACGTTCTTTACATCTGTTAATGAAAAGAAAAGAGAGTAATGACAATATATCAATTATTTTAAAATTATTAATGGAATTTGAAGGTCTATGGATGTGTAGAGGCAACATGACCTATTGTACATTACCTACTGTACATTACCTACTGTACATTATCTACTGTACATTACCTACTGTACATTACCTACTATAAATTGCTTCAAAATCTACTACAACCATTATAGTAGCAAAACAATGATTCCTTACAATCGTTAAAATATTGACCATTTCACAAAAATTATCAACCTCGGGCATCAATTACTGTGGCATTTTCTTCCGTTTAAGTCTTTGTTTTTTATATGTATACCAAATTTCTTTTGATGCTAATTCAGCAAATACTGATCAAATTTTTGAGTCTTTGCCATGTCTCAATAAAATTCTAGCTGGAATAAACTATCCCATCATTATCAGTTACTAAGATTCAGGAAAGAAATTTAAAGAATTACATAAAGACTTTGAGCTGTCTGCCCAGTCATAAATTACAAATTTTGCATGAATTAAAAGACTGATCAAACTTTAATCAGCCATAACTAAAAATTAAAAGCACTTTTTGCAAAATTCAGAAACTGACTTGTCAGAGTTTTACTTTTTCAGGCAGTATAGAAGTTGCTCATTGTTCACAGACCTTTAATAAAAAATGCACTTTCATGAATTGTCCTCTCTTGTTTGCATGATTTTCTTCTTCCTGAAGTGCAAATCAGTAGCGGTAAATGGTATTCGTATATCTTCCACAAAGTCTCTTATTCTAACCATTAAACAACACATCAGCTTTGTTCATGAAATTGACTCAAAAAAAAAAACTGGTTTCACCTATGGATACATATTCTCTGTATGTCTTGAAATTTTGGCTGAATGATGTACTGTATAAGTTTGTCCACCATCAAAAGCTACTGTACATGTAGTAGGATATAGCATGTGTGCAATTGTCCAAAAATATAATTTAATATGTGTTTACCAGCCAAAGTTTTCAACTAACTTTGCTTCTTAAAAGAGCCGTGACAGGTCTTCCCATACCATTTTGCATATTTCCAAGTTGTTGTTCAAGATAAACCAAAACTAAATGACTGCCACTGCCTCTGAAATACCAGACCTGTACATGTATAAGAAAATATGAAATGGATAAATAAACAAGTACTGTGTTATGATTAAATGCTTTATTGGTGCTTGTTAACAGTTACGTATTTTTAAACAGTATACTGTATATATCTGCTATCAAATCCTGAAATATCTCCACTTTGATGAATATCTGGATAAGAAAATATCACGTTACAATATGAATTTCTAGCTTAGGAATCGGCCCTCACCACATGAATTCCTAAGCTCAAAATACCCGGAATTCCCAGCTTCAGAAGCCCCACCCCATGAATTCCCAAAATACCCACCAGCAATTCACAGCTTTAAAACCCCAGGAATTCCCAAGTCCAATCCCCATCTTGAACCCACACCCCCAGGTATTCCGAGGTTCAAAATACCCCAGGAATTCACAGCTTGAAACCCCAGGAATTCCTAAGTCCAATCCCCATCTTCAGAACCCGCACCCACCAGGCATTCCGAGATTCAAAATACCCCAGGAATTCACAGCTTCGGACGCCCACCCCGCATGAATTTCCAAAATACCCATCAGGAATTCACAGCTTGAAACCCCAGGAATTCCCAAGTCCAATCCCCATCTTGAACCCACCCCCCAGGTATTCGAGGTTCAAAATACCCCAGGAATTCACAGCTTGAAACCCCAGAAATTCCTAAGTCCAATCCCCATCTTGAACCCGCACCCACCAGGCATTCCGAGATTCAAAATACCCCCAGGAATTCACAGCTTCGGACGCCCCACCCCGCATGAATTCCCAAAATACCCATCAGGAATTCACAGCTTCAAAACCCCAGGAATTCCCAAGTCTAACCCCATCCCCTGCCCCACCTGAGGAATTCTCAGTGTTCAAACCCCAGGAATTCCCATATCCAATCCCCAGCTCGAACCCGCACTTTAGAATTCAAGTTCAAAAAACCCCAGGAATTCCCAGTTCCGACGCCCACCTGCCATGAATTCCCCAAATACCCACCAGGCATTCACAGTTTCAAACCCCACGAATTCCAAAGTCCAACCCCAGCTTCGAACCCACACTCCCCAGGAATTCCAAAGTTCAAAATACCCAGGAATTCCCAGCTTCGAAGCCCCAGGTCCCAATCCCCATCTTAGGTCCCAAAGTAACCCGTACCCACCAGGAATTCAAGCTCAAAATACCCAAGAATTCCCAGCTTTGGACGCCCTACCCCGCATGAATTCCAAAATACCCATCAGGAATTCCCAGCTTTGAAACCCCTGGAATTCTAAAGTCTAACCTCGTCCCCAGGAAGCCCCACCCTATAAATTCCCAAAATACCCACCAAGAATTCCCAGCTTCAAACCCCAGGAATTCCCAAGTCCAATCCCCATCTTCAGAACCTTGTAGTAGCCTACACCCCAGGAATTCCAAATTCAAAATACCCCAGGAATTCCAGTTCAAAATACCCCCAGAAATTCCCAGCTCGGACGCCCACCCCACATGAATTCCCAAAACACCCATCAGGAATTTACAGCTTCAACCCCTAGGAAGTCCCAAGTCTAAGCCTCCACCGAGGAATTCCTAGGGTTCAAACCCCTGGAATTCCCAAGTCCAATCCCCACCTTCAGAACCCCGCACTTTGGAATTCCAAAGCTCAAAAATACCCCAGGAATTCCCAGCTCGGATGCCCTACCCGCCATGAATTCCCCAAATACCCACCAGGAATTAACAGTTTCAAAACCCCACGACCCAAAGTCCAACCCCCAGCTTCAGAACCCACACCCCTTAGAAATTCGAAGTTCAAAATACCCAGGAATTCCCAGCTTGGAAGCCCCACCCCTATGATTTCCCAAAACCCACTAGAAATTCACAGCTTTGAAACCCCAAGAAATTCCAAGTCCAATCCCCAATCTTCGAACCCACACTTCCAGAAATTCCGGTTCAAAATACCCCCAGGAATTCCCAGCTTCGGATGTCCCACCCTGTATGAATTCCCGAAATACCTATCAGGAATTCCCAGCTTCAAACCCCAGGAATTCCTAAGTCTAACCCCGTCCCCCGGCCCCACCCCTGACCCAAGGAATTCCCAGGGTTATGGATATTTTCTGAACTGCCGAATACAGATGTTAGAAAACAAGGGTGGTTAGTGTTACTGCCATACTGGTTCGGGAGGTAGGAAATCCAGTGGGTTAGAACACTAACATTACTACACAACACTAGCACTGTCACCGAGTGTCAGTGTTAACACAACAGAATATACATTCACCAAAGTTTTAACATAGCCTAGCCTAATCCTAACGTGCCATAGGCCTAACGTTATTGGTAGGCCTAGGCCCAAAACCTAATTTTGAAGTAAATTGGCCCAAGTCTACTGTTACGATTTTGCCAGCAGCTGCTACCTTTAAAATAATATAAGGTTAATACTAACTGCATAATCCTGCTGGGAATAATTTGTATACGTACACATCACATCCGCATCCGGTTACCGAACAACGGAACATTACGACTCCGACTCCGTAACTTATTCATTTAGCGTTGTTGAATTTCTTGACCTAGCCTAGGTACGGGGGTACGTACAGACGTGAGTTCCCAATCACGGAAGAATCATTACAAATAAACTGAATCCAAGCCGATAATGTAGGCTACTAAAAAAAATGAAGCAATCCGGGCTCATTTTTTTTATCACTGCATCGTAAGGATGAAATTCGAACAGGATCTGACTTATCCATAGCCTAGTGTTAAAGTGTGACGTTGTGACGGCGTGTGCTGTGTCACAAAATAAATTACAGATTTCACTCGGTCTTAAATGTGGCCACATATGTAAAATTGAGCTAGCTAGCTGTTACAGAAACGGCTGCCGTGCGAATAGGCGCTATCCTGTGTAAGTTATTGTACAATTTGCAAGACAATAATCTGAATTTAGATGTCAAGTTAACGGTCTCTGTTACTCCTAGTACATACCGGCGATGGATGACGATGAATATGGAGATTCAGACTATGATCAACACGTAAATTATTTAGTTATTTGTTTATTTGCTTAAATTTAGTCGTTTTGAAGTGCATTTTTTTCGCTTGACATGGTCAATAGTGTATAGCCTACGTATTGCGCGAATAAATGCAATCGTCAAAGCGGGATAATCTTCAGAAATCCGCAGGTTATGTCAATGGAATGAATCAAATACGGACATAGAGCAGTCATTAATATTAAGCATATATATACAACTAAAAGATATATTTTCCAGCTAGACTTAAATTTGAATTCCAGCTTAAAGCCATTCTCAAATGTGTCAGGTATAATTTGCGACCTTCAGCCTTTCAGGGTTCATTCAATTTGGTTTCAGTTTCAAACCATAATAAGATAATGTAATTTACCCAACTTGTAGGTTTTGCCTGCAAAATATATGCTAGTATCAGTCAGTTGTACATGCACCAAGTCTCAACTGTTTTAAAGCTAAATTTACTAACACTTGTAGGCCTATTGCTAACTAGTTTTTTATTTTTTCATTTTTTACTCATACTTTTTACGTTCGGTTGGCGTTCATGTCCTCTTGAAGGATTTTTGCCGACTTAGCCGATTCAGTTTCAGATTCCCAGCGCACTGAAAAGCTGCTTCATTTCTTCTTTACGTATTCCACCCACTTGTATTTATGAACTGAAACCAGCAGTTTTGCGAAGGTGACTAGCCTATGTCTTGGTGATATCATGAAATTGTGTAATTTTAGATTTATAGGGTGAATTAAGGTTGTAGAATCAAGTTTTAACATACATGAAAATACTTTGAATAATGAGAGAAACAACAAACCAAAAATCAAGAGAAAATGGTGTCTAGAAAACATGGTAAAAAGCCTTTTTCTAGATCTTGGCCCAAAAAGATCTTTACACCCCATGTTGAAGAAATTCCTCTTCTACCTAAATCTGTCCATAATTTTGTGGAAGTGAGTAAGGAGCTCGCTAGTTTTAGACCACTTTTTGGAAGGCCTTGTTAAACTTTTGCAGACAACATGCGCCACACCGTGATTGGGCGAAGTGGGTCATGTGGTTTTGTTTACAATGGCAAGCAGTGCAAATGATGTTAAGTTTTGATTCAAAGATCAAAGTAATAAGTTGCCATAAAATGCTCATTTTATTGTGTTGTATTAACAAAATAGCTTGTGAGTTTTTCTCAATATTCTAGCGGCTTCATAAAAAGGAAATTTTAACAATAACCTTAAGTTGTAATGGCAAAATAGCACTTACGGAGTGGTCCAGCATAACCATTTACTGCAGCCCAGCTGGACTGCGGCAATTCAATTGCACATTTGGTCAATGCCATTTAACTTATGTATTTCTTGATATTGGGATGCTTATATTATCAGAGATGGCATAGTCAGAGGTAGAGAGTAATGGGAGAAAGCACCCTGTTGATTAGTCAGATAAACATCTGACCATAGTATACGCTATAGCCATTACATGACTGCAAATGCTCTATCAGACATCATCCTATGCATTTAATGGTGGAAACCGATACATTGTCTCATCATAGACGAGTCACAGATTAATTGCGACGCACTCCTGTTTTGCAAACATTTTCCAAGAATTTTTTACTTTTTTACTCTCATTCATTTTAACCTGCAAAAGTTAAGCTACAGTACATAAGTATAAAAGCTTCTTGTATGTAACTGAATCTTAAAAACTTGGGCACATAAAAATAAATTCAATAACTATGAACTAAAACCTATAAAAAGAACAAACTTTTACCTACCTCAGTTGCTACCTTCTCACAGTTGTGTGCGCCGAAGTGAATGTACCAAATTATTTCAAATTCTATGGAACATCAGCAATGCCAGCATAGCGTAAATGTTGAACGCGAGCATAAAAAAAACAAATTTTGCATCTGAAAGAAGTGCACACATCCATTGACTTTACTGATTGAAGATTGTATCAGTAATCATGGCGTAAAGAAACCATTCAAGACATCTAATTAATGAAATAAATGACAAGTATACATAAAAAAAAATTTGTTATTGCCAAATGCGTCCTAAAGCAACAGGAGGTGGCAATCAAAATAATGAATGGAGAGGATACTTTCATGCAACTGTGTGGCAACCGGAAAT
>JAIGNY010000944.1:0-37629 GCA_020152595.1 Chiridota heheva | reverse complement strand
TTGACACCCATATTATATGACCCGCCAATTATAAAAATGGCATCTCACACTAAGTCCCACATGGCATCCCATGTCCCACATAGCATCCCACCCCATGTCCCAAATGACATCCCATCCCATGTCCCACAGGGCATCCCATCCTATGACCCACATCCCATGTCCCAAATGACATCACGCCTCATGTCCCACATGACATCCCATGCTTTGTTCCACATGGCATTCCACCACATCTCCCATATGGCATTACACCATATCTCCCACATGGCATTCCACCATACAGTGTCTCACATGGCATTGCACCATATGTCCCACATGGCATTCCACCATACGTCCCACATGGCATCTGATGCTATGACCCACATAGATCCCAACCAAATGTACGTCCCACAGTAATCCAACCATATGTACCACATAATCAGTGGCTTCCCACCTGTCTCACATGGCATCCCACCTTATGTCCCAACATATGTTCCACATGGTATCCCTCCTAATGTCCCAATGACATCCTACTTTATGTCCCACATGGCATCACATCCCATGTCCCCTGGCCTCCTACCTAATGTCCCACATAGCCTCCTACCCTATGTCACACATGGCATCCTACCTTATGTCACACATGGCATCCAAACCTATGTCACACTCTGTGTTACTTGTGGCATCCCACCATGTCCCACATGGCATTCTAACCTGTTCCTCATGGCATCATTCACCCCATGTCCCACATGGCATCCCACCCTGTCTCACATGACGTCCCATAAGCTCCATAAGAAGTCTCATCCTAGCTATCACAGTCCCTGATTGAGCATACTATGCATGAAAGTGTCAGTTCATATAATAACTTATATGCAAATGAGTTGTTGTATAAGAAAAAAGAGGTGGAGTCAAATAATTATGCCTGAAATAGCCCTTGGTGTATACAACATGGTAAATATGATATCATATGTCCCTCATGGCCTCCATCCATGTCCCACATGGCATCCCTCCCTATGTCCATATGCAATCACATCCTGTCACACTCCCTGACTAAGCATACTAAATCAAAAAAGTCTGGTCAGTTCATATACTGTGACTGCAACTTTATGCAAATGACCACAATAATAAAGGTGGAGTTTAATAATCATGCCTGATACAACTGTTGGTGCCCAAATATTTTAAAGAATCTTAAGGATTTTAACTCTAGTGCTACAAGAGAGACTTGAGGATCTCTGAAGAATATTGGAAAATTATATCATTTTACTGTTATCTTTTAAGAAAATATCAAATGTTTTGTAGACTTTTTAAGGAAACTAGTCTTCAATCCTGTCTTAAGTGTCTTTGAAAAACTTTAACATTTAATAAGGAAATTCTAGACTTCTATAAGAATATATGAAGAAACTTTAACTTTTTCTGAGAAACTCTGAAGAAACTGTAACATTTTCTGAGGAATTCTCAAAAAACTTTAACATTTTTCAGGAAATCTCAGGAAAAATCTGTGGACAGCCGGACAGACATAATCAGCATTACATAGGTTCGCATTATGCTTCGCATGCGAACCAAAAATTAGACTGACATGGAAACTAACCTCATCATGGAAAATAAGACTGGCATAGAAAATAACCCCATCATGTAAAATTAGAAAATGGACAATGAGCTTTCCGAGTTAAATAAAAGTTAGGTATGGAAAATACAACGGTTTTGGAAAATAAGATCAACATGGAAATGAGATGCTGTGGCATGGAAAATCGATCCTGAAGGGAAAAGGTCTTTGTTTGGTTAAACGAGATAAGTATGGAAGATGAAATTGGTATGGAAGGTGATATTGTCACATGAGATTGGTATGGAAAATGAGATTGGTATGGAAGATGAGATTGGTATGGAAGATGAGATTGTCATGGTCAATGAAAATTGTCATGGTCAATGAGATTGGTATGGAAGATGAGATTGGTATGGAAGACAAGATTGGTATGGAAAATGAAATTGTCATGGAAAATGAGATTGGTATGGAAGATGAGATTGGTATGGAAAATGAAATTGGTATGAAAGATGATATTGGAATGGAAAATGAGATTGGTATGGAAGATGAGAATGTTATGGAAGATGAAGAATTGGTATGGAAGATGAGATTGGTATGGAAGATAAGATCGGTATTGGAAAATGAGATTATCATGGAAGATGACTGTCATGGAAAATGAGATTGTGATGGAAGATGAGATTGTCATGGAAAATGAGATTGGTATGGAAGATGAGATTGGTATGGAAGATGAGGTTGTCATGGAAGATGAGAATGTCATGGAAGATAAGATTGTCATGGAAAATGAGATTGGTATGGAAATTGAGATTGTCATGGAAATGAGATTGGAATGGAAAATGAGATTGGTATCGAAAATGAGATTGGTATCGAAAATGAGATTATCATGGAAATGAGATTGGTATGGAAAATGAGACTGGTATGGAAAATAAGATTGTCATGGAAGATGAGCATGGAATGAAAGCAATCTATTACTGAAACACCTCTTTTAATTATAGTCATTAAACCACACAGGAAGAAGAATCCTGACTTTCCTATGTCAAGAAAAGATTAAAATATTACAAAGCACCCTTGTGGCATGATGCAATTATATTTTTTAGTCATTTACTTACCAAACTACCCTCTCTTATCACCTTAAACCATTCTTGAAAGAGCAAAAAATTGTCTGTTAAGTTTTCAATATAATTCAGTCCTAAGACCCTCCCAAATCCCTCCCCTCCCCAGCCATCCCCAAGCCCCACACATTCCCAGCCCTATAGACTGGTTTGTATTCTTATACTGGTTTGTAATTCATCTTCTTATTCAAGAAAACACATTTTTTATGCTTCCACTCTCTCAAGAACTTATTGTTTACATTTCTCATTTCATGTATTTGCTCTTTACTCTCCAGTTGCTAATTTCTGCTTCTGACCATCAAAATTTCGGCAGGTTAATGTTTGTTTGTTTGATGAGAGTTTAACGGCACCACAACAGCAAGGGTCAAATTGTGCCTGAGAGGTTAGATCATTCCAGGGTAGAAAGGAGAGTAAACAGGGGGAGATTGAGAGAAACACGAGAACTAAAAGCCAGAAAGCTGGGATCGAGAGAGGAGGTGTATGGGTGGAAAAATGATGCAGAGAGAGAGGGGGTGGGAACGGAGGACTAAATATGGTTGTAGAGGGAAGCATGGTAAAGGAAGGAGATAATTTTATCCAGAGGTTTTTTTGGAAGAGCTTGGCTACTGAGTTGTGGGCAGCGAGGGAAGTTCTGGGAAGGTTGTACAGGGGCAAGCAAGGAGAATGTGATGGACTGTGAGGGTGCAATGGCAATTGTTGCAGAGGGGTGGCGGGGGGAGTCAGTAAGGAGGTAGGAGTGAGTGAGGTGGGTGTGACCTATTTTAGGGCGGGTAATGTGGACAATGTCGCCACGGGATAGGTTGTGAGTAGTGGGTTTGGATTGGAATGGTTGGCTGGATGACGTGGAATTTGTTATCAATTTGGAAGTTATGAGGTTTGCCATCAGCCACAAACAAGGGAAGTGATAAGCGGTTTGATGTCAGAAAGGGTTCTGGGAAAAGGGGTAGGAGGAAGGGTGAGGGCAAGCTTAGCAGCTGCATCAGCCCTGTCATTGCCAGGGATGCCAACATGGCTGGGTATCCAGAAGAAAAGAATATGTTCCTACAGAAGGGGGGGCGAGAGGAGTTTACGGAGGATGAGGTGAGATGTGGGGTTATCCCATTTAACATTGAGTAATAAAGTAAGGACAGCCTTGGAGTCAGGGAAGATGGCAAAGTGGCTGAGCTGAGAGAATTTAATAAAGTTGAGGGCGAGGAGGATGGCTTTGGCCTCGGCCAAGAAGATGGATGAGTAGTAGGGAAGCCTGCTACTGAGGGTGATGTCTTGGATGACGGCAGCAGCAGCTGTCTTGTCGCCTTCCTTGGAGCCATCAGTATAGATGGAGGTATAGTTTGAGAGTTGGTCTTTGATTTGTTTGTGGAGGTTGATAAAGAGGTTAGGGTGGGTTTGGGTTTTGTGATGAATGGAGAGGTCTAGGTGGATAGTGGGGAGGGGGGTGGCCCAGGGAGGAAAAGTGGGCCACGAGAAAGTGCTGAGAGTGGTGGGATTGATGCCGAGATGGAGAAGGTCTGATTTGATGCGTAAGCTGAAGAGAGGGGATAGGGTTTTAGTCATATCAAAGAGGGTGGAGAAATTGGGGTATTTAATGAGGTTGTAAACAGGGTTTAACAGGTTACAGCCCCTCTCTCAGCCTAATTCGATTTGCCACATTTGAATCACATTACACGCTCGATCTGTCCATCCAGTACTGTGCTACCAATCATCTCAGCTCAAGTTACCATCACACAAGCAAACAATATATTCAATATATTGTCTAAGGTAACCCTATCTGTTTGAATGATATGCCTGTGGTCCTAAACTTTGTATCTGTTTGACCACATTTGCATGAGTGAGTGAGTGACCTTACAGAGGCAATTACCAGACCAGCCAATTACCAGACCGACCAATTACCAGACGACCAATTACCAGACCAGCCAATTACCAGACCGACCAATTACCAGACCAGCCAATTTCAAGCGCGCTGGCTGGATTTCCTGGAGGCGGGAAATTTATTACAAACTCCTGGTGAATGCCATATAACTCCTGCTCATTGAGGCATGATGGAAGCCATCAAACTCCTGGTGAATGCCATATAACTCCTGCTCATTGAGGCATGATGGAAGCCATCAAACTCCTGGTGAATGCCATATAACTCCTGCTCATTAAGGCATGATGGAAGCCATCAAAATTAGCAATAAAAGAGTAAGAAGCAAATACATGAAATGTTTTTATACCCAAGAAACTACATCTTTAATTCTTTTGAGGCAAACTCTTTTGTTAGAATTTTCTTTCATGTTGAGACCAATTTTTGTTTAATGGCTATTAATGTGAGGAATGTCAATATTATAGCAAACAAATTCCTCTAAACCTTTAACCAAACAATTCAATTAAACAAAAGAAACTCATCCAAAAACTAACTGGACGCCGACACCCACACTGATGCTCCACTAAGCTCCACTATGCTATCTATGCTCCACTATGCTAACTATGCTCCATTATGTCCACTATGCTCCACTATGTTAACTATGCTCACTATGCTCCACTATGCCGACTATGCGCACTATTCTTGCAGCTAAAAATTATAAGAAGATTTTGAGCTATCTTTCTTTCCTTTCATACATCACAAATTTTGCATATTTTGAAAGATCCTCAAAAATGTTATCTTTAAACTTTATTTCAACTCACAATATAATATAAATCATTTCTAAATAAGAAATAAAAAACCCAAAGGCTTTCAGGATGCCACGCTGACATCACAAAGGAAGAGGAATACATGCACTGCCACGCATATCAGATAAATGCATCACCCTTCTCATAATCATATGTAGGTTCTTCCTTTATTCTGAACTTAATGTTCTGAGAATCAACAAAAGATTCACTGTGGGGATTGAAATGAATCACCAGGAAAACCTGCTGTGTAGCACATACAATATCCTCAGATTAGTGAATAAGTAATAACTTTTTTCCAATGACACACAAACTACTTCAAGATGGAAGATTTGATACAAAACAATCTGACTTATTGATTGATTGATTATTGGTAGATGGGTGATTGGTTGTCATCAATTTAAAATGTACACAAACTTGTAGAAGTAAAATTTGAAACATGGTCCAAGTTTTTTCCATAGTATGACAGGATAGTATTACCCTCCACCAAGTGTCCTCACTGGCAACAATGTTTGCTACCATTGATAATTGTATTGTGACAATGGTGAAGCACAAACCCTCATCAAAAGAAAATACTGTGGATTAGAAAGGTGGTCAAATCTTAAGTATCCTATTCTTCTAACAATGTCAAGAAAAGGTGGGTGGACAGTCACAATGCTATATACGGACAGTCACAATGCTATATACGGACAGTCACAATGCAATATACGGACAGGCACAATGCTATATACGGACAGTCACAATGCTATATACGGACAGTCACAATGCTATATGCGGATAGTCACAATGCTATATACGGACAATCACAATGCTATATACGGACAGTCACAATGCTATATACGGACAGTCACAATGCTATATACGGACAGTCACAATGCTATATACGGACAGTCACAATGCTATATACGGACAGTCACAATGCTATTTACGGACAGTCACAATGCTATATACGGACAGTAACATTGCTATAAACGGACAGTCACAATGCTATATATGGACAGTCACAATGCTAAATACAGACAGTCACAATGCAATATACGGACAGTCACAATGCTATATGCTGGCAGTCACAATGCTATTTACAGACAGTCACAATGCTATATACAGACAGTCACAATGCTATATACGGACAGTCACAATGCTATATACGGACAGTCACAATGCTATGTACAGACAGTCACAATGATATATATCCATTAGGCAAATAGTGGCAACAACACAAAACATTAGAAACTTTCTCGCTAGCCTTAAATTACACAGGCCTAAAAATGACACTATGAGAACAACTCAGTATTTAGAGGGGGGAAATGTAATCATGCAATCTTGATGGATCTCATTGTGTTTACAAAGGAATGCTTACACTGAGCTGCAGCCATTTCCTGGGTTTGTCCAGCAGACCGAACAAAGTTATCTCCAGCAAAACTTGCTCTGAAATGTGGAAAAAAGAAAGCTATTCTCTGAACATGTGTAGATTACTCCTCCTTGTGGAGGTATACAACATCAGGAAAAGCAAACCTAGACAACATAATTCATCAATTTTTGGCAGTAAATTTAAAATCCATGCTTGGTATAAACATCAGAAATAGATATCCTAATCTTTCAGATATAACAAGCATTACTAACTGGATATCCTATCATGATCTAAATGTTAAGGCACACATTTTGTTTTAACATGATAGCATACAAGATATCTAAACCACTGGTTACATATTGCAGATAAGTAATACAGAAGTAAATGAAGCAACTTGGATTTTCAATTGGATTTTGTTAAAAACGAGATTCAATAATGTAAGTCTTGAAAATAGACTTCCCACACCTGCCAATTTGAAGCAAACTCGTAAGTTGATGACTAAGGACCACATACTGAAGTAGTTTTTTCATGATTAAGTTTCTGTCATACAGGATGGATAATGTGAGACCAAAACATTTATTGAGATTCTTGTGAGAAAGACACACAGGGCAAAAAGGTCTTTGTGAATGTCACCTGCACTACAATATTAAATGCTTGAGATTCTTGTGAGAAAGACACACAGGGCAAAAAGGTCTTTGTGAATGTCACCTGCACAACAATATTAAATGCTTGAGATTCTTGTGAGAAAGACACCCAGGGCAAAAAGGTCTTTGTGAATGTCACCTGCACTACAATATTAAATGCTTGAGATTCTTGTGAGAAAGACACCCAGGGCAAAAAGGTCTTTGTGAATGTCACCTGCACAACAATATTAAATGCTTGAGATTCTTGTGAGAAAGACACCCAGGGCAAAAAGGTCTTTGTGAATGTCACCTGCACAACAATATTAAATGCTTGAGATTCTTGTGAGAAAGACACACAGGGCAAAAAGGTCTTTGTGAATGTCACCTGCACTACAATATTAAATGCTTGAGATTCTTGTGAGAAAGACACACAGGGCAAAAAGGTCTTTGTGAATGTCACCTGCACAACAATATTAAATGCTTGAGATTCTTGTGAGAAAGACACCCAGGGCAAAAAGGTCTTTGTGAATGTCACCTGCACAACAATATTAAATGCTTGAGATTCTTGTGAGAAAGACACACAGGGCAAAAAGGTCTTTGTGAATGTCACCTGCACAACAATATTAAATGCTTGAGATTCTTGTGAGAAAGACACCCAGGCAAAAAGGTCTTTGTGAATGTCACCTGCACAACAATATTAAATGCTTGAGATTCTTGTGAGAAAGACACCCAGGGCAAAAAGGTCTTTGTGAATGTCACCTGCACAACAATATTAAATGCTTGAGATTCTTGTGAGAAAGACACCCAGGGCAAAAAGGTCTTTGTGAATGTCACCTGCACAACAATATTAAATGCACAGAACACAATGCACAAAAGCCCTATATCCAGCATCTAAAAAAACCCATCGGGTGAGGCCCTATATCCAGCATCTAAACAAACCCATCGGGTGAGGCCCTATATCCAGCATCTAAAAAAACCCATCGGGTGAGGCCCTATATCCAGCATCTAAAAAAACCCATCGGGTGAGGCCCTATATCCAGCATCTAAACAAACCCATCGGGTGAGGCCCTATATCCAGCATCTAAACAAACCCATCTGGTGAGGCCCTATATCCAGCATCTAAAAAAACCCATCGGGTGAGGCCCTATATCCAGCATCTAAAAAAACCCATCGGGTGAGACCCTATATCCAGCATCTAAAAAAAACCATCGGGTGAGGCCCTATATCCAGCATCTAAAAAAACCCATCGGGTGAGGCCCTATATCCAGCATCTAAACAAACCCATCGGGCGAGGCCCTATATCCAGCATCTAAAAAAACCCATCGGGTGAGGCCCTAGAACAAGAATCTAAAATAACCTAGCACTATCGGGTGAAACCCTCGTACAAGAATTAATCCGATACAACAAAAATTCATCTTAATTATCAGGATGTTCAAAGTCACAGGCTAATCTTAACCTGTCTATATATTTTTTTATACCCCCAAAATGATAAGGTTGAGAGTTTCATATGAATAGACATTATTCTTAGAATGAACTTTCCTCAGAAAAGAATGAGGCATGTTCCATACACACTAACCACTAATTACTATATGAATGAGGCATGTTCCATACACACTAACCACTAATTACTATATGAATGAGGCATGTTCCATACACACTAACCACTAATTACTATATGAATGAGGCATGTTCCATACACACTAACCACTAATTGCTATATGAATGAGGCATGTTCCATACACACTAACCACTAATTGCTATATGAATGAGGCATGTTCCATACACACTAACCTAACCACTAATTACTATATGAATGAGGCATGTTCCATACACACTAACCACTACTTACTATATGAATGAGGCATGTTTCATACACACTAACCACTAATTACTATATGAATGAGGCATGTTCCATACACACTAACCACTATATGAATGAGGCATGTTCCATACACACTAACCACTAATTACTATATGAATGAGGCATGTTTCATACACACTAACCACTAATTACTATATGAATGAGGCCTGTTCCATACACACTAACCACTAATTACTATATGAATGAGGCATGTTCCATACACACTAACCACTAATTACTATATGAATGAGGCATGTTCCATACACACTAACCACTAATTACTTTATGAATGAGGCATGTTTCATACACACTAACCACTAATTACTATATGAATGAGGCATGTTCCATACACACTAACCACTAATTACTATATGAATGAGGCATGTTTTATACACACTAACCACTAATTACTATATGAATGAGGCCTGTTCCATACACACTAACCACTAATTACTATATGAATGAGGCATGTTCCATACACACTAACCACTAATTACTATATGAATGAGGCATGTTCCATACACACTAACCACTAATTACTATATGAATGAGGCATGTTCCATACACACTAACCACTAATTACTATATGAATGAGGCCTGTTCCATACACACTAACCACTAATTACTATATAAATGAGGCCTGTTCCATTCACACTAACCACTAATTACTATATGAATGAGGCATGTTCCATACACACTAACCACTAATTACTATATGAATGAGGCATGTTCCATACACACTAACCACTAATTACTATATGAATGAGGCATGTTCCATACACACTAACCACTAATTACTATCATTTGTTCGTCTGTGTTTGATAAAAACCTGTCATTCTAGAAGCAAACATTATTTTTCGATGAAAAACAAAAATGATGAAACGATTTAAGATAAAACTGATCTATCCCTTTTTGGAGCCTCATAAAAGGAAACTATTCCTTGGCGTATACAGCCTGAACCAAAGACACATGACAGTACTTATGTTATCCTTGGCATATACAGCCTGAACCAAAGACACATGACAGTACTTATGTTATCCTTGGCATATACAGCCTGAACCAAAGACACATGACAGTACTTATGTTATCCTTGGCATATACAGCCTGAACCAAAGACACATGACAGTACTTATGTTATTCTTGGCATATACAGCCTGAACCAAAGACACATGACAGTACTTATGTTATCCTTGGCATATACAGCCTGAACCAAAGACACATGACAGTACTTATGTTATCCTTGGCATATACAGCCTGAACCAAAGACACATGACAGTATTTATGTTATCCTTGGCATATACAGCCTGAACCAAAGACACATGACAGTACTTATGTTATCCTTGACGTATACAGCCTGAACCAAAGACACATGACAGTACTTATGTTATCCTTGGCATATACAGCCTGAACCAAAGACACATGACAGTACTTATGTTATCCTTGGCATATACAGCCTGAACCAAAGACACATGACAGTACTTATGTTATCCTTGGCATATACAGCCTGAACCAAAGACACATGACAGTACTTATGTTATTCTTGGCATATACAGCCTGAACCAAAGACACATGACAGTACTTATGTTATCCTTGGCATATACAGCCTGAACCAAAGACACATGACAGTACTTATGTTATCCTTGGCATATACAGCCTGAACCAAAGACACATGACAGTACTTATGTTATCCTTGGCATATACAGCCTGAACTAAAGACACATGACAGTACTTATGTTATCCTCGGCATATACAGCCTGAACCAAAGACACATGACAGTACTTATGTTATCCTTGGCATATACAGCCTGAACCAAAGACACATGACAGTACTTATGTTATCCTTGGCATATACAGCCTGAACCAAAGACACATGACAGTACTTATGTTATCCTTGGCATATACAGCCTGAACCAAAGACACATGACAGTACTTATGTTATCCTCGGCATATACAGCCTGAACCAAAGACACATGACAGTACTTATGTTATTCTCGGCATATACAGCCTGAACCAAAGACACATGACAGTACTTATGTTATCCTTGGCATATACAGCCTGAACCAAAGACACATGACAGTACTTATGTTATCCTTGACGTATACAGCCTGAACTAAAGACACATGACAGTACTTATGTTATCCTTGGCATATACAGCCTGAACCAAAGACACATGACAGTACTTATGTTATCCTTGGCATATACAGCCTGAACCAAAGACACATGACAGTACTTATGTTATTCTTGGCATATACAGCCTGAACCAAAGACACATGACAGTACTTATGTTATCCTTGGCATATACAGCCTGAACCAAAGACACATGACAGTACTTATGTTATTCTTGGCATATACAGCCTGAACCAAAGACACATGACAGTACTTATGTTATCCTTGGCATATACAGCCTGAACCAAAGACACATGACAGTACTTATGTTATCCTTGGCATATACAGCCTGAACCAAAGACACATGACAGTATTTATGTTATCCTTGGCATATACAGCCTGAACCAAAGACACATGACAGTACTTATGTTATCCTTGGCATATACAGCCTGAACCAAAGACACATGACAGTACTTATGTTATTCTTGGCATATACAGCCTGAACCAAAGACACATGACAGTACTTATGTTATCCTTGGCATATACAGCCTGAACCAAAGACACATGACAGTACTTATGTTATTCTTGGCATATACAGCCTGAACCAAAGACACATGACAGTACTTATGTTATCCTTGGCATATACAGCCTGAACCAAAGACACATGACAGTACTTATGTTATCCTTGGCATATACAGCCTGAACCAAAGACACATGACAGTATTTATGTTATCCTTGGCATATACAGCCTGAACTAAAGACACATGACAGTACTTATGTTATATTCCTCAATATGCTGCTCAGCACGGAAAATGTATTCAGCAATTACCAACAAAGTAAATTAAAAGTGACTGTATACTGTTACATTTAGAAAAATATACTTCCAACACCAACCACTTTTAAGCAAACTTAAGCAAAATGAGTATTTAGTCAGTCAGCAAAGCCCCGTTAATTAGGTCACATTACTGCAGTAAGCAAATCACGCTAGCAACACGAATTCATTTTTTCGCAAAAAACGGCCATCATACAGCGTGGCAAAATTTGCGTAATACAGTCACGTGGGATGCATATTCTTTAAAGATGGCAAGGTAAATTTTTTACGAAAGGATTAGTTTCAATATTATTTGTTTAATTATCTGGATTTAAGCTTTCGTTTTGTTTTAAAAAATCTGAATAATTTTCAGTACCATTGAAAGTGAGAGGGTGGGTAAAATGCACAATGTATGTTTTTATAAATTATATGATCAATGTAATACTTTCATAGTTCAGAAAAACATTTCATTGATTACACACAGCAATTAGATTTTTGAAAGATTTTTGTTAATGTTGAGTTTCTTGTTTTATGGATTAAAGTTTGGATGATTATGGGAGTTTCAATAAATTGTTTAATTTGCTACAGATTCAAGTGCATAGCAATGTGACCTAACTAAACATGACTGCCATGCTAGAAAAGAAAGTGAAGGATTTTCAATAAACAATATATATATAACATTGATATTAAACATTGCATTACCATATCATGATGTTAAAAATAGGCTGAATAACTTTTTTATTTTTATTTTTTAGTTTTTTATAGTGATTGCCTAATCAAATACATCATTTTTATCACCTAGTTTTGAAATGGAATTTGAATAAATGACAAGAAACAATAGATAAGATGATGCACTTTCAATCACTTGTCATTTCTCTTTTCTATGTTCATTTGTAAGTTGTATCACACACTGTAGGGTACTATCAGATTTTTTTTTTAATTACGAAGAATGTTAAGAATTCTTTTGGTGAGTCAAGCATGTCTGTCCTGAAAACCATTAGAATAAGAAACTCAAATGAAGGCAGAGCATCTTGAAATTTGTTGATAATGCCACTTTCCAGTTGGTATCACAATGTGAAATACAAAGGGTGGCTACTGTAGTATGTTTTGCATGCCTGGAGGTGTGGGGAATTGGATGTTGCTGCTTTGGTGAATATGTCAGGAATCCCCATATTTAGATCATTCTTCATTAGAAAAATGATACCCTATACTGCCCAACCAGGTCCATTTATCTCCAATACTGCCTTCCTCCATTTTACCTTATAATGTTACCCTTTTCAACCCAACCCTCCCATTTCCCTCTCCATTTCTAGTATTTCACTTCAAAAACATAAACCCGTGTTTTGCCTTCTTTTTTTCGCCTGTAAATTCACCTTTTCTTTCTGTTCTTAACAAAGTTGTTAATAATTTTTGAGAAATTAATCTTTTATTAGCAAATTGCAAGTTAGATTGTTTCTGTAGGTGTTCTAGTCGTTATCTAGCCATTAAAGATATCGCAGTTTTAAAATGGTATCTTTTCAGCTCATTAAATATGCACAGCGAAAAACTTATGCTTTTCACGGCTCTGTGAACTGACTTTATCGCAAAAATGTCTGCAACCCACAAAGTGTAATGCCCAAAGACCCTCTATTCAGAATTTAGAAATCGCCTACTGTAGTACCATGTAGTACCATGAAGTACTGTAGTACCATGTAGTACTGTAGTACCATGAAGTACTGTAGTACTGTAGTACCATGTAGTACTGTAGTACCATGAAGTACTGTAGTACTGTAGTACCATGTAGTACTGTAGTACCATGTAGTACTGTAGTACCATGTAGTACTGTAGTACCATGTAGTACTGTAGTACCATGAAGTACTGTAGTACCATGTAGTACTGTAGTACCATGAAGTACTGTAGTACTGTAGTACCATGAAGTACTGTAGTCCATGTAGTACTGTAGTACTATGTAGTACTGTAGTACTGTGTACTGCTGCACCCATGTAGTACTGTAGTACCATGAAGTACTGTAGTACCATGTAGTACTGTAGTACCAGGAAGTACTGTAGTACCATGTAGTACTGTAGTACCAGGAAGTACTGTAGTACCATGTAGTACTGTAGTACTGTAGTACCATGAAGTTAGGAATCACCTACTGTAGTACCATGAAGTACTGTAGTACCAGGAAGTACTGTAGTACTGTAGTACCATGTAGTACCATGTAGTACTGTAGTACCATGAAGTTAGGAATCACCTACTGTAGTACCAGGAAGTAGTACCATGTAGTACTGTAGTACCATGTAGTACTGTAGTACCATGAAGTTTACGTGAGTGAATCAGACATGAGGTATGACAATTCTGTGTTGCTAGATTCCTCACCATATTCACAATGACAATCCTCTGTGTTGCTAGATTCCTCACCATATTCACAATGACAATTCCCTGTGTTGCTAGATTTCTAACCATATTCACAATGACAATTCCCTGTGTTGCTAAATTCCTCACCATATTCACAATGACAATTCCCTGTGTTGCTAGATTCCTCACCATATTCACAATGACAATTCCCTGTGTTGCTAGATTCCTCACCATATTCACAATGACAAGTCCCTGTGTTGCTAAATTCCTCACCATATTCACAATGACAATTCTCTGTGTTGCTAGATTCCTCACCATATTCATTACAACAATTCCCTGTGTTGCTAGATTCCTCACCATACTCACAATGACAATTCCCTGTGTTACTAGATTCCTCACCATATTCACAATGACAATCCTCTGTGTTGCTAGATTCCTCACCATACTCACAATGACAATTCCCTGTGTTGCTAGATTCCTCACCATATTCACAATGACAAGTCCCTGTGTTGCTAGATTCCTCACCATATTCATTACAACAATTCCCTGTGTTGCTAGATTCCTCACCATATTCACAATGACAAGTCCCTATGTTGCTAGATTCCTCACCATACTCACAATGACAATTCCCTGTGTTGCTAGATTACTCACCATATTCACAATGACAATTCTCTTTGTTGCTAGATTCCTCACCATATTCACAATGACAAGTCCCTGTGTTGCTTGATTCCTCACCATATTCACAATGACAAGCCCCTGTGTTGCTAGATTCCTCACCATATTCACAATGACAATCCCCTGTGTTGCTAGATTCCTCACCATATTCACAATGACAATCCCCTGTGTTGCTAGATTCCTCACCATATTCACAATGACAATCCCCTGTGTTGCTAGATTCCTCACCATATTCACAATGACAATTCTCTGTGTTGCTAGATTCCTCACCATATTCACAATAACAATTCTATGTTGCTAGATTTCTAACCATATCCACAATGACAATCCTCTGTGTTGCTAGATTCCTCACCATATTCACAATGACAAGTCCCTGTGTTGCTAGATTCCTCACCATATTCACAATGACAATCCCCTGTGTTGCTAGATTCCTCACCATATTCACAATGACAATTCCCTGTGTTGCTAGATTCCTCACCATATTCACAATGACAATTCCCTGTGTTGCTAGATTCCTCACCATATTCACAATGACAATTCCCTGTGTTGCTAGATTCCTCACCATATTCACAATGACAATTCCCTGTGTTGCTAGATTCCTCACCATACTCACAATGACAATTCTCTTTGTTGCTTGATTCCTCACCATATTCACAATGACAAGTCCCTGTGTTGCTAGATTCCTCACCATATTCACAATACAATTCTCTGTGTTGCTTGATTCCTCACCATATTCACAATGACAATCCTCTGTTTTGCTAGATTCCTCACCATATTCACAATGACAATTCTCTGTGTTGCTAGATTCCTCACCATATTCACAATGACAAGTCCCTATGTTGCTAGATTCCTCACCATATTCACAAAGACAATTCTCTGTGTTGCTAGATTCCTCACCATACTCACAATGACAATTCTCTTTGTTGCTTGATTCCTCACCATATTCACAATGACAAGTCCCTGTGTTGCTAGATTCCTCACCATACTCACAATGACAATTCTCTGTGTTGCTAGATTCCTCACCATATTCACAATGACAATTCTCTGTGTTGCTTGATTCCTCACCATATTCACAATACAATTCTCTGTGTTGCTTGATTCCTCACCATATTCACAATACAATTCTCTGTGTTGCTATATTCCTCACCATATTTATTGCAATACTTTAAAAGGTGAAAAAATAGTTATTTAAAGACCACTTTGTAAAATATTTACTAACATACAGCACTGTCAAGTATAACACCATAGTAACCTGGTTACATTTTTTAAATAAATGTCACTTGTGCCAATTGTAAACCAGTCATTTGCTTGACATAAAATTAAATATAACTGACATGTGCCTCATTTAAGCTGTAGTGAAAACACAATAAGAGAACACTATAGGAGAAACACTATAGGAGAAACACTGTAGGAGAAACACTATAAGAGAAACACAATAGGAGAAACACTATAGGAGAAACACTGTAGGAGAAACACTATAGGAGAAACACTATAGGAGAAACACTGTAGGAGAAACACTATAGGAGAAACACTATAGGAGAAACACTATAGGAGAAACACTATAGGAGAAACACTATAGGAGAAACACAATAGGAGAAACACTGTAGGAGAAACACTATAGGAGAAACACGATAGGAGAAACACTATAGGAGAAACACTATAGGAGAAACACTGTAGGAGAAACACTATAGGAGAAACACTATAGGAGAAACACTATAGGAGAAACACTATAGGAGAAACACTATAGGAGAAACACTATAGGAGAAACACTATAGGAGAAACACAAGAGGAGAAACACTGTAGGAGAAACACTATAGGAGAAACACGATAGGAGAAACACAATAGGAGAAACACTGTAGGAGAAACACTATAGGAGAAACACTATAGGAGAAACACTATAGGAGAAACACTATAGGAGAAACACTGTAGGAGAAACACTATAGGAGAAACACAATAGGAGAAACACTGTAGGAGAAACACTATAGGAGAAACACTATAGGAGAAACACTATAGGAGAAACACTGTAGGAGAAACACTGTAGGAGAAACACTATAGGAGAAACACTATAAGATAAACACTATAGGAGAAACACTATAGGAGAAACACTATAGGAGAAACACGATAGGAGAAACACAATAGGAGAAACACAATAGGAGAAACACTATAGGAGAAACACTATAGGAGAAACACTATAGGAGAAACACTATAGGAGAAACACTGTAGGAGAAACACTATAGGAGAAACACAATAGGAGAAACACTATAGGAGAAACACTATAGGAGAAACACTGTAGGAGAAACACTATAAGAGAAACACAATAGGAGAAACACAATAGGGAGAAACACTGTAGGAGAAACACTATAGGAGAAACACTATAGGAGAAAAACTATAGGAGAAACACTATAGGAGAAACACTATAGGAGAAACACTATAGGAGAAACACTATAGGAGAAACACTGTAGGAGAAACACGATGGGAGAAACACTATAGGAGAAACACTATAGGAGAAACACTGTAGGAGAAACACTATAAGAGAAACACAATAGGAGAAACACTATAGGAGAAACACTACAGGAGAAATGATGTCAGAGTATCCTGTTATATACACAAATATCTTTTGCTATTTGGCTCATTTAAACTGATATCATTTTCTCATGAAAACTAATGCATTTAGATCATGTAAATTGATGTTATTTTCTAGGGCTGTGAATTTTCATTTAATAGCCTAAACGTTAAACGCCAAATTTATGTTTGTTTTAATGGACCCCCAACCTGACCCCGACCCCAGACCGACCCCCAATCCCCAACCCGACCTGACTCCCAACACGACCCGACCCCCAACCCATCCCCATTTAAAAAAAATGGACCTCGGGAGTGTTCAAGAAAAAAAATGGACAATTTTTGCAAAACTGCTTCTATCGCTACAATAAGCACTGTAATGGCCCTCCCAAAAACAAGAAAGGAATGTCACAAAACTTGAGTAGGGGCCTTATAATAAGTCTTCAAATTATCCGCAAGGCTTAGAAAATAATGATCCATGGTTGGAAACCGCTTTTAACAGATGCAGAAATAACATATTAGCAAATTTGCCGTGACTCGCAAGCATTTCAAAATATTTTCAACACTAATGACTGTGCTGTAAAAGATTCCAAAGTGCGCTACCCTGAACCAGCTATACCATAGAAAAAATATTCTAACCCATCCCTATTCTTAACTGTACTGTATTAATTTGATATAATCCTCTTGGAAATGAAAGTAATCTTTACGGCCCCACACTAAAATCTCGGCAACTTTGAAACATTTTTGATCATTTATTTTGCAATCTTTTTTTCCTTTTTGTGCAATCTATTTGACTTATCAAGTAAACTTTGCCTTTATTTGTGGTGAAAATAACAATCAAAGCTTTTTTTGTCTGTGAATTTCTGGGTCAATTTTACAGCTTGTAAAACAGGTGTTACCCTAATGCAGATTTATGCCTTTTGTTTATCAGGCCTAAGCCTCCACATCAAGTACAGTGCTAGCGGGAATGAATGTGTCATTTACATTACCTTGGAACGCACTTGACAGGATTAGGTGGTAATGTTAAGTCGATTCCTGCATTCCCTATTGTGCTAAAAAATAATCCCTTTTAATCAATAAAACTCTGTAAAGCTGGTTTGCTGTGTCAGAAGAGTGTTAACCACAGAACTATTGACAGGGATGTTGTGGTTACCTAATCCTTTCAAACCAGTTCCACATACAACCTCACTTTGATATGCCGAAATTAAGCCTACTTGATTTAAGCCTAACGTTAGGCCTGATTAACAATAACAATCTGACAATGGGTTAACGTTACTATCCGACTATGCAACACCTGTTTTACAAGCTGTCAAACGGACCCAGATTTACACGTACTAAAAAGTATTACTTGTAATTTTCACCACAAATAAATGCAAAGATTAGAGAGTTGGAATAAATTGTACAAAAATGAAAAAAAGATTGCAAAATAAACGTTGCTAATATTTCAGCGTGGTTCACAAACATGAACGCCATTTTCCAAAGAGGGTTGCATAAAAAAAAATTACAGTACAGTTGGGATTAACAATGGGGTTGGAATTATTTTTAAACAGTACGCTAGCATCCACGTGGTCGCACACCTTTGAAACTTGTACCGCACTTTATGTCATAAGAGTTGAAAACATATCAAAACCTTTGCAAGTTACAGCAATTTACTTGCTGGTATTTAATTTCAACATCGTTTTAAAGTGCGTTAAAACCATGGATCATTTTTTTTTACAACTTTTAACAGCCTTCTTGATAATCTGTAAATTGAATATAGGCCCCTACTTAAGCTTTGTGACATTCCACACTTATTTGTGGCTTGGCAATCGCGATGCTTCCCTTGTGGTTATTGCAGGGATAAAAGCAGTTCCGCGAAAATTTTCGGCGTGTGATTGCATTTTCACGATCGAAAAAAATGGGTTGTTTATCGTTTACTGAATCAACAGGGCTCCAACACCGGGAGGAGGGGGAGGAACATGGCCCCAAATATTTTTCAAAGCAATGGTTTTCAAATGGGCCTTATCTAAATTATTCAAAATAATTATAACATCAATCTAGCCTTCCCCCTCCTAAATGAAATCTATGTAGGGGTCCTTAATTAAACAAAAATAAAAATGCGCATCCTTAGCAGTGGAAAGGGGAGGGGGTGGCTCAGCTGACAAGGGAAAAAGCTCAGCTGATGGGGGAAAAGGCTCAGCTGACGGGAAAAGGCTCATCAGACGGGAAAAGGCTCAGCAGACTCAGCAGCCGACTGAAAAGATTGCTATCGTTTTTCCATACAACGATAATTAAGGAGGAGGGGGAGGGGGTGACAGCACGAGCCAGGGCTGATTGCAGAAGTTAAAAGAGGGTGATGGTGAACCTAACCTTACCACATGGAGGAAAATTAAAATCTATTAATAGTGATATCTGAATAAAGAAAATATGCTTGTAACAAAAGTTATAAGCCTTTTTGTATAAAATATAATGTGCGACTCAACGGGTGATGTTAACCGATCTGGGTCGATTATTGACATTTTAGGCCAAGTGATGGACAATTTGATGATACCATCTGATTAAAAGTTAAATTCTCAAGATATTCCCAATTGTCGAGAAATAGGTCAATCCTTATTCCTTACATTTTCTAGAGTATGGGCATACTACCAGCTTCAATTTCCATGGTAACCATTTACGTTTAGTTTAAGCATGGATTTAACCTTATGGTATAAGCAGGTATTACTGTGTTCTGGACATTTCTCAACCATCTGGAAATTATTATCGCCGAAGGCTTATTGCGCAATTCCCCGCAACCTTATGATATTTGCCACGTGCAAGAAAATAATATTATGCCGTCGTAATACAAAATTACGGCGTGATTATATGGAGTCGAACGAATCCATTAAGAATACATTTCATCAAAAGTCAAGAGCAAAATGAAGTTGGTAATTATCTTTTTTGCAAAACATTTAAAATAAATTGTAAGGAAAGGGGTCGGTATACAGGGACATTTTCAGAACACCGAGGGATTTTTTTACATTAACGCCCAACGATACATTGTGATAAGTTGCCCAAGGTTCTTGCATGTTTATGTATGTACGAGAAAAGTTTGCCTCAAGAATGGTACATGTGACCATAAAAGGAAAATGGGTGGGACCAAGGAATCTGAACATGCATGCGTGTTTACAGGCCCAGGGGAAAGATGGAAAATTTCACTTGACATGTCAAACGATTATTATACAAAGTGTTTTAACATGGAATTTAGATAGCTATGGACTTTGGTTTTGGGACCGAGTGTTAAGTTGCTTGTACATACATGTATATCGTAGGCCTACAGTTACGCTGCGACGGTGGAGGGAAATCGGAAGTCTACAGGTACGCCGATATTCTTGTATTTTTTAAGCCTGACTTAAAAGTGATATTAATATGGAATACACATTAGAAGAAGTCAAATAAATCAGGATTTGGAAGGCATTGAGTAATTAAAATTGAATTAATAATTATTTCTTTGGGGATTTCTTATTTATTTCCTTTCAGCAAATGCTTGATTGTAAATGTTGGATGGGCTAGTAATGGTATAAGAAAAAAAGCGTAACGAATGTTTTTTCTTCTTTATTTTTCAAATGAAAAAAAGAAAACTAGGCAATATTTGTCTCTTTTTCTTTGTTTATCATGGACTCATAAACCTGTAGAAAAAGATATTGATTGCTTGTAGATATAAAAGATGTGAAGTTGCACACACCTAATACGGGCTAGGGGTCTATGACGCTGGTCTCTTAAACCTGTTGAGATTTCGGAACTTACAAAGGGCCTAAGTCTTTAATTCCTTTTAAACATCCTTGTAATTCTTTTGTGTGCTTGAAGCCACGGCAAACCTCGAGGATTAAACACAATCACAAAAGAATTGATCTCATTGTCCCCGCGAAACATTAAACGGATTTTTCTGGTTCGTAACCACGGATAAACTGTACTTAAAGTGGTCAACTTAAGCTGGTTTATTGATCGCGATTTCCCCGCATTCTTAACAATGGTTAATCCGATCGCGGTTGTACTCCATGGACGGCGTGAACCATGTGAAACGTGGGAATGCATGACACATTCATTCTCGCTAGCACTGTAGCTCTTACAATTCGGCGAATCAAAGCCAACTATAGCCCCATGCATGCATAGCTAATTAGTATCAAAGCCAAATACAGCCCCATGCATGCATAGCTAATTAGTATCAAACCCAACTATAGCCCCATGCATGCATAGCTAATTAGTATCAAAGCCAACTATAGCCCCATGCATGCATAGCTAATTAGTATCAAACCCAACTATAGCCCCATGCATGCATAGCTAATTAGTATCAAAGCCAAATACAGCCCCATGTATGCATAGCTAATTAGTATCAAAGCCAACTATAGCCCCATGCATGCATAGCTAATTAGTATCAAAGCCAAATACAGCCCCATGCATGCATAGCTAATTAGTATCAAAGCCAACTTTAGCCCCATGCATGCATAGCTAATTAGTATCAAACCCAACTATAGCCCCATGCATGCATAGCTAATTAGCATCAAAGCCAAATACAGCCCCATGCATGCGTAGCTAATAAGTATCAAAGCCAACTATAGCCCCATGCATGCATAGCTAATTAGTATCAAAGCCAAATACAGCCCCATGCATGCATAGCTAATTAGTATCAAAGCCAACTTTAGCCCCATGCATGCATAGCTAATTAGTATCAAACCCAACTATAGCCCCATGCATGCATAGCTAATTAGCATCAAAGCCAAATACAGCCCCATGCATGCGTAGCTAATAAGTATCAAAGCCAACTATAGCCCCATGCATGCATAGCTAATTAGTATCAAAGCCAACTATAGCCCCATGCATGCATAGCTAATTAGTATCAAACCCAACTATAGCCCCATGCATGCATAGCTAATTAGTATCAAAGCCAAATACAGCCCCATGCATGCATAGCTAATTAGTATCAAAGCCAACTATAGCCCCATGCATGCATAGCTAATTAGTATCAAACCCAACTATAGCCCCATGCATGCATAGCTAATTAGTATCAAAGCCAAATACAGCCCCATGCATGCATAGCTAATTAGTATCAAAGCCAACTATAGCCCCATGCATGCATAGCTAATTAGTATCAAAGCCAACTATAGCCCCATGCATGCATAGCTAATTATTATCAAAGCCAAATACAGCCCCATGCATGCATAGCTAATTAGTATCAAAGCCAACTATAGCCCCATGCATGCATAGCTAATTAGTATCAAAGCCAAATATAGCCCCATGCATGCATAGCTAATTAGTATCAAAGCCAAATACAGCCCCATGCATGCATAGCTAATTAGTATCAAAGCCAACTATAGCCCCATGCATGCATAGCTAATTAGTATCAAAGCCAAATACAGCCCCATGCATGCGTAGCTAATTAGTATCAAACCCAACTATAGCCCCATGCATGCATAGCTAATTAGTATCAAAGCCAACTATAGCCCCATGCATGCATAGCTAATTAGTACACAATTCAACTCCAGCCTTAAAAGGGATTAGATTCTTTTGGCTCATGATGTCATTTTTCTCATGTAAACTTACGCTATTTTTCTCATGTAAACTTATGCTATTTGGCTCATGTAAACTTATGCTATCTGGCTCATGTAAACTTATGCTATCTGGCTCATGTAAACTTATGCCATTTGGCTCATGTAAACTTATGCTATTTGGCTCATGTAAACTTTTGCTATTTGGCTCATGTAAACTTATGCTATTTGGCTCATGTAAACTGATGATCATTTGGCTCATGTAAACTTATGCTATCTGGCTCATGTAAACTTTTGCTATTTGGCTCATGTAAACTTATGCTATTTGGCTCATGTAAACTGATGATCATTTGGCTCATGTAAACTGATAATCATTTTTCTCATGTAAACTTTTGCTATTTGGCTCATGTAAACTTATGCTATTTTTCTCATGTAAACTTTTGCTATCTGGCTCATGCAAACTTATGCTATCTGGCTCATGTAAACTTATGCCATTTGGCTCATGTAAACTTATGCTATTTTTCTCATGTAAACTTTTGCTATATGGCTCATGTAAACTGATGATCATTTGGCTCATGTAAACTGATGACCATTTGGCTCATGTAAACTGATGATCATTTGGCTCATGTAAACTTATGCTATTTGGCTCATGTAAACTTATGATCATTTGGCTCATGTAAACTGATGCTATTTGGCTCATGTAAACTTTTGCTATTTGGCTCATGTAAACTTATGCTATCTGGCTCATGTAAACTTATGCTATCTGGCTCATGTAAACTTATGCCATTTGGCTCATGTAAACTTATGCTATTTGGCTCATGTAAACTTTTGCTATTTGGCTCATGTAAACTTATGCTATTTGGCTCATGTAAACTGGTGATCATTTGGCTCATGTAAACTGATGATCATTAACTTTTGCTATTTGGCTCATGTAAACTTACGCTATTTTTCTCATGTAAACTTTTGCTATCTGGCTCATGTAAACTTATGCTATCTGGCTCATGTAAACTTATGCTATCTGGCTCATGTAAACTTATGCTATTTGGCTCATGTAAACTTATGCTATTTGGCTCATGTAAACTTATGCTATTTGGCTCATGTAAACTTATGCTATTTGGCTCATGTAAACTTTTGCTATCTGGCTCATGTAAACTTATGCTATCTGGCTCATGTAAACTTATGCTATTTGGCTCATGTAAACTGGTGATCATTTGGCTCATGTAAACTGACGATCATTAACTTTTGCTATTTGGCTCATGTAAACTTATGCTATTTTTCTCATGTAAACTTTTGCTATTTGGCTCATGTAAACTTATGCTATTTGGCTCATGTAAACTTTTGCTATCTGGCTCATGTAAACTTTTGCTATCTGGCTCATGTAAACTTATGCTATCTGGCTCATGTAAACTTATGCTATCTGGCTCATGTAAACTTATGCTATTTGGCTCATGTAAACTTATGCTATTTGGCTCATGTAAACTGATGATCATTTGGCTCATGTAAATTGATGATCATTTGGCTCATGTAAACTGATGATCATTAACTTATGCTATTTGGCTCATGTAAACTTTTGCTATCTGGCTCATGTAAACTTTTGCTATCTGGCTCATGTAAACTTATGCTATCTGGCTCATGTAAACTTATGCTATTTGGCTCATGTAAACTTATGCTATTTGGCTCATGTAAACTTTTGCTATCTGGCTCATGTAAACTTATGCTATCTGGCTCATGTAAACTTATGCTGTTTGGCTCATGTAAACTTATGCTATTTGGCTCATGTAAACTTTTGCTATTTGGCTCATGTAAACTTATGCTATTTGGCTCATGTAAACTGGTGATCATTTGGCTCATGTAAACTGATGATCACTAACTTTTGCTATTTGGCTCATGTAAACTTATGCTATTTTTCTCATGTAAACTTTTGCTATCTGGCTCATGTAAACTTATGCTATCTGGCTCATGTAAACTTATGCTATTTGGCTCATGTAAACTTTTGCTATTTGGCTCATGTAAACTTATGCTATTTGGCTCATGTAAACTGGTGATCATTTGGCTCATGTAAACTGATGATCACTAACTTTTGCTATTTGGCTCATGTAAACTTATGCTATTTTTCTCATGTAAACTTTTGCTATCTGGCTCATGTAAACTTATGCTATCTGGCTCATGTAAACTTATGCTATCTGGCTCATGTAAACTTATGCTATTTGGCTCATGTAAACTTATGCTATTTGGCTCATGTAAACTTATGCTATCTGGCTCATGTAAACTTTTGCTATCTGGCTTATGTAAACTTATGCTATCTGGCTCATGTAAACTTATGCTATCTGGCTCATGTAAACTTATGCTATTTGGCTCATGTAAACTTATGCTATTTGGCTCATGTAAACTGATGATCATTTGGCTCATGTAAATTGATGATCATTTGGCTCATGTAAACTGATGATCATTAACTTATGCTATTTGGCTCATGTAAACTTTTGCTATCTGGCTCATGTAAACTTTTGCTATCTGGCTCATGTAAACTTATGCTATCTGGCTCATGTAAACTTATGCTATTTGGCTCATGTAAACTTATGCTATTTGGCTCATGTAAACTGATGATCATTTGGCTCATGTAAACTGATGATCATTTGGCTCATGTAAACTGATGATCATTTGGCTCATGTAAATTGATGATCATTTGGCTTATGTAAAGTGATGATCATTTTTATATGAAAACATACAGAAACTTACTCTCCAGCTTTGTTGCTGCCCTCCTTAAAGGGATTCTCTCTCATTGATCTGGTCTTGGGGTCATAGTAGGCGGAATTAATGTCCAGGTTATACAGATACTAGAACAAAAGAAAAAATAATAATATATTAATTTGTATCATATAATCTGATCTTCTTTCTTCAAAATACACATGAGCCAACTTGACGACTTTATCATTTGTTATGGTGGGATCGGGTTTATACTGTGTGAGAGGTGGGTTGAGCAAAGACTGTAGCTAGCCAAGCACTTGCTAATTGACCTTCCTGTGCAATATCCTTAACCCTGCATGCAATTGATACAATCATCCATTGACTGAGCATGGGCCCATACTACCTTCCTTGCTTCCAGAATTTGTTCAACTTAAAAGGGAAGGTACCGTATTCAGATCAAAGTGCCACATTTCCCATTTGTTTTAATGATCCCCGCGATTGGGGCAACAACCTCATAATAGGTCAACAACTCCAAGCTTGCAATGTCAGTTTCTGAATTTGGAAAGTGGATGAACACCAGGTTCTCACCTGCTCTTTTCGAGAAGAGATCAGAAAACAAGGTAGGGTGTGAGGAAGCCTACCATCAGGACCACCATTTATCCTCCTCATCTGATGGACGGTGAGGGCCACCATGCCATTGGCAACTTTTCCCAAAGGCTGAATGGGGAGAAGGTGAGACGCAGATGACCAAATACTGTGCTTGATGTCAGCATATCATTCTGCAGAGAAATCACTGCTTAAATCATTGTTGGACTCAAAACCTGGGACCTCCAGTTTGTTTGTTTGTTTGATGAGGGCTTAACAGCACCACGACAATGAGGGTCAAATTGTGCCTCAAAAGGTTAGATCATTCTAGAGGTAGGAAGGAAAGAAAACAGTGGGAGAAAGAGCAAAATACAAGAACAAAAAATCAGAAAACTGGGAACGAAAGAGGAGGTGCATGGATGAAGAAAAAAAATAAGTAGAGAGGAGAATCAAATATGGTTGTAGAGGGAAGCATGATGAAGGAAGTACTGTAGATAATCTTATCTGGAGGGTTTTTCTGAAAGAACTCAGCAATTGAGTTGTGGGGAGTGAGAGAAGCTTTCAGAAGGTTTTACAGGGGCAAGAAAGGAGAACATGATGGACTGTGAGGGTGCAATGGCAATTGTAGCAGAGGGGTTACGGGGAGCCAATAAGGAAATCGGAGTGAGGGAGGTGGGTGTGACCTATTCTAAGATGGGTAATATGAACGTTGGCAACACGAGAAAGGTTGTTGATGGTGGGTTTGATCGGAATGGTGGGCTGAATGACAAGAAGTTTGTTATCAATTTGGGATTCCCATGAGGTTTGCCAGCAGTCACGAACAAGAAAAGCGATAAGCGGCTTGATGTCAAAAAGGGTTTTAGGAAAAGAGGTAAGGGGAAGGTTGAGGGCAAGCTTTGCGGCTTCATCAACCCTGTCATTGCCAGGGATGCCAACATGGCTGGGTATCCAGAAGAAAATAATACTTTTCCTGCAGAGGGTGGGCAAAAGGAGTTTCTGGAGGAGGAGGTGGGATGTGAACTTATCCCATTAAAGATTGAGTAAAGAAGTAAGAATAGCCTTGGAGTCGGAGAAGATGACAAAATGGCTGAGCGGAGAGTACTCAATAAAGTTGACGGAGAGGCGAATGGCTTTAGCCTCGGCTGAAAAGATGGATGAGTAGTCGGGAACCTGCTACTGAGGGTTATGTCTTGGATGACCGCAGCAGCAGCTGTCTTGATGCCTTCCTTGGGAGCCATCAGTATAGATGGAGGTGTAGTTTGAGAGTTGGTCTTTGATTTGGTTGTGGAGATTGATGAAGAGGTTAGGGTGGGTTTGGGTTTTGTGATGAGTGGAGAGGCCCAGGTGGATAAAGGGATGGGGGGTGGCCCACGGAGGAAAAGTGGGCCAGGAGAAGGTGCCGAGAGTAGCGGGGTTTATGTCTAGATGGAGATCTGATTTAATGTGAAGCTAAAGGAAGGGGATAGGGTTTAAGTCCTATCAAAGAGGGTGGAGAAATTGGAGTACTTAATGAGGTTGTAAACAGGGTTCTGGGTGTTGGTGAGGACTCTAAAAGCATAGGACAGGCTAAGCTTTCTACATCTAAGTAGAAAGGGGGGTTCGTTGGCTTCAACATGAAGGCTGGTGATTGGGGAGGTCCTGTAGGCACCCAGACAAAGCCTGAGAGCTTCATTTTGGATGGTGTTGATGTGGTTGAGGTATGAGTTGTGAGCAACACAATAGACAATATTGCCGTAGTAAAGCTTGGCACGAATGGTGAGCCTGACGATTTTGAGGAGAGCATGGCGGTTCGCACCCCAAGTGGTGTTGGAGAGCAGGCGGATAATGTTGAGGGAGCTGTTGCATTTCAGTTTCAGGTTGGTGATGTGTTGCTTGTAAGAGAGCTTGAGATCTAAAGTTAAACCCAGGAACTTCGTGTGTTCAACATTAGGGATGCGATTGCCATTGAGCACGAGGTTCGGGTTGGGGTTGTTGAAATGACAGAAGTGCATGCAAGACTGTCTTGTTTTTGGAGAATTTAAAACCATTATTGTTGCACCAGACTTGCAGCTGGTTGAGGCTGAATTGGAGTCTATTTTCGACAAGAGGAAAGCTCGGGGAGGAGTAGAAGATGGTGAAGTCGTCCACGTAGAGGGTACGTTTGATGTTGGGGCCAAGGTTGTCCGCGATATCATTAATGCTCAAGTTAAAGAGAGTGGGAGAGAGAATGCTGCCTTGGGGGATGCCCTCTTCTTGGGGATAGGGGTTGGAGAGAGCGTGGCCAATACAAACTTAGAGCTGCCTGGGTGAGAGGAAGTTTTGAATAAAGATGGGAAGATGGCCTCTGAGGCCGATGGTGTAAAGTTTGCGGATAATGCCAAATTTCCAAGTAGTGTCGGAAGCTTTCTAGAGGTCGAAGAAAATGGCAATGAGTTGTTCCTTTTTTGCAAAGGATTTCCGGATAGCGGTGTTGAGCGTAATTAATTGGTCTAGAGTGTTGTCAATACCAGCAATACTGTAAATTCACCCCGTCCACACAGCCTAAGTAAATCAATACCAGCAATGCTGTGAATTCATCCGGTCCACACAGCCTCAGTAAATCAATACCAGCAATGCTGTAAATTCACCCGGTCCACACAGCCTAAGTAAATCAATACCAGCAATGCTGTAAATTTACCCCGCTAAGCGTAGCGGGGATATTTACGAGAGTTATACTTACCTTCCATGCTATAATTATGCAATCTGGTCATATGACCTGATTCTAACGCACTTCTAACCGACCCTAAAAGACGCAGTAGCCAGCCAAGCCCTGACCTCCATAATACCTCTGTACCACCTCACTCAACATTCCACCGAGGCCTGAACGAGAGGAGGCGGGAGTGGATGCATGGAAGGTAAAGTATAACTCTCTCAGAAATATCCCCGCCACGCTTAGCGGGGTAAATTTACTTCAAGTTATACCTTACCTTCCATGCTATAATTATGCAATCAGATTGCAACCGAGGAAAGGAAGGAAGGGAGTTCAGACCAAGCACACATACATTTTTTTTTTTTTTTTGTAAGGCTGGTACTGCACTCGCACTCAGTCGAAAAACCCCTGTAAGGACTAAATTCCTTCTCCCGTAGGACGAAAGACCTCCGAATAGGCACTATGAGGAATAGCAACCACTACAAGTTATGGCAAGGAAACATAGAACACCTTGCGGAAAATAACGGAGGTAAAACGTCAACAGAAGAATGGTGACACATACGTGAAAAACACGCAAACGCAACCCGACAGTGAACAGAAACAAACTGTAAACTCCGCTCAAAACGGCATGACGAAAACTCACCAAGTTCGTCAGGGGGCCGGAGCGGGTCAGAAAGCATGAAGTGAACCAAACCGTCTGTAAAGGTAAACTAAGCAGAAAACAACGGAACCGCGTTAGTAAAACGTAAACGAAAACGAAATGCGCCAAAAAGCGGCAAAATTTTCATAGAGTAAACAAACGAAATAACCACAGCCCTAACAAAGGCCAAAATTAAACGTTAGTGAAAATGAAGGGACGAGAAAACGTTAAGACAAATAACGTAAACAACTTCAAAAGAACGGGAATAAGAAAAAGAACACCCACCTTAAGAAGGGGGTGGTCGCTTCCGAAAGTACGGCCGCGTGCAACTCCGCCCTGAAAGTCCGGAACATCCACCAGATAAGCTGAGATTTAACGTGGCTGGCGTTTTCCACGGCAGCACGGCGATCTCGTGAAGGGGAACCCCACCAAAGAGCGCAATTGACGCAGCTATGCCTCGTACCTGGTGCGCGTGGAACCAACGCCCGCGAACAGCGACCGATTATACGTGATCGCCTGAACAATCCAGCGGAAATCGACACGCGAGACGGCGCGATGCGGCTGTTGGAAGGACACAAAAAGAGCGTAACGCCCTTCCGAAAAGGTTGCGACGCTTGATATAATGTTTGAGACACCGAACCGACACAGACCTTGTCCTCTGTCGTGTCAGAAAACGTAGCGAGCGACGGAAGGAAAATAGGTTCTGGTAAAAACTCGATCGCCTGATTCTTAGCTAAGAAGGCCGGGTCGGGCACGAGACAACGCCCCGATTCAAAGCGAATATGACCCTCTTTGAGGGAGAGCGCGTGAAGAGCGCCCTCCGCCTAGCCGAGGCTGCGGAGAGTAAAACACAGTTTTGATCGCCAGTTCCTTGAGAGGACATTCCGGCAGAGGCTCAAACGGAGCCCGTGCCAAAGTCTCGAGGACCACCTGCATATCCCAAGGGGGAGCAAGGTTCGAACCAAGGCCGTTGCAAGAACATCCCCTTTATCAACCGCTCCAGAGGCTGCGCGGGTGACAGTCGAGCCGCGAGAAGCCCCCGTGGATAGCCGCTATGGCCGACGGAACCCCTTTGACCGTATTGATGGACTTATTCAGATTAAACTGGGCCAACAAAAGTCCGCTCGTCACCAAGAGGCGCCGTATGCGGAGAAACCGATCTATCCCGCACCAGTCTCGAACATTCCGAGTCTGGAAGCATACATGCCCAAAGTGGAAGATCTCCGCTGCGGGTCAGCCACTTGGGCAGCCGCCTCGAAAGACCTTGCGACACAAGGGATTCGCGGATAGAGGCCACACAGTCAAATGGAGCGCTCTTGGATTGTGGTGCAGTTCGCCGGAGCCCGGTATGGAGACTAACTCGTCCGAGACCGGAAGTTCGTGACGGGAAACCTGCGACAAGATGGAGAAGCTGAGGGAACCACAGTTGGCCGGGCCAATTGGGAGCCACCAGAAGAAACATGGAACACCGATCGACACCACCTTGTTCAGTACTCGCACGAGCGAGCGTGGGGAAGGCGAGCCCACAAAGTGGGTCCACCGGATCGTGAACGCCGCTCTACCGCCCAGACCCTGGAGTCGGGGTGAGAGCGCAAAAATTGGTAGCTTGTGGTTGTCCACGGACGCCGAATAGATCTACGTCCGGGAGACCGGTTAACCAGATCGCGCGCCACCCGCTGGAGAAGAGCCCACTCTGTGGGGCTCCCGGAGGCGGGACAACAGATCCGCAATCGTGTTCTCCGCACCTGGCAGGTGGACCGCCTGGAGCGTGACCTTGTTCAACATGCACCAAGACAGAAGGGACTTGGCTAAGATCCAGAGGCTCCTGGATCTCGTGCCTCCCTGTCTGTTGATAAACGCCACTACCGTGGTGTTGTCCGTGCGTATGAGAACAGTCTTGTTCCGACCTGAGGTAGGAAGTGAACAAGAGCCCGGCGCATCGCCTCTAGTTCCAACAGATTGATGTGCCGATCGCACCAGGCGCCCGTCAAAATCCCGCGACCTGGGACCACGCTAAATGCGCCCCCACCCGTCAAAGACGCATCGGTCACCACCGACATCGAGGGTCTGACGGGCGGAAAAATCACTCCCTGTGACAGGTGCGAGTGGACGACCACCACCAAAATGTGGGGACCACCGCCCGTGTACAGGAACGAGGACGCTGAGGTCTCTCCTGGATGGTACGAAATGACTCAGTAGATGAAATTGTAGATCCCGCATGTAAAATCTGCACATGGGGACCACATCTACGAGGCTGGCTAGGTACCCCAAGAATACCAGCCAGGCTCGCGCCCGAGGCCGGGTAACGAGAAGGACGCCGGCTCCGCCCTCACGGCAAGGATCCGTTCCATCGCCGGGTCGGATACGCACCGCGAGGAAAATCCAGGACCGCTCCCAGAAAAGTGGGAGTCTGAGACGGAACCAGGTTGGACTTGGTGAGGTTGATCACCCACCCTAAGTCCTGGGCCACCCGTATGACCACGCTCAGGTGTCTCTCGACGGTGGCTGCGCTCTATCGCAACGATCAGCCAGTCGCCGAGGTACATAAAGATTCGGATGCCTTGCCTTCGTAAGAAGGCCGCAAGAACCCTCGTAATCCGGTGAAGACCCTGGGGCAGTCGATAGCCCGAAGGGCAACGCCCCTGAACGCGGTACGCCATTCCCGAATTGGAACGCCAGAAAACGCCTGTGTTCCTAACATCGGCACATGGAGATATGCGTCCGCGAGGTCGACGGAGGTGGCCCACAGGCCCTCGTCAACTGAGGGAGGATGGAGCGAAGAGTCTCCATCTTGAACTTCAACGGTCGAATGAACCTGTTGAGTGGCCTGAGATTGATTATCGGGCGCCACTTGTTCCCTTCTTGGGGGCCAGGAAAACGTGGACATTACGAGGTTCCTGGGAGGGTTCGGGATGAAGGTGATGGCGTTCTTCGCCAGCAACTCCCCGATTTCGACCTCAACAACTCGGTGGGTCGCCCAGACGAGGCGTGGGAGTGGGTCGAAAGACCCTCCCTGAGGCGGGGAGACGTGAACTCCAGACGGTAACCCTGCCGAATGGTTCGAGCACCCACTTGTCGGTGGTGATACTCTCCCAGGCCTCTGAAAATTCCTGTAGACGCCCCGACTGAAGCCCCATTCAACGGGGAGTCGGGGTGGGTCAAAAACGCCGCCCTGGCCTTCCCTTCCTCGGGAAGAGGTACCCGCTCTGGCGCCGCGGGAAGGAGCGCGATTGGTCCTCGCCCTGCCCTCTGTTGGTCCACGGTGGATTCCTGGCGAGAGGGAGGAGCTGAAGAGGGCGCCGTGACAGTGGCACCGCGAGATCGAACCGTCGCCGGTTAGGCGTGACTCGCCCCGTTGAACGGGGTTGAAGGGTGGCGACGAGCGGGAAGAGAAGAGAAAGGCTTTGTCTTCGCTAACAGCTTCTGAGTCTTCCAAGATCGCCCTGGCGGCCAGCTTGGCGCGACAGAATATTTCGGAAGTGACCAGCAAATAGGTCCGACCCTCAGCTGGCAACCGCCGGTCCGTCCGCCTGAGTGACGGCCGAGAGTCCAAGGAGAGGAGAATATTCTCGCCTCTCCGGACCGCTTAGTGGAGGCTCGGGCAAGTTGGTCGACTGTCGCGTCGAGCAAATCCGAGAGTCCAGTTAACAGAGGCAGGGTACGTGTAAGGACGTCGGCCGGAAGATGCCTGCGCAAGACCGAGTCTAAGCCTTCCGTTACCCAAACGGCAAGGGCCTGGTACTTATAACCCCGCCGGACGGCCCGATCAACAGCTATTAGGGAAGCTTCCCTCCGCTGGACCGCAGGATCCAGAAATTTCGGAGCCTTGTCCAAGCCAGACACAGCTGCGGTGCCGCTCGCCGGTTGGCGGAGGAGTTGCCACACTGCCTCCGGGATGCTGGGAGGGCGTATGACCTCCCGAAAATCCGTAGGCCGGACCTGCGTGGCCCGATCAACGTCCCGGTGGAAGGACGTCCAGTCCCTATCCGGGACCCTAGCCCAATGTCTAATCCTGTAAATCAGGGAGGCATCAATGGGGAAAAGCTTAGCCGGTGGCATAACATCCCTCGGGCTGAGCTTAGCAGTCTCACGGTGAGACTGCGCGGCCCGCTTCGGCTAGGGGAGCTCTGTGACCTTCCAGTTTGATTTCCCCGTGCCAGGAAATCCAAAAGCTGGCGACCCGCCCCTTGTAAAAGGGGGTCCACCGGGTGGCGGAAAGAGGACCTCGTCCGATATCCGGTAGGATACGGAGGCCATATCCGTGCAAACGGCATCGTAATGTCGGCACTGCGGACGACTGGAACCGGGCGGCGGGAGGAGTCCCGCATCGGGGACTCTCCCGCCCCAGATCCGAGACGCCCAGCAAATCGACATCCTCTCCCGAGGGTAGATGTCGAGGGCATCCTCCTCCAAGACCTCTGGGTCAGGGGTGCTGCCGCAGTGGTAGCTGCCGGGGGTGAGGAGCAGGAGACGATAGTCTCCGCCTCCAGAGCCTGCGACACCAAAGTCTCCAGTGTTTTCTGGAGCGTGTCCTGAAAAGCGGGATCCTCAAGGGGTAGCCCCGACTTTTCTGCCGCTTCTTATGTCTCCGCCTATACTCAGGGAGGAAGAGGAAGAGGAAGAGGACCTGTGACGTCGACTCTGCCTCTCCTTGCGTGCACTGTCCCGATCCCCCCCCCTCCGGGTCTGCCTCGCTCGAGACCCTAACGGGAGACGGGAGGCCCGACACGGGGTGTTAGGCACCACTGGCGCACGTGTTAGCGCACGCCTGCTCAGTGAGGGGGCCCTTCAAGAGGTGCCTCGCTGAGAGTGGGCGGCGAAGCCGCGCCCCCGGACGGGAGGTGGGCGCACTTTAAGCCTGGGTGGCGGCGGCGGCGGCGGGCGGCGGGAAGACGGAGGGCCTATCGGACCGTCGCTTCTCCACTTTCTCCGCCGCTTTTGAAAATACCGGTCGCGGTGGAGTCGGTGCTCCGACCACGCCGCTAGATCCCAATCGCTGCAAAGAGTACAGGGATTTGACTCGCAGCATAATCTGCACGCATAACACGTGAGATGGATGTCACCGAGCGTAAATTAAAGCGGCGCTTGCACGCCACGCATCGCGGGACATCCTGAGTGTGTGAAACATCGACACTCGGGACCTGTCCTCCATGTCCATGATAGAGGTGAAAATAAATACGGAACGATAAACGCTCAACGAGACAGTCTTAAATGCGCTCGCACAAGCCGTGGAACTGCGTAGCTAATGGCTACGGGACCAAGAAGAAAATAGCTGCCAATGCTATACTTTGTCAAGAATGTCACCTGTCACCCGACCACGTAGCTTGTAGCTAGTGGGCGATAACCGATTAAACCGACTCACGTGACGTTAATCTGTTAAATACGGACCCGCAAACACAGGCGCGGAACCGACGGAACCGTTCGCCCGTAACAACGGGCCGCGGAACCGTAAGGAACCGCCCAATGGAACCGTTCGCCCGTAACAACGGGCCGCGAACCGTATGGACTCACGGAACTGTCCAATGGAACCGTCGCCCCGTGCAACAACGGGCCGCGAACCGTATGGACTCCCGAACCTTATGGAACTGTCCCCTAACTCACAACAACCGGCGACCGCGCGTTACAAGGGTTGTGGAGTCGACAGGGACTGTCCAAAGGAACCGTATGGAACCGTGTTTACAACTTAGGCGACGTCATAACGCCCCTAAGAGGATATCTCTCTCTCTCTCTTACTTACGCTACCGCTCTAGGCGCAACGCCTCTAAGAGCGTAACCTTCAGTGAATCTCTTTATATATCTGAAAAGAGAAGAACATATATCCATGCGTACATACACAAATACGCAAAGTAAGTATGATCTTACGGACACGCTAAAGAGAGACGAGGCCTAGCAGTCTAAACAGAACAACAAAACTCTCTTGAACAGAAAAATTTTTACTGAAAAATAAATTTTCTAAGAGAAGAACGTAAGTCCAAGCGTACAAAACCTAAACACGCAAAGTAACTATGATCTTACGGACACGCTACAGAGAGACGAGGCATAGCACTCTAAACAGAACAACAACACTTGCTTTAACAGAAATTTTTTAAAACCAAAAATTTTCAATCTGAAAAACTTTAGAAACCCGAGAAAACGCGTCCAACGTAATGACTTTTCTAGCGCTGGGGTAGCGTGGGAAACACCAACCACTGTGTACTTGAGGTCTGTAAAGATAAAAAGGAAAGATTATTTTCCCTGTGATTAGGTCGTCGGAGAGACCCACCCACGGCTCTCCGACACCCCAACTTCAATCCTGAAAATTAAATATTTTAACTCAAAACTGTGTGAGAAAAATAAAAATATTCATATGCTGATAACGTGAAAACGAAAATAAGCTCGCTAGTAACAACTGTAGCTCCCTAGAGTTGTTACAGGGCGACCCCACACTTACCCAGCGGTGACTATGACCCAATGCGCATGCGCCAAAATCGAAAAAAAGAAATAGGCTTAATGCATACGAGAAGGTGTACTGAAATAGCCTAGCGTGCTAAACACTATACATAGTATAACGCTAGGGTCACCTCGAGGCGGGTGGGGCTAAGGGAGAAAAGACTAATTCCCGGGTGAGAGGACCCTAGGCAGGCACAACCTGTGCTCTAGGCCTAAAACACCCACCACGAGAGTAGGACGCTCAACTAGCCATTCGCTATGTATGCAATGGAGACAAAAACCCGCTATCCTAAGTGTAGGCTACACGGTAAAGTCGTGTAGGTCGGCCAAGAACTCGGACCCATGGCTATCTCACCCTACTCTCGGAAGTTTCTTTTTCACTTGAAAGGGCGAGCCAGATGAGAACGGGCAGCGTAAAAACCCTTCAGGTAGAAGCTGCCGAAGAGAAAAAAGTTAGAAAGGTTAATTGAAATATAAAACAAAAATGACCAGTTTTCAGCGATGTTGTGAAACAAGCGCGCTGAAAAAGAGTGAGGTGGTACAGAGGTATTATGGAGGTCAGGGCTTGGCTGGCTACTGCGTCTTTTAGGGTCGGTTAGAAGTGCGTTAGAATCAGGTCATATGACCAGATTGCATAATTATAGCATGGAAGGTAAGGTATAACTTGAAGTAAATTCACCCGGTCCACACAGCCTAAGTAAATAGTAAATCAATACCAGCAATGCTGTAAATTCACCCGGTCCACACAGCCTAAGTAAATCAATACCAGCAATGCGGTAAATTCACCCCGTCCACACAGCCTAAGTAAATCAATACCAGCAATGCTGTAAATTTACCCGCTCCACACAGCCTAAGTAAATCAATACCAGCAATGCTGTAAATTCACCCGGTCCACACAGCCTAAGTAAATCAATACCAGCAATGCTGTAAATTTAAAAAAAAAAGGGTGGGTCACCTGGCCAGAGTATGGATTTAACATAAATGGTAAATATCCTTCCTGACAGAGTTCTGAACAGACATTTGTAACTGAAATATGCTAGTGTACTGCACATGCTAGTGTACTGCACATGCTAGTGTACTGCACATGCTAGTGTACTGCACATGCTAGTGTACTGCACATGCTAGTGTACTGCACATGCTAGTGTACTGCACATGCTAGTGTACTGCACATGCTAGTGTACTGCACATGCTAGTGTACTGCACATGCTGGTGCACTGCACATGCTGGTGTACTGCACATGCTGGTGTACTGCACATGCTGGTGTACTGCACATGCTAGTGTACTGCACATGCTAGTGTACTGCACATGCTAGTGTACTGCACATGCTAGTGTACTGCACATGCTAGTGTACTGCACATGCTAGTGTACTGCACATGCAAGTGTACTGCACAATCCCAGCAGCACATGATTTTGGAAATATTCCATCAAGGATGTGAATAAGTTGTTTTTAATATTTTCTTGAGATCAACTTTTTAATCATTTTGTATAGTATTTTCATGTGGAACATTCTTCCTTTAAATAGAGAAAAATT